>PIJE02000270.1:115000-122500 GCA_002895965.2 Coryphaenoides rupestris
GCTAAATAACCGTCTCCGGTGTGTGCATGTGTTTGTGTGTGTGTGTGCGTGTATGTGTGTGGCCGTGTGTGTTTGTTTGTGTGTGTATGCATGTGTGTAGCTGAATGCGTGTGTGTGTGTGTGTGTGCGCGCACGCGTGTGTGTGTATGACAATTTGTGTGCATGCGTGTGTGTGTGTCTGTGTGTCCGTGTGTGTTTGTTTGTGTGTGTATGCATGTGTGTAGCTGAATGCGTGTGTGTGCGTGTGTGTGTGTGTATGAGAATGTGTGTGAGAATGTGTGTGTGTGTGTGTGTGTGTGTGTGTGTGTGTGTGTGTGTGTGTGTGTCTCTGGGGTGGGCCCTTAAAGCAGCCTGAGCTCTGCACAGTGTCCTTCGGCACGCCGAGGCCAGCCAGTCCAACGCGTACAGTGGCTTTCCGGCTGTCTACCCACACACACACACACACACACACACACACACACACACACACACACACACACACACACACACACACACACACAGCTCCAGCCAGCCAGCTCCGTCAAGGCTGATTGCTGGAGACAGTCCATACCCACAGATACGTCCACCTGATGCGAAGCAGACACGCCTGCCCAAGAGAAACGGCACAAACTGGGCAAAGAGACTCCCTGGTGCTGAAACTGTATTGGGCCGGCACGCCCCGGGAATGCTGAGAGACCCGGACCTGATGCCCTTCTTCCCAAGAATCATCGGATGCTAATGCAATGTATTTGCCATTATTAATAGTACTGCTTAACATATTGTATGTTCTTAGATGTTGGTAATGCACTCAGAATCGCACGTCTGCTCTTATCCCAGCTATTATGCAGGCAAGTTATCAATTATGAAACTCGTTCTATTAGCCTCGCAACTCTGAATGCTCGAAAACAGCTCTATTCCTATCTTTATGTACCACAGTGATATATTGCTGTCTCCTTCAACAAATGTACTTAATTGCACAATTGAACAGTTTTTTGACTGGCGGTACAATTTGGGCAACAAATGGTTTTGTTTACTTACTTTGCTTTGAATGGGGTTTTTTTCCCAGGGCAACTCTGGGCTTTGCATAGAGTTGCTCTAGACTTATTCACACAGAAATCATTTAATCAGAAAGCCAAAAGAAAATCTTTATTTATGACCCCAACAGTGACACCAGAATAGGTTCAAGCCCTTCCCCATCTGTTTGCAATCCCGGTGTAATGCTATCATCACCTGTTTCCATGGTCCCCACTCACATCTGGATTGCATTAAAAAAATCACACAAGGTGCATATTTTCTGCCCTCTCTGTGTGTGTGCTTTACTTGAGCTTTTGGATCATATTTCTACAATAGGCTACAACAACAAATTAGGATCTGAGGCACACAGAGAAAACACTTATTTCTACCAGCAATTGGCTTTAGATTTCAGAGCCAGACTCCCAGGGGAGGGCTCTGGATACCCTAGACACAGGAGTATACCATCACACTCAACTTTATTATAAAGTGGACCTTTAAGATAACCACAGGTTTGATGCCCCCAAGCCCACAAAGACTGATGCCAATTATTTTCTTGTGAGTCTTCTCAACTTTTAAACTTCAACTGTTCCTTCCAAATGAGACTAGGGACTTTTTATTAAGTCGCTGTGCTATTACACACGGGAAACATCTTGTTGGTAGGAACATGTGACATTTCTCCTGTAGTTATGTTACATTAATGTGACATTGATATATCTATACCCACCGTGGAGAGAGTATGTCTTCTTGGAGCATCCAAAACGGTAAGTACACAAAGTATGTCTTGATGTGCTATGCGAGAGCAACCATGTTTGATATGCTGTTGCTTCTTACTGTGGTGATTGTGTGTGAGGGAATGGACAGAACATCATGTGCTCTGCGACACCATTGGCTACTGGTGCGCGGCGGAAAAAAAAACTACAAATCCTGCCCAAGGAAATGTTTTTCCCTGGTTCATAACTGTGTGGAATTTGTGTATCCGTTCTGTCTCTCCCATGCAGCACACCAGCTGTGCAGCTGGTGCTCGCTGAAGCTGCCGTCTGCCTGTGTTTGTGAGGGATTTTTAACACAATTCTCCCATGTGCATTCGAGGAAGACGTAATGTCATGCAATTGGGGCCATATTATCATTGTGTGTATCCTGGAGAGTGATGTCAGAGGAAAAAGGAAACTAGCTAACTCCCAAACGAAAAAGAGCAAAGGTTAGGCAAGTTGGCAGAGGCCCATACTGGCTTAAAGACTTTTTTTTTGGTGCTTTCCTTAAAAGCATAGTCCATCCCTCCAAATTGGTTGCATAGGTGCTGCTTCTCATATCTGATGATTATCATTTATCATTTTGTATAATGGAGCAATAGTTGTCATTTTGGGGTTAAGGAGAACTGTTTTTTCAAATGGGATACCCTGTGAGATGGCTCTCCTTTGATGGAGCGCGCTGCAAATGGATGATATTAAGAAAAATAGATAGATGGACAAACTAATTCCTTTTTTACATTAGCCTGAGCTTTTCATCATCAGTAATGAAAAATCAACACGAGCTAAATCTATCAAGAGCAATATCGTTTTGGTCATTTTAAGATTGGTGTGTGTGTGTGTGTGTGCTGGTGTGTGTGTGTGTGTGTGTGTGTGTGTATGCGTGTGCATGCGTGTGCGTGCGTGTGCGTGTCCGTGTGTGTGCGGGAGCGCGCGTGCGTGTGTTTGTCCTTCACCCACAAACTCCATTGCAAAGAATGAAAAGCCAATTTTATTAGATTTCTTTCCCGCCGTGGTAAAACGTTTCTCCTTGATCTCACCATGAGAAGTGAAGAACTCTTGAGAGCATCAGGCATCAAACATGGCAGCTTGTTCCATTTAGCGCCGTCGTGATTTACAGTCGCTTTGCTACCTGTCGTTGGTGCGCCAAATTAGCATAGCAGCTGTGGCGGTGACTCAGGCCGGCCCATGAACACAGATAGCCGGCCTTTCATGTTCAAATGAGCTCTCCGTTGTGCACCCGTTGTTTTACACCTTCCAGGGCTACGCTACCAAATGTGCCCCCTCTTTGCGTATTAAGGTAAGTACCGCCCTTTTACATGCATGCTACAGGGGATGTTGTTTGCAATTTGGGATAAAGGTGTTTTGCTTTGGTTTGTTTGCACCCACCCCCCCCCCCCCCCCCCACACCCCCCCCCCCACACCTTGAGTTTGTAAACTTCTTCAAAATTCCATGCAAAGTTTGGTCCCGGATCTGTTTGGTAGCCGTGGTATGTTGTTGTTTGTCATATGCAGTAGACATGTATTTATGATGTTTATAATGGGTTTGACTAAACGCATAAATCACTTGTAGACCGTGGTTAATGGTTTCAAGTGTGTGTGGTGTGTGGTGTGTGTGTGTGTGTGGTAGCATTTCGTTTTTAGGATCAAATGTGTGTGTGTGTGCTTTTGGGTTATTTACGGAAGTTCTGTGATTTCATAATCGACATCATAGTCAGTGCAAATTTCGAAATTCCACACACATTTCCGTGCAATCCTACCCTCCTTATCTTCCTGATGTGAAGGCAGTTCCAAAGTTCATGTTGCCAACACTTTTTAAAACACAATTTAGTTATTTTTACATTTCAAGTTGAACACATTCACACACAAAAAAAACGCTGAAGTTAGCATGTCCTCGAAGAGGCGTTTCCTATAGGCATAAGTCTTAAGAAACAACTCGATGACTGGCACCACCCCCCATCACCGCCACCACCACCACCACCACCCAAACCACCACCACCACCACCGCCTCTCTTCCTAAATCAATTCCTCTCTTTAAGCGCAGCAATAGACTTGTCAAAGTACAAGGTTTATGGTGACATTCACAGTCATAATGTCCCTGTCTCATTTAAGTCCTGATGGTCCAAATGATATATTTTGTCACTATTAGAGTGTATTTGGCACACCATATAAAACCAATAAATAATTCCGGCCATTTTACTCAGCTATCTTATTGGTTAAATAAAATGTAAAAAAAGAAAAGAAATCTGCAATAATTCAACCAATGGATGGACAGATAAATATGTAAATGGGTTTGGCAGATGATGTCTCTGGGCGTAGGGTGATTGTAAGTGAAGGATAGTTATCTGACTCTATAAGTGCTCCTCACAATAAACGCACAGTGCGGGGCATTTGGACTGAGATTCAAGTGTAGATGGATATGGGATTAGCACTTAACCTTGGAGTTGGTCCAAGACCCACCTTAAATCAACTCAATACATTTCATGTCCCATAACGGCATGACCAGTCTTTAAGGATAGCACTTCTTAATGCAATATGTGTTTTATGTTACAGATGAAACCAGGGGTGTCAGTAACCTATTCATCAGAGATCATGGGGAGGATTTTCATGAAGTGGTGTTGGCAGTCAGCCTGTGAGGCGTTGGGTTCTGTTCTAACACCACACAACACAATAGTTGAACACAACAGAACACAAGATTGAGGATGAAGATGGAGACAAATGAATTGGGTGAATCCCGAGTATATTCGTATATTCAAATTAAAATCATTTTAAATACAAAGTAATGGGAATAATGTATATTGTTCTGCACATTTATTCCACCATATTAATGACATGAATCCCTCATACACCTCATCTTGGGCCAAATTCTATATTTTTGTTTCAAGATGTATGAAGGCGTTGCGATATCTAAACTTCTCGACTGTCGTGACAAACAGACAAATGACAAACACATGAAGATATGATATTAAATTTTATTATTCAAAGGATGCCAAATCTTTGATACCGTCTCCTTTTAACTTCAAAGTAATATCCGTGACTCCTTGGTTATGCACGGCTGTGTGAAACACACTGAGCTTGCATCACTGGTGGAGGCGGACTCGATGAGACCTGACTCATAGACCTCTGGAATGGAAAGTATGCTGGATGTAGGAAAACCTTTCACACGAGAAACCCTCCCATACATCCATACACCCATAACCACACACACACACACACACACACACACACACACACACACACACACACATACCACAATAGGCCCTCATCATAGAAGATGTAGCAGGAGGGACGGACACAGGTGTAGCCCATTAAGTTAACTGTGCTCATGATTACCATCATGAGGTACACCTGCGTTCACCCCTATGGTTACACCTCTGTGATGAAGGCCCAATGGGAATCACGAGATCCTTTAAGTAGGTTTCACGACCACCTAAAAGCACAGTAGGAAAGCATGACGGTGATATGCTATGATGATGATGATGATGATGATGAGCAACCATTAAAAGTTTGCACATGTGAGCTTGCACTCGGAGGGGGGAAAAAAAATCATATCCACAATCTTGGACTGCTGGCCCAAGCTCTAAACATAGCTTTAACAGGATAAAAGCCATCTGGACAAAGGGCGAATGTCCCTTGTTAGTGTGTGGTCTGTTTCCAAGATCATGTCCTTATTTTTGGGGTTATGCTTGTGCATGTAAGGCAAAATATTTCCAAAAGGGTTCTTGGTCAATGAGGTCTTGTCTGAATAAACCAACGCAGCTTGGAGTAAACATGTGAACTTAGGAGCTCTCCATTATTCCATCTCTACCGAGATAGCTCCATAAAAAACCGTGCCGTTGTTATTATAAAAACAAGATTAAAATCCGGCATTCTTTATCTGTTCTCATGCGGGATTAATGATGTATTAACAGTTTATCCACAGGAAGAATGTCTTCCGGTGGGGTTTTATTGTTTATATAATTAGTATGCATCAATCTTTTTTTAGCAAGGTTAGGATTGTTGTGCCTCAACATCCCACCACATCCCGAGAATTCCTTTTTCTTTTAAAATAATTTATTGTTAAATCTATGTTGATCTTTATATTTAATCAGTTCTTTGTTTGTTTGTTGATAAATTGCTTCTCACCCACCACATTTAAAAGTTCTAAGACAACTTTTTCTTCTTTCTAAACTTGAAAGCGGGTGTCAATGGTTTCAGTTTACATTCCTAATTTTGTTAACATAATCCAATAAAGCAAACCCTTTATCATTTTCATTTTCCCTTTCGGAGAGAGGCAGTTGGGCCTCGATGTCGACTGGGTGAGGAGCTGTGAGAAAGTCTGCCTGCACTGATCATTCAAAAGATAACAGCGGCGGGGAGCCTCTGTACAGCAACTGCACCCTACAGAGCACTGTCCGTCTCATCAGGAAAGTTTGGCTTCCCTTCTGCTTTTTATTGGCTTGAAGTTATTAGAATCACAGCCCCATGTTTGAGCCACATATTTGTCATTTGTACAAACCACAGAAAAACCAAACCAGTTTGTATTTTCCATCATAAAGGTTAAGGTTAAAGATGGTAGAAGGCTATATACTATTCCACAATATTGTGACTGTTGAATACATATGAATATTGAATATTGTGTCAGCAACATTCCAATATTGTGACAAGGACAAGCCTGACAAATATGTGGTTGTGATCATACCTGCCCAGTAGGTGGAGCTGGCACATTAAAAAGTATTTTAAACAAAAGTATTTTCGAAAGCACGAATAACTCATTTTAGATCTGTGTGGCTCATCACTATGTGCTGCCTGGGGCTAAGCTAACACTATATAAGCTAACACTATTCACACTAGGAGTCTGTTGAGACACTGAAAATCCCCAAATATGATATGAAATGTAAAATGACAATGATTAAAATGCATATTTATAATATTAAGTTATTTAATTCAGATTTATTGTATTTTTCCTTAAACATATTACATATAAGCCTAACTGTATTTGATCCACATTTGAAAGTTGGCCATACTATACGCACTATAGTGTAGTCTAACGGTTAGCCTCACTCGAGGAGTTAACCAACATAAATATGAAACCTGAGCATATAATATATCAACAAACCCCACAGCTTTTGTACTGACAGAGTGAACACACAGTGAACAGTTTTGAAAGCAAAAGGTTTTTTTTACTAAAAAATGGTCAATTTTAAACTATTATATTTCATATGATTAAACAAACATTACATACACATACATGGGTATCAAGGAACATGTGTTACATGACGCTCTCCCCTTTTAGCAGACGTGAGTAAGATGCTTTTTAGAGGTTAACGGTTTTGTTTCATGTTTACATCACAGTCCAAATAAAAATCACATACAGTGTTAAGTCATAAAAGCTAACATTAAACAACAGACATAATTCATTAATTAAAATTAGGAATTAACATATTAACCAGACTCATCCAATCATATCTGAGGTTCAAAACGTCAGTGGACTCGAATAAACGGATAAGTTTGCATTAAATGTTCTCGCTCGGTGATAGCCGTGTTTTAAGGATGAGGTTTTAAAGTGATACTGTACAATACAACAAAATCCTTCCGTCCCCAAACACGTGGCAGGTTGACAACATGGAAGTGCATTGATCCCGGACCAGGACCAAGCAGTAGCGGTAGGTAGGTATTTCTGGGTATTGTAGTTCCATGCAGAGTTTCACCGTTGTTTTTCTCAGAGTGCTTAAGTGTGGTTAGTGGATGAAGAGATAAGACACTAGATGAGGCTCTTTGT
>PIJE02000270.1:130000-135000 GCA_002895965.2 Coryphaenoides rupestris
AAATGTTACATTTGTGGCTTTTATCTTTAATATTTAATATGAACGTGTTATTGGCCAATGCGTGTGTGTGACGGTGTTTGTGTGTGTGTGTGCATGTGTGTGTGCATGTACGTGTGTGCATGTGTATGTGTGTGTGTGTGTGTGTGTGTGTGTGTGTGTGTGTGTGTCATGGTTCACCTCTTTGACCAGGGCTCCCATGTAGAGGCAGGTGAGGGGGGTCTGCTCGGCGGGCTTCAGCACCACCGTGTTGCCAGCGGCCAGCGCCGGGCCCAGCTTCCACGCAGTCATCATCAGGGGGAAGTTCCACTGGGGTGGAGCAAGCACACACACACAAACACACACACACACACACACACACACACACACGCGCACACACACACACACGCACACACACAGGAAGAAGGAGGGTGGTGAATATGAGTGAAGAGTTGCATCGGTTTACACACACACACACACACACACACTCCTGTGAGAATGTCTTCTCAGCACTTCTGCAGTCTCCTCCTCCTCGCAGCGTATTCGGAGAAAGTGGGAGAAGGAGGAAATTGCGACACATGTGCGGTGGGCTCCGGGCCGCGCGGGCTTGTGGCTGCAGCGCGGGCCTGTGGCTGCAGCGCGGCCCGCAGGTCTGTGTTGTTTCTGCTTCTACACACGGGAGCCCGTGGGGGCGCCGCGCACAGAACCACACGCTGCTCTCCAACCCTCTTACACAATCAACACCCCCGGCCCGAGGTTCTCCTGCTGCCGCCTCCCGCCTCCCTCTTGTTTCTTGGACTCCTTCTCAGAGAGCTCAACTTTAAAAAAACGTTCCTTCTTTGACTTTTCTCCTGATTCTGCCTCTCCCTTCTCCCGCTCAAAACCTCGACTTCGTATCACTCTGCATCTCACTGGCACCGGCGTTCAGAGAGCTCGCCAACGGATTAACCCAAATATATACAGACCTTAAAGTATGTCAAAAAGACATTCCTGGAAAAAGATTGTGTTTCGAGAAAAAAGATGGCTATCTAGCTCTCTCTCAGTCTCTCGCTCTCTATATCTCTCTCTCTCTCTCTCTCTCACTCGCTACCTTACAAACACCAGTTTTTATAAGTTGTAGTTACTAGTTATACAGCTCCCTAGATTGACTCCATGTTATCCATGGGCTTCAACATTCCTTGTGCTGCCTGTATGTGTGTGTGTGTGTGTGTGTGTGTGTGTGTGTGTGTGTGTGTGTGTGTGTGTGTGTGTGTGTGTTTTCTCCGGTCTGTAGCCGACTCCTCACAAACACATACTTACAGGAATAATTTGTCCACACACTCCAATTGGCTCGTGTCTGGTAAATGTAAAATACTCCCCATCTGTTGGGAACATCACACACACACACACACACACACACACACACACACACACACACACACACAGACACACACACACAAGCACACACACACACACAGAAAGGTTATAAGAAAACCCCTTTTTTTAATCTTATTTCACATTTATATCAAATTACCAAATTATGTTGGGACACTGTGTTAATTCAGGATGGGACATCACAAAACATTGTGCAGGACCAGGAAAACAAGTCAATAGTGGATCAGAGCGCATTGTGCGTCTTGCGTTACCCCAAAAGTGGAAGGTTCTCGGCGAGAACGCATCGCGCTTGCGAGTTCTGAGGTCGATTAAAGAGCTAACATTTCCTGGTGTATTCATTTGAGGCTAAATTGGCCACAACAACAAGCATTGAGCGGAACCAGCCAGCCCTTTTAACCCATTCAACCCCGATTTGTCCGGGCTCACGCTGACGGCGAGTAAACCATTAGCGTTCAGATTTATAACTGACCAGGGAGTGGCTGTGTTTACCTTCAACACACCCCTTTGACCCCCAACCCCCCGCCCCCCCGCCCCTCCACCGGCGTTGGTCTCCTCCATGTCCCGGGGGAGCGGAGCTCAACTTATCTGGAGCGATTCTGGCTCATCACTTTTACCACACTAATCGTTATCATTAGATTTAAGAGTGACCTTTTTTTTATTTTCATCATCATTATTATTATTATTATTATTATAATTCCACATGATGTATCTGCAGTAATACATAGGAAACACATCAATCTCACCGATTGGAATGGTGGTGCCGTGCATCTTGTCAGCGTAGCCGGCAAAGTATCTCAGCGTCTTTATCGTCGCCGTGATGTCCACGAACAGGGTGGGCAGGAAGGGCTTTCCGCAGTTCAACGACTCGATAGTCTTGAAATATAGAGAGTAGATGAGGAAAACAGTCCAGAACTCTTCATGATATCAACGGTACCCCACAACAAATCCCTTTAAGTAGTTTCGGCGAGGGTCATATAACGCTGTAAGGAAAACACAACCACCAAGCAGTCTGCACCTTCATTACCACGCTAGCACCCATCATCGGTGCTAGCATTGTTTGCTATTCTTTAATGCTATTCTTTGTTTTGTTTGCATATGCATGGCCGTGTCATGACAAAGATGTGTTCCTCCAGTTGAAACCATAACATCTCACGGCGTTTGTGGCTGCGGTAGGCTAGCAGTCCAGCTGCTAAAGCTGAAGGTTGTCTGTTAACACTAAGATCAATTGCTCATGCATTGTTCTTTTAATAGATATGCAATTGAATCAAATTCTCGACAACTTGTTGGATTCATCTTTGTTCCCTGGCATTCATTATTACGGATTAACAAAATAAGACACGATTGCCTGACAGGACAAAACAATACAAACGATTGTTTTGTGTATTGTTTAAGCAACAAGCCATGTGGCCGACAAATGGTAGATTTATATATTTCATTGAATAACACCAGAGGGAAGAAAGGCCGTCTGTTTGAAACCTCAGACTGGGCCACTCACTGTTAAATAGACGCTGTCTCTCTCCACCAGGTCGGCCAGTTTGGACAGAAGTCGACCCCTCTCGGAGGCGTCCATTCTCCGCCACGCGGACCCCATGGAGAAGGCCCGTCGAGCCGCCTGCACCGCCTTGTCAACATCCGCCTGGGGACAGGGGACCACGCACACAGCTCACAACATACGTCTGCTACGCTGGTATAATGAGCAACACCAACATGCCTGTTGTCGGTCTATTGTTTGTTCCACACAGAGACGCTGACTCAGGAGAACGGGGCCAGTGAGCGCCAGACCACCAAACCACATGACACTGAACTTTTACTTTTTCTTCTTCTTCTTCTTCTTCTTCCTCATTGTTTTCTTTCTTTCTTTTACAATTTTTCGGCAACATAAATAGAGTAACATGAGAGTATATTTCAAATGAAAGGCATGAGGAGTATGGCGGGGTCTCCAGTTACCTTGTCTGCTTCCTGGACCTCACAGATCTGCTCCCCGGAGGCCGGGTCATAAACTGGGAAGACTTTTCCACTAACAGAGTCCTGCCACTCATTGTTGATGAAAATCTGCGGAGACAACCAAACAAAAAAGAGCCCCATTTCGGTCAAATTATCCAGCAGAATAAATACGCACAGAATATACACCAGCCACAACGTGCGAAAATGGGATTTTACAATAAAACATCGACAACACATGGTTTTTTTTTGAGTATGGTATGTTACATACCAGCTATGCCCCTGACACACTGAGTGGATGAGAGGATGGGCGGTACTGGTACAGAAAGATTGTGAAAGACTATGAGAGCTCAGGTCCTGCTAGCAGCAGTAAAGGCTTGTTTAAGATATGGGCTGAATCTCTGGATTCACAACAGAGATTCCAGCTTGTCCAACATTGCTCTCTTGGGAGTGCTCCACCGTGCAGACAAAGGGGGGAGGGGGCGGGGGGGGGGGGTAGGCGTGGGGGGGGGGGAGATGGTGGTGGTGGTGGTGTGTGTGTGTGTGTGTGTGTGTGTCGGGGGGGGGGGGGGGGGGTGAGAGAATAAATCCCTATCAGACACCAGACCCCCACCCCCCCCCCCAACCACCCCTCCACACACACACACACACACACACACACACACACACACACACACACACACACACACACACACACACACACACACACACACAGACGTTTCACAACATCACTGCTCGTTTACGAGACCATAAAACACGTAGCGCACTTGGTCTCTGCGATGCGTTAAAGAAAGCCTTCCGTTAAACAACCGTCCGGCTTCCCCAAACAGGACAGGACACATATCCCGGGTCTCCACCGCCCTCCCGGAGTAAAAATAAATGTTTACAAAAAAAACACACGCGCGCCTGAATGAATGTCCATCATAAGTCGATGGAGCAGGCGATCAAAGAAACAAGGTGTGATTGGAGGGGCCGGCGGGGGTAATAAATACAACCAAAACACAACATTAGACGTCTGAAAATGTAGCTTAAGACCCAAAAAAAAGATGGCATCCAAGCCTGGGATCCCTGACATGTTTAGATCTCTCAAGCGTGCCGCTCGGACGCTGGAGTTTAATGGCCATGGGTCGGCGGTGTGTTTGATAGATGGAGTGCAAGGAGAACATCTGCTCCGGCCTGTGTATACATATAGCTCCTTACTGTCCTTTTACTGGAAACGCACACCCGTCCACCGGGGGCACGTCTGAAAGCAGGGTTCAAGTGGCCCGGCTGGCAGGGACCTCCATAACTCTTCCCCGTGTTTATGGACATAAACGCAGCGCTTTAAGTACTATTTAATTGGCTGTAAATGGCTAACAGTGTTTACGTAAGAGAGCGTGGTATGCAAAATGCACGGGAATGTGTGTCCCTGCACGCACACACACACACATGCACACACACACACACACACACGTGCACACAGACGCTCATGCACACACACACACACACACACACACACACACACACACACACACACGCACACACACACAATCCATCTCTTCTCTTATGACTGGTACGTGTCTAGAGAAGAAGAAAGAGAGATGAAGATGGATAGTTTCGCGCAGACACCGCGGTATCTGTGTGTACCACTCCACTGGACGCTAACTTTACCCACCTCATTCCTACGCTATATATCTGACTACAGACACCCCACCCCCGCCCAGATGGAC
>PIJE02000270.1:137500-140000 GCA_002895965.2 Coryphaenoides rupestris
TGATGACATCATTGGGGTTGGGGAAAAAAGTACAAGTAAAACTTTACTTTTAGGATGCTTTCTACATTTAATGTAAATGTACATTAGAATTATTTACAATTACAACTATACATCCTATTGGACAGCAGAACCCCCTGACCATGGATTATTTATGTTCCTGCAAGCAATTAAATGCAATCAAGTCTTACAATTGTTAATGTAATACGATAAAGTTAATATCTTGCTCATACTCATAAGCTCAGTGGAGAAAACAGTCCTTTGTCGGGAGGTATTTACGGGCTCTAAGTACTACAAAGTGCTTCTGATTGTGCTGTCTGAGACTCTCTGCGGGGAGAGAGTCACCTTTTCAAATGGATTTATGGAGCCTGGTGTTTTTCATCGTGACGCGGCCAGGATTTACACGTCGCTTGTCAAGTGGACTGAAGGCCGAGGACTTGGGAAGTGAACGGGGTAACCTTCCTGTCACCGGTCTTCCCCAAGAAGTGATTCACAGACGAGGGGACACGATGTTGACGCTTCCCGGCCGACGATAATTTACACTCGTTGCACAAACAGGCGTTTCACACAAATGGACATATTCATGGCGGCGCACACTTGGCCTGTCACAACCACCGTTGTTTTTTCTTTTCTCTTTTTTTTTTTGGTGGAGTATGTAGCCATTGGTGCGTGCTCAGGGAGATTGTGTAAGCAAAGACTTTAAAAGAAAGTGTGTGTGTGTGTGTGTGTGTGTGTGTGTGTGGGGAGGTGGGGGGGGGGGGGGGGCAGGGGTTGGAGATGGAAAAAGATCTCGCTGTGCGCGTTGCGATAAATCATTTAGTTGCACAGTATCCCCTAACTGGAGCATGTGTTTGATCCTGATCACGGTGAAGATGGTAGTTTTGAAGTGAAAAACAGCAGAACAGCAGGTCAGGCTCTGGCAAGGCAAGGCCACTGACCCACTCGGTGAGACGGGGCCATAAATTACAGGCCGGGGGACAGCGTTGAACGTCGGGGAGCCCCGAGACTCCGTCTGTACTATCTCAATCAGTGACAGATTGATGGGGCCGCTCATTCGTCCTAACTGAATGGACTCCCCTGAACGGCGCACATTACTTTACACACACCCTTACAAAGACAGGTAAGGGGGATGAACGTGGTCCTGTCCGGGGTATTGCAGTGACGCCATTATTTTAAAAAAAAACAGCAACGACAAAAACTACAACATAAACAACACAGAAAGTGCAATTGCTGATTCGATAAAGAAGATGTTCGTGTGGTCGTGAAAAAACTAGTCGTTGGTTTTTTTTAAACTACATCTGAATTACAAAGATTATGACGGCCTACATCTGAGCATATGCCTGCTTATCAGTGAACTTATCTTGAGATAATAGGTCCACTTTAACATGAACTCTTGCTTTCTTATGTTTCTTCGGGTAAGTCAGAATGCGTGCGAACGGTGCGACGGAAAAACTCAACACAAAGCCGACAAAAAAGAAGAAGAAGTGAATGGAGGCGCACAGCGTGCTGCTGGTCCTTTGTTGGTTAAGGTTTAACAAATTCAACTTAACTTCAGTCATTACCATTGAATTTAAATTTCAAATCACCAGCAACTTTTAAAGCTAACCCAATTTTGCACCCAGCATCTTGGTGCGATACAATGCCAGCACTCTTACAACAAAAAAACAACTGCAAACAAACAAAGAAAAAAACTATAAAAACTGTTTTACAAAATGATGGTTCCTTGTACTATCAACAGCTTACGCTCACACATCTCACCTGCTTCTTTTGCTAAGCTAGTAAGTTTCGTATACGACGGTAATAGTAAGCTAGTTGCGTGGGGGGGGGCAGAAAAAACACATTCTTAAAAAAAACAAAAAAAGATTCTACTTTAGCGTTTAGCCGAAAAGAGAAAACGCACTTGCAGTACTAATAAAGCACGGGGAGATATGACTAGACCATTCAAGGAACCGCCGTGCTCACAATACATGAATGCACGATCTATAGCTTCACTGTCACAATCAAACAAAGTGTCTTTGACGGTGAATAGTTCATGACTGGGTGAAAGGGACAAGGGGCAAGGAGGGCCCTTTGCAACACTCCCTCTGGAAGTGATGCAAACCTGTTAGGTAATGAGCTCACGTCTGCGCCGCGGGGTCGCTCGGGTCCAATTGTTCATGTCTTTGCATTGCACTTAGTGGCAACTAACCGCGCAATGTATATACCAACTAATGCCATCAGAATGAGTTGATAGTGTGTCCTCTTGCACATAATATAGAGACCATCAGTGAGCAGGCGGGTGTGTGTGTGCGTGTGTGTGCGTGCGTGCGTGCGTGCGTGCGTGTGTGTTTGTATGTTTGTATGTGTGTGTGTGTGTGTGTGTGTGTGTGTGTGTGTGTGTGTGTGTGTGTGTGTGTGTGTGTGTGTGTGCGTCTGTGTGTGTAAGTGTGTAAGTGTGTGTGTGCGTGCGTGTGTGTGTGTGTGTGTTCCCCTAGCAGGCCCTGCAGGGCCCGGAGAACGGGGA
>PIJE02000270.1:142500-233151 GCA_002895965.2 Coryphaenoides rupestris
GCATACAGGTGTCAGTCCAAGTGCATTTTGATTGGGCCAAGAGGAAAGAAAAGGGCTGTCCTTTTGGAAATACATGTGGGCGCATTTACATAAAGGACTCGCGGAGGAGCCTGTTGCGTGTTGTTGGAGGGGGAGGAGGAGGAGGAGGAGGAGGAGATAGGCCTACACTACAAGCACCCCACCCACACTGGCTTGCTTTCACATCATCTCTGTGTTCTTTTCACTTCACAAATATTATCTTAGGAAAAGGCTGTGGAATGTGTAGTAGTTAACTATACCCTATATGAGCATGAAGTGAAACGAGCAAATACACTGACATCTGCAGCCTGTGTGCTGTTAAAGAAGTATGAATATCTATTTAGTTTTTTTATTAGGTCGTTTGTCAGAAAAGTTTTTATTTTATTATTATTATTATTACTATTTATTATTATTATTATTATTATTATTATTATTATTATTATTATTATTGTTGTTGTTATTAATCTTATAAGTGTAAATTAGTATAAGTAATAGCCTATAATAATATGAACTGTGTATATTATGTGACATGTTTTGAATATTATTGACAACAGACATGTGGATCTCCAGTGGATTTAAATGCCATTGATGAACGCCAGGAGCGTTTGAAGCCATTGTGTTGACCTGTTAGGGAGCCGGCGGTGCTCAGGGTCCGAGTAGTGGGGCCTGTGGGCCATGAGCACCTATACCTCCCGCAGGTGATAAATCCTCTTCACACAAGTCCTCAATAAACATTTTACCAATTAACTGCAGGGATCAGCCGTCTAAGTGAGTAAATACACGACGTTACGTCTGCAGTTGAATGGAAATAAAAGTTTCACTGCTTTCCTTATTGGCTGCAATAACTTAACTTAACTGAACTTCAAGAGTGTAGTGTCATTTTAACAAGCAACTGAAGGAAGTGGAATATAACATTTGAATGTAGTATTCTACTGGCCATACAATCCCAGTATAAGACAAAATAATATTAATAATCCCTGCCAGATGGAAAACACTAGAAAGCAGGTATATGTTGATTGACCAGACAAAGGGGTGTAGATGTTGCCCATCATTTACACATTCCCGGAGGTTTTTTCTCCATGATCACCTTTTTTCACAGCATGAATGTCACTCTGAGAGTGTCTGTTTCACATCAAAGCAGGAGTGGACATTGATTGATGTAATAAAAACATCCTCACTCCTCGACTTGTCGCCTCACCTTTTCACAAAGCAAAGCGAACGGAAGATAAGAAATGGTGTCAAAACTTTGTCCCACTATTCAAATGTGCTCGCCGAGCGCCCTCTAGCGAAAGAACGGCGGTACGGCAGCCCATAGGCCAATATAGCTTCGCTTCTAATTATTTTAGTTTAAAAAGATAATAAATATTTGATCGAATCCATGGATAGCTGAAGGTATTAAATAGCACGGGAGTTTCCCAGAGAATTCAAAGCCATTCGAGCTTCATGAGGACGCCAACGGCATGACGTCATGGCACAGCAAGACACTTTTATGAGGCCTAAAATACTTTTTTTGTGACAGGAGAAACCTTACATTCAACGTGTCAGCCTCTCAATTGAGATGGTTGTATTGGTCTCATTTCGCAATGGTTCAGTTGTGATAATGTGTTTAAATATTACATTGGCCTATCGGCCAAAATACGCAAACATAATATTTAATTGAGCATCATTTTTCACTAGCTTATGAATTGCCTCAAATTATAATTTGATCGTTGATGTTTATTATAATTCATTAATACAATACAATCAACAAATAAAGAAACAAGAAAAGAAAAGAACATCTCCTCTCATCATCATGTGCAATATTCTTAATGTCATGTCCAATAATATCAATTGTTCTCGCCGTCGGAATATCTTACCTTGCCTACATATTTGTATATTTTAACTGTACATTTGTAAATCCGTTAGTTTATTTTTATCATTCTGTTGTTTTCCATATTGTTTTATTGTACCGTATCCCTACGCAACCTGGCAGAAGAATTTCCTTCGGGATTAATAAAGTTAAGTTCTATTCTATATTCTACACAAAAGGTGTCCACGGACTCCAAAAAAGCGACCTCTGGTGGTCACGATGGGGAAGTGCTATCGGTGCACTTCCCCATCGTGACCACCAGAGGTCGCTGTAATAAGGACCGCGGTTTTAGCGGGCAAAACACGGAGCACGCGGAGGAGTGGGAGGCGGCTCCCCCCCCACCCCCCCACCCCAGGTCTGGTCCACGCAGGACAACAGTTAGCCAGCTCCCCTCGCTGCACTGCACTGTACTGTACTGCACTGTACTGTACTTCACTGTGCTGCACTGTACTGGTGAGAGAGAGACAGAGAGACCTGTAGTACACGACATGGGACAGGACAGTATGAACAAAATAAAGCAGAAGTGTCGCCTGAGACACGCCGTCACCAGAGAGTTCCTGGCTGAGTTTCTGGGGATATTCGTCTTGATTGTAAGTAGCCCCCCCCCCCCCCCCCCTTCTCGTCGTGCTCCTGCTATAACTCTGACAGCTCTCTGTGTTACTAAATGTTTGCTTCAATAGATTTAATAGGATTTTCTTTGATATGCACACATCCCCCCCCCCCCCCCTCCCCCCAGACACACTATGTAGATGTAGATAAACGTGGCTATGATATGATTATGTTTTTATCCTAAAATACAGACTTCAAATACTCAATGATTAGCAGTTCAATTATGAATGTATACAGTCGTATCATTTAGCCTATCCAAACTAACTAGCCTGTCCTAACTCCTGGTATAATAATATATGTCACATTATGTGTGCATCGTGAGCCTTCCTGGGAGAGTGTTCTCCTCCTCCTCCTCCTCCTCCTCCTCCTGAGGGGCTGTTGAGGGGCTGTCCTCTGCAGCTGTCCTCCCCTCTCAGACACCAGGAGCTGGGAGCCAGCAGGGCGCTCAACAACATGAGTGTTTCAACAGTGATGCATCAATAGTGATTAAGCTTAGCACACACGCGCACACACACACACACACACACACACACACTGATGATTAGGATTTATTATTTTGGCTTACGTCTCCATGGGGACAAGAGGAGGATGGGGGGCGGGGTGCTTTCAGGTGATTTAGTATGTGTTGGGTCTAATTGGGTTTGATCATATGTGTGCTCCTCCTAGCTGTTTGGCTGTGGGTCGGTGGCCCAGACGGTGCTCAGCAAGGGAGCCCTGGGTGAGCCCCTCACCGTCCACATTGGCTTCACCCTGGGGGTGATGATGGCTGTCTACATGGCCGGGGGGGTGTCTGGTAAGAGGCTCCCACTGCTGCTGATGATGCTGCTGCTGCTGCTGCTGTACTGAACTCACACCAGGTCCAGTCCTCTGGTAGTGCAACTTGTCCTGGGAGATTTGACACCAAAACAAAATTACGGTCCAAAATAGTCTTTTATTTTCCAAAAAAAATTTGTGCCGTAAATTGTAATATTTAGCCGTGGAAGTTTAGCTACCAAATCCTATTTCTGTTCTGTGTCTCTGTCTCACAGGTCAGAAGATCATCCAAATATACGTTATGATACAGGCTTATAGGAATTCATGCATCTATATACTAATTTATATATTGACAGAATGGTCACGTCTCTCTGATACGTTACGATGTTATGAATATGAATAGTAACGTGTAATTGTAGAAATTGTAGTAGAGAACAAGTAATGACAGCCTTAGGGCTATTTTACAATAAATATTCTGTATAATACATATTTTATATGTATATGTGTGTGTGGGTGTGTGTGTATGTGCATGCATGCATGTGCACGAGTGTGTTTGCGCGCGCGTGTGTGTGTGTTTGAGAAACGTGAGGTCGGTCAGGTTAATCTATCAGCTAACTGGAGTGGTTTCTGCTGCATGACTGGGCCATTGGGTGGTTTCCTCCTCCGCTGTTCACTGACATCTCTGATGATGAGCATAGGTATCAGACTAACGAGCTCTACTGGGTCATGGGTCCCGGGGGAGGAGGAGGGAGGAGGGGAGAGAGGAGGCGGAGGGGAGAGAGGAGGAGAAGGATGAGGCAGCGGGGACGAGGAGGAGGGGTAGGGGGGTAGAGGGACGAGGAGGCGGCATAGGGGGGTAGGGGGAGGAGGAGGAGGCGAGGCGGGGGCACGAGGAGGTGTTAGGGGCCCTTGCTTTCTAGGCGTCCCCGGCAGGAACCAAAACACAAAACAGAAACCACAGTCTTCCATTTTAATTGACAGCCGACAATGAGTGTCACACGTCGTGGTCAGTCTAGTGACCCCGCTGTCCATGCGCGCGCTAAGCAGATCCACATGGATTATCTCACATACAATTTGGACGGGGCCAGTTTGGATGCTTGCCGTCACCGTGTCAGAGTGACCAGGATGAGGGATTAGCCATGGCTTATAGCCCGGCTAGCGCTACTGATGTGCATTCCAACATGGACTGTTCAATACATCACACGTTTCCTCAAAAACCATCAAGAATTATCATTAATGTCACAAATGTCACTGGTGGACCCAAATGCAAGACCCAGACTCGGAGTACAGTCACAAAGAATATTTATTAGAAGGGAAATCCGGGGACGGACTGGAGCTGAGCCAGGGGGATGAGCAGGAGACGGGAGCGGAGTGAAGCCAGAGGGACTGGTGGTGAGCGTGGCAGGCAGATGAGAGGCAGGCAGGCAGGGAGAGGAGCGGTATGGCCGGAGACGGGTCGAGATCCTGGGGTAGAGAGACACGGTTAGAACCATGAGGGAAAAACACAGAGCTAGAAAACACTGGAACGTATAGCTAACCACACTGGCTGAATCAACGATCTGGCGATGAGTGGGTGGAAAGCCGGGGTTTTTATCCTGTAGCTGATTGTTGATAGATGGCAGGTGTGAGCGCAGAGCAGGTGTAGCTGATGATGCTGGGGTGGCGCCGGAGTCTGGAGCCACGCCCACCAACACACAGGGAACCCGGAGGCACGGTCGAGACCGTGACAATGAATCTACTATGTGTACTATTAGAACACAACAAATACATGGAAACGGAAGTCTATACTGTCACTAAATGTGTCAAACTGTAGACTGTTGTTTGTATAAAATATGAAATATGATGCACATATTTTATTATAAAATATGAAATATGATGCACATATTTTATTATAAAATTGTCATATGTGCAGCACCCATTCTAACTAATACAAGCTATCCAACATGATGTTGATTATGATGACGGTGATTATTATTTATGAATATTATTATATTTACATATTGTATTATAACATGTGTTTGGGTCTGTGTGTGTTTTGTCTCCAGGAGCTCACGTGAACCCAGCAGTTTCTCTAGCCATGGTGGTCCTGGGCAAGCTGCCTCTGAAGAAATTCCCGGTGTACGTGCTGGCCCAGTTCCTGGGGGCCTTTGCTGGATCCTGCGCCGTGTACGGCCTCTACTACGGTGAGCAGGGGAGCCCAGACGCACACATGACTGATGGCCATGTCGTGTTGAGAGTTATGCCCACACACACCACTTTTTTAAAATCTGTTTTTATTTCTCACACTCACTTCTGCGTGTGTGCAGTGATGACATGTACAGTCATTAGGATCATGGCCTACACATTTGTTTCTGTAGATGAAAGAAAACATTTGTTTGGTACAGATCCCAACAAATGTCACATCCTGATTTGAATAGTTTTCAGTGAAAGTGAAAATTGTGATGCAAGAATCATTGTTACGGACCCCTCCCAGATGGTAGGTCCAGGGGTATAGAGGAGGGGACCACGCAACAGAAAGGTGTCTGAGCTAACAAGAGCAGGTGCGGAGGTAGCACTGCACCCTACCACTATAAAACAGTAGACAAACCAAAGGGGTAAAATGCACAAACCTCCGTGGTGTTTATTTGCACATAAACGACCAAAATGATAACACCACAGTAACCAAACAATCAGACAGGGGAGGGACAAGCTAAGGGGAGGACGCCAAAACTAAACGGGACCAAAAGAACAAAAGAAAGATAATCCCCGCCCTAGATCCAATTCCCTATCGCTTCCTTACTCTAATAATACAGATTCCAATCATCTCCCTAACTAACTAACGCTTACTAGTTGTCCCGCCTAGGCTAGTCCCAAAAATACAAAGGGTGGCCCCCGCCTGGGGAAAACTAACCTAGTGTGTTTAGACAATCATTACCTGCGTGATGTAATGTCAGCCTGCGGGTGACATACCTCACCCTCCCCTAGGGCAACCTACGAGGAGTAACAAGGTAGGAGGATTAATACAAACAGTAGGACGAACAATCAACCAAAACAACAGGAAAAGCAAACCAACACTAGTAACTTAACACAACGACAGCATGATCTGGCTAACAAAGGAAAAATGCTACCTATCCTACAGAGGGGAGCAGGAGGGTTTAAATAACACGCACGCCCCTCTGATTGGCCAATGACGAAATTGGTAGAGCGACGCCATTGGTGGAGGGACGTAACAGGAGCAGGACTGCAACGACGATGAACAGGGCTGCAAACGATGATTGACAGGGGCAGGGAACCAATCCTGGAGACAACAAAAAGAGGGAAAACAGACAACACATACAGCACAACATATGTAGGCCTACGAAAAGTAACATGGAACGTAACAATCATAATTCCCACTAATTGTGAATCAGTCAGTCAAAATAAGTTGTTGTGATGCATGCTAGTTGTAATTCATGCATTCATGTTCCTAGATGCACTGATGGACTTTGCCAATGGAGAGCTGGTGGTGACGGGGCAGAATGCTACAGCTAACATATTTGCGTCCTACCCTGCGAAACACCTTTCCACTCTGAACGGGTTTGTAGATCAGGTACAGTGGAAATGAATCCTACTGTGTTGGACTTCATAGCTCACTAGGATTTTGTTGTGCATATATACAGTATATAAATAAAAAAAGATGCCTTGTTTAAATGTTGTTGTTTTTTAAAATATGTATTCATTAAAAAAAAACATTCATAGAAATACATTAGAGTAAATTATATTTACAGTTTACAGAGTGTTGCTATTCTGAAACAGTATCAGATTATAATGGCGATAGTATGTGAGCACATGTGCACATTAATTGCATGAAATAGAGCATTAAGGGAAATGTGTGCCGGGGTGCTGTTGAAGTGTGTGATCCTGTTCTGACATAACAACCATCTGTGACAAATAGCGCCAGGCTGAGAACGAATCACATTGGTTTGTTTTAATGTGTATGTTTCGAATTTTATACAAAAAAAACAGTTACTAATATTAGTCAAATATACAAAAAAAGAAGTTGCTTAGCACTCAGTATCTTGTATCTTATATTTGTTCACAAACATGTGGGGGGACCCGTCTCTAAGCTGTCCCATAAAGCTGTGAACCAGGCAAGAGGGGAATCCCTGTAATAAGCTTACTAAAGGCCAAGAGGTCATTATGGATGGACAGAAAGACACGTCCAAAACAATAGCAGACACCAAACAACTGACACAACCAAATAATACATCATTTAAAAAAATATATACATTTTTCAGGCCAGCCCCTGACCATGACACGCACATCTAAGGGTCACACTAATAATTTGTTTTTGTATATTTATGGATGTGGATTAATTGATTTATTTATATATGTATGGATTTATTTATTTGCATTTATCTATTTGCATCCTACCCTACCCTTTGTATTTATTTGTATTTATTAATTTGTATTTACATTCACATTTACATGTATATTTACATTTAGGGCATTTGGCAGACGCTTTTATCCAAAGCGACTTACAAAGAGTACATTTGTTGAATGAGACAGCAATATATCACTGTGGTACATAAAGATAAGAATAGAGTACATAAAGAATCAGAATCAGAATTGCTTTATTCGCCAAGTAGTTTTCACATACGAGGAATTTGCTGTGGTTGTTGGTGCATACAGACAACATAAGAATAATAATAATAATAACAGTTAAAAAGCATTAAAAAGCAAGTAATGCAAAAACGACAAGAAGCATAAATATAAAATAAAGTAGAATAGTATGAATGGGTATATACAATACAGAATGATTTCTGAATGATGAGATATTTACAATACAGAATGATGAGATATTTACAATACAAAATGATTTTTCAGAATATGGGACGGGTGTGGGTTGTGCGTTAATGTCATGTGTACTGTCTATGGAGGCGGGATAAGAGTCTGTGTCAGTGGGGGTCCCGGGCCTTGTTAATGAGGCTAACTGCAGATGGGAAGAAACTGTTTTTGTGGCGAGAGGTTTTGGTCCTGATGGACCGCAGCCTCCTGCCAGAGGGAAGTGTTTCAAACAGTTTGTGTCCGGGGTGAGCATTCATAGAAGAATAGAAGAGGATAATAGAAGTATTTATTTATGTATTTATTTGTTGTATTTATTGACAGGTTATTGCCACTGCTGCGCTCATCCTGTGCATCCTGGCGATCACCGATGGGAAGAACATTGGCGCTCCCAGAGGCATGGAGCCCCTCTGCATCGGTCTGGTCATCATGGCCATCGCCGTGTCCATGGGCTTCAACTGCGGCTACCCCATCAACCCGGCGCGGGACCTGGGCCCTCGCTTGTTCACTGCGGTGGCCGGCTGGGGCATGGACGTGTTCAGGTAACCATTCACCATCTAACTATAATGGAAGGAGTGTGTGTGTGTGTGTGTGTGCGTGTGTGTGTGTGACTGTAAGTGGATTTTCCCCGACAACCGTTCTTCCGATCGACTTCACATTTGACAGGCGTATTGCCGAGGTCCCAAGGAAGTGTAGTGTCGAGTGTGATGTTGTTCGGATCAGCGGTTCTCGAGAAATCCGCAAAGCAATAGGCCCAATCGTCCCATTTCGAACAGGCACGGAACGGGCCACTGCACCAGTGGGTGTATTGCCCAAGGACCCAAGGAAGTGCAGTGTGATCTCCAATAAAGACAAGCAAAAAATAGCTAAATACAACAGAAACGCCTAGTTGTAAACTAGGACAACATGTGAGGTCTTCTTGTACATGCTGGACTGTCTGATGGAGTCGTACAGAAATCATGTTGCTCATTTCCACACGTGCCCTGAGGTTATACTAGATGAGCTGCAAATCGCCGAGAGGGGGGGAGGGGTGTTCCCTTTGGTCTAAAGAAACATCAGCCATGTTCCAGCTCGGCTTTCTTGACAAACTGAATCAATAATTCAATGTGAGAAGCATTTTTTTTTTTTTAAACAGGGATGTGAGTGAGCGCGTGGAATATTCTCTGCACAGCACACTGATATCAAATATTCAGACCACAATGCATTGGGTAGGACATGCTCCCTCTCCTTCTCTGAACTCATCACAGCGGTTACTGTAGTAACCAGATAGACTGTTATACTCGGTTATACCCGGTTATACCAGGTGGCTGCCAAACATCACCAATGACAGTAAGTGGTATCAAACTAATATATAATATAACATAATATAATATTATATTATATTATATTATATTATATATTGCAGTACAATATAATAGTATAGAGTATTAACACTGCAGAGACACATCATAATCTCGGGCATATCGGGTTAGGGTTAGATATGTTGATCTGTCAGGCAAAATGACAGTACTAATAAAACAACAAACATATGGCTTGGCCATATGAAACAAACGCAGCTGACGATAAAGCCAGATCAAGGGCCGGACCCCCGGACACGTCCCCCTGGCCTCGTCCTCGCCGCAGGCAGATGCTACACCAGAGATTACCAGCGTATACATTGAGGATTACGTGACTCTAATGTATCCTTCAGCTTTTATTCCCCCAGCCCTGCCGGGTTCACATCATAGCTCACACAATCTGATCTGTTATAATGGGGATGATGTCCATATGGTGTCATTTATTTATTTATTTTATTGTATTTATTTGACCTTTTATTTACCCAGGGGAACCCATTGAGACCATGGTCTCATTTGAGACCGATGGTGCCCTGGTGACAGACATTCATGCCGTGAATACAGTCAATATGAATCATACAAATCATAAAACAAAACAATCATTTAAAAACAGACATCAATACATTCAAGCTGAGAAAATATTCTTTAAAAAATGCACAGGTTTCTACTCCCAAATTGGTTAATCACATATTTGAATAAAGCAACTAATTTGAAAATCTCTTGAAGCTCATTGCATGCTCTAGGTAATATAACATTAACATTAACATTGCACATCCAGGCCTGGGCTCTACAGTTACATCCACTTGACTTCACCGTGACCCTGTATGTGTGTGTGTGTGTGTGTGTGTGTGGGTGTATCCGCCCGCCTGGTAATCTGGGGCTGTCACCATAGATTACCACCCTTAATCCAATGGCCTTACTCTCGTATTCCCCGTGGTACATCGGTGAATGTTTACGGCAGGCAAGGCTTGGTCAGCGTAGGGCTGGGCGATTAATCGATCTTGAATCGAGATCGCGATACATTTTTTGTCGATCTCGATCTATCAGCTTTCGCGATTTTTTTTCGATCTGGATAGATCTGACAGCAGCGTCATGACGCACCGGAAATAAACGTGACAACAGCCAATCAGTCTGCAGTGTTTGTCTCCACACGCCCATTCGCTACGATTGGCGATTGGCGCAGCCAAAATTACGCGACGACAGCCAATCGGTCTGCAGTGTTTTGGCTCGACACGCCCATTTATACCACGACACGAGGCGCTGTTTACCAACAGCGACGCA
Organism: Coryphaenoides rupestris; assembly: GCA_002895965.2. Taxonomy (NCBI): domain Eukaryota; kingdom Metazoa; phylum Chordata; class Actinopteri; order Gadiformes; family Macrouridae; genus Coryphaenoides; species Coryphaenoides rupestris. The sequence continues at coordinate 153,148 of PIJE02000270.1, forward strand.
AAGAAAGGACAACAGCATGAGAGACACCGGCGAGGAACAAGAGTTACAAAGTGACCAAATTGTCAACAAAAAGCGCTTCATGAAGTCTATGATATGGAACTGGTTTGGTTACTTTAAAAACGTCAAGGTGCAGAAAACGACCATCTGCGTCTACATGTCGTCAGACTGTCGACCAAGACGGGAAACACAAGCAACCTATTGAAGCACCTGAAACGGTAGCGCCCAGCGACTACACATGGGGGCGGAGCCAAGAAAGTCCTTCCACAAGTAGCAGCGGGGCCCAAACAAGCATCGATTGTGTCGTCATTTGCTGCCATTTCCCGTATGAAAGATGTTCAAAAAGAAGCGAGGATATAAATAATGCAGGATCGTACTTCATTGCGAAAGATATGATGCCTTTCTGGCAAAAAACCTATAATGGTGTTAAATGATGTGCACAAGATAAAATGTGTTGCATAATGACTGGTTTACAGTGTTCACAGATTTCATTTAAGAGATGTAAAGCCAGTATACAGTATTCCTTTTTTTTATTATTATTATTATTATTATTATTATTATTATTACAGTTTCATGCGTTCCGTGCTCATACGCTGTCTCTCTGAACCAAATAATAATTTGGATCTGAAAATATGATGTTTTAACGTTGGTAGGGCGAACGCTTGAGGTGTAATGCATAAGAGATGATGTGGTTAAGTTGCATAGACCGTAAATCCATTAAAGGCTGGTCTCTCATAATGGCCGGGGGCGTGGTCAACACGGACAAATAAAGGCCGGCCTCCAATACAGGCCGGGTCAAAAAACGAAGTTATACACCGGCAATGTAACTAGGGTAGTTTGAATGACCTGTGCAAGCCTGAATGTCCCACAACACAACGTGTCTACGTAACACAGAGCTACCAGAGAAGAGAAAACAAACATGGCGCCGACCAGATGAAATTTTGAGGTGAATTTTAAAGAGACAGTTACCGTATTACGGTAATGTTTATTCCTACTCTCTCCGCTGGCACAGCGGAGAGAGTTCTTACCTTCAGCTCTGCAGTCCTGGGTTCAAATCCCACCAGTCACGCTTCAAGCTGGACTTGAACACACGACCGCAGAACTGACAACCAAGAGCTCTAGCCGCTGAGACACCACAGTATGAATTTGTTGAGTTGAGTCCTATTATAGGACTGTTGTTAATGTAAATGCCCGCGGGCCACCTCTGATTTAACCACTTCATATTTTGTACTTTATTTTATCTTAAAGTTGCACAGGGCATTTGAGCCACTTGTTTTACTATTTTTGTCTTCCTCGAAAAACATGTGAGATGTTTGCTGCCCAGCTTTCAGTTTTATTTACATTTAAATAATTTGAAAGGTGTGTTTTATTAAGGCTATTACAGCATGTTTGCAGTGTTTAATATTGATATTATTTTTGTTAATAAACTGTTCTAAAGTTTAACTAATGAACCCTCTGGTGTCTTCTTCATTTGTCATAATCAGAATACTCTTCAAACTGGCAGCATTATCAAATTATATATTGTTATAAAACAATCGGAGAAAAATCGATCGCCCAGCCCTAGGTCAGCGTGCTCAGACATTGTTTACACCGTCACCTTTCACCTACAGCGCCCAGATCAAACGCCCCCCCCCCCCACTGCCCCCAGTACCACAAACCGTACTTTAATCTCTGCCTGGCAGCCAATTGGATTCCTCTCCAGGTCAAACAGGTTCGACTGAGGGTCAGTCAGGACAGTTAGCCTGTGTCGCAGTATTCAGTCATGGGCAAATGTGTCTCACCGGACATGTATGTAGCCTGTGTTTCACAATCATGTGAACTTCAAAATGTTTTCCAGGTGCATGTGTGCATTGTGGGACAACTAACTTAGTATCTCGGTCGTGATCTGGGATGTTATCGTCTTGAGGCGGTAACACTGTTGTTATGGTGAAGTTGCATGAAGAAACACATCCTCATGTATAACAGCATATAAGTGTATGTAGTATATGTAGTATAGGAATGCAATGCACCAAATTGTCCTCCAGTCATAGTCATAGTCATGGTACAGAGTGTATATATAGTCATATATAATGGCATGCAGTACACCTAGTGATATATATTCCTATGTATTATATACAGTATAGTTACTGTATGTATAATCATTGTAGTATATACTGTATGTATAGTATGGGGATGTACTACACAAAATGTATACCTAAAGGAAATTTGGTGCAAAGAAATAGATCTTCTCAGAGTTTGATGAGAGCTGTGTGTGTGTTTGTATGTGTGTGTGTGTGTGTGTGTGTGTGTGTGTGTGTGCGCGCGCACGCATATGCTTGTGTGCGTGTATGTGTTTGCATGTGTATGCATGTGTTTGTATGTGTGTGTGTGTGTGTGTGTGTGTGTGTGTGTGTGTGTGTGTGTGTGGACTGTCCCCTCCAGGGCCGGGGGCTGCTGGTGGTGGATCCCCGTGGTGGGGCCCATGGTGGGGGGTGTGGTGGGGCCGCTGTGTACTTCCTGTTGGTGGAGCTGCACCACGCCCAACCAGAGACCACGGCGGAGCCCGAGAGCAGCGCCAAGGACAAGTATGAGATGACCACCGTGAGTTGAGCTGGGAGGCCGGGGGTTGCCGGGGGTTACTGGGGTTTGCCAGGGGTTACCGGGAGGGGCGCGTGGCAGCGTTGTCCCCAGGTCACGTTCAGAGTTGTATGCACTTGTTCTTTGATATTTTAGTCACTTGTTTCCTGTGAGAATGTTTCATAGGTGGCGTTGCACAACAAGAGATTCGGTTGGTATTGGTACGTTGACCAAAAGACCTCCATAGACATTTTTATGAGGAACATCAATAAAGGGAATACATGGATAAAGGATAGGTACAAATTTATCAAGCCTTTATAAAACAATATTTATAATATCTCTTTCTATAAGAATTCAAATTTCTAGAACTTTTGATAATTTGTACATCTCAACAAATATCAAAATATTTCCCAGAGTAAAATGTACTAGAAATATACTAGAAATCTAAGACCTTTCAGTATTCTATGTGTAATTGCCTCTATTTCGATGCTATTTTCCTCACTATTTTTCACCTAGACACGTTGCCAAGTAGCTTTGTAGCAGTTATGTTATTTTTCTAAATCTTACACACAGGGGTCAAAGTGTTAATTATATGAAATAACTATTATATATATATATATCTATACATGTATGTTTGATAACAAGTATATTTTCGATGTTGTAATAAATGGCTTGTCTATAATTTATCCTCGCATGTACAGTAAACGTACAGCAAGTTGCTGAATGAAAGCTATAAAAATGAAGTATTTTAAGTGCGTAAAGTAATGTTCCATCGTTTTTTCTCGACTATATTTTGTTTGTGGCTAGCACTGAATACTTTGGGTACTTCTGAACGAACGCATATATTAATCAAATAATTTTTTAAGTATTCCATTTACGTTTTTAAGAGACTAGTGTTTACTGTTATGACTGACTGTTAGGATCTAGAAGAACAAATTATATACATTGTGATACAGGAACAATGTATATTTTAACCAAAATTATTTGTTTGATGTTAATTGAAGGACGGATATGTAAAAGGTTCATAAAATTTGTCACATTTATACGGTATGTGTAGTTTATACTTCACATTGTTTTCTGTGCATTGGAAATTAACGTGGAAATCCGTCGTGAGAAGTATTTCAAAATCTCATTTGGACACAAAAAAACCTGCACCAGTATTTATATTTGCTTGCATTGGGGATGCACATTTTAATATGCCAACTTCAAATACTACTTTTAAATATAAGATATATATGGGATATCATAGAATGAATCTATTTTCTTTGCATTGAAGACCAGAACAAAACAAACAGAAACAACATATGAGGCTTTTCCACAATAACGTTGCTTTGTGGCTGTCTCATTCTATTCTATACTGTTTATTCCAGGGCCACCATAGAATACATGTATCACATCTTCTAGTGCCATTTTATTTTTGTATTGTTTCAGAGCAACCACGTGACACATAATTCACTATCATGGGACCAATTTTAGAATCTAAATGAACACTGCATTTTAAAAGGCTGTTTAATGGTTTCTCAAATACTCATAAATTACTTACATGTATTTTTTTACTTCACTTATGCTATACAACAGTTCTGTTGTAATTGTTTTCTGCTCTTATTTTTCTAAAAAAGTGTTACTTTTCCAAGTAATTAACATTTTAATGGGGCTGCAGGTAAGATTTAAGAGCTATTTTAGTACAATTAGTAAGAACAATTACAGTGAGGGAAATCTGTTTTGAGTAGACTGCACTTGCCTCTGTATGAGCCAATGCTCCAGGTAAATTTCAGACCAATCAGGTTCAGGGAATTGCCTGTCAATCACAGGTGAGGGAATGCAGCACTGCTCAATGGCAAAGAAGCATAGGGAGGGACGGAGGGAGGGAGGAGCAGAGAGGGTGGAGATGTTTTTGGGGGGGTTGTCTCAAAATCTTGCTCTCTTCTGTTCTTTTCTGCTCTCTCTCTCTCTCTCTCTCTCTCTCTCTCTCTCTCTCTCTCTTGACAAGTCTCATATCTTACCTACAGTAGCTTCAAATGCTAGCATATGTTACACAGTTACACTCACACCGTACCTTTCTTTGTGAAAGCAATCATGTCCAATTTTCCAGAAATAAATGTTTCTAAAATATTTTAATGTTTGTGGTATTTCTACTCATCAGTGCACACAGACCTCAGTGCACCATTCAGTCAGTTTACACTGTCGATATGTTACTTACATTGCAAATAATGTAAGATAGGAAATGTAATGTAAGATAGTTGTGTCAGAATGTAAATACAGCTTTTGGGCCTGGTGTCCCAGGAAGACATATTCTGTGAGTCAGTACCCTGGCCCTGCAGAGCTGTCACAATGCTAATCAGGCCATGATGTTGGAATACACTGCCTGGACATGTGGAAGGGGGCAAACACACAAAGACAAACACACTCACACACAGCATGTTTGTGTGTGTTTGGACAACCAAAGGTTGTGGATGGTGTTTGTTCTGATGAATTGTCAAATGCCAGACATGACATCACACAAATTGAAGACATTAACTCATTCATTTCATGGCCGGTGAGTTTTTCACAATTAGGATCAATCATTTTTGTGTACACAAAAGAAAGCATTGGAGAGTGAAGTGTCTTACATATACAGAAAAATAGCCCTTTATAACAACTAAGTTAACATTTAACATGGCTTCCAGGCGTCTAATCACAGAGATCAGTGTTTATCAGCAAGTCCTGCCGCTCTCCCGCATGTGCTCTTTCACAATCTGTTGGACCAGCGCACCGAGACACCCAGCCACCCAGCCAATCAGCACATGACAAAATGCCGCCTTATCCACTGACCATTTCACCAATTCGTCCCCTTTTTCCAGCTGTTTGCTGTGCATTTATAATACGGTACAATGTGCTGCCTGCGTGCGCTGTAAGGCCTCTAGCGTACTCCTTCAAGAACTTGTAGTTTACCACCTGGGCGACAGATCACACCTTCAGCGGACTGAACCCTGGCCAGAGGCGTCGTCTCCCCGGGGATTACCTGAATTCTGTTGAGTTTGACACCATGTCCATCTTGAAGGTCTTTTGTTGCCTGTTGCTCACTGATCAACTGGTCGGCGGGAAGAGAATCAGGGCGGACAAAACAGGTACGTGAGTGAGCGGTCACTTGGAAATGATCTCCCAGAAAAGGGTTGCTTCCATCCATGGGAGTTTTTTTTACGTGTGTCAGCCTTTTGAGCATTTAAAAAAAGAAAAAACACATTTGAATTTCAATTAAATGGTCCACAGTTCCGCATCTATAAACAATGGGTGTGCTTGATACATGGTTTGCTCTATAGGCTAAGTGTTACTTCTCTCAGATGTAAATGACAAATTATAGAACTAATTAGTTGGGGTTTTTTTTAAACTGCTGGGCCTCGACCATGCGTATCTAATCCATTCCAGACAGCCAGTCGGTTCGCAGTATTCAGTCATGGGCAAATGTGTCTCACCGGACATGTGTGTAGCCTGTGTTTCACAATCATGTGAACTTCAAAATGTGTCCAGGTGCATGTGTGCATTGTGGGACAACATGTGTGTGTTATTCAGGATGTGTATTCAGCAGGGGGGTGGGGGGTGGGGAGGAGGGGGTCTTTGTGAAAGCCTAAACAACATGTACATTTGCGAATGGACACATAAACGTGATGATGAAGATAACAATTGTAATTCTTGGCGATGGAAAACATGTTAGCTTCAAGTAAGCAAATTGACTTCAGCGTCCTGAGAGCTGCGGAGGGCTGCAGCCAGGATGGGAAGAGCAGCACCAGCAGCACAGACTGAACACTGCGCTCTCTGGCTTCAGAGGACACTCCGTAGAGGAGACAGAGTTGGAAATGGTCTGCCCCAAGGTGGTCTTGCTCCATGTAAATGGTCTGCCCCAAGGTGGTCTGCTCCACGTAAATTGTCTGCCCCAAAGTGGTCTTGCTCCACGTAAATGGTCTGCCCCAAGGTGGTCTGCTCCATGTAAATGGTCTGCCCCAAAGTGGTCTTGCTCCACGTAAATGGTCTGCCCCAAAGTGGTCTTGCTCCACGTAAATGGTCTGCCCCAAGGTGGTCTGCTCCAAGTAAATGGTCTGCCCCAAGGTGGTCTTGCTCCATGTAAATGGTCTGCCCCAAAGTGGTATTTCTCCATGTAAATGGTCTGCCCCAAGGTGGTCTGCTCCATGTAAATGGTCTGCCCCAAGGTGGTCTTCTCCATGTAAATGGTCTGCCCCAAAGTGGTCTGCTCCACGTAAAGGGTCTGCCCCAAAGTGGTCTGCTCCACGTAAATGGTCTGCCCCAAAGTGGTCTGCTCCATTTACAGTAAATGGTCTGCCCCAAAGTGGTCTACTCCATGTAAATTGTCTGCCCAAAAGTGGTCTGCTCCACGTAAATGGTCTGCCCCAAGGTGGTCTGCTCCACATGAATGGACTTTAGGGCGTGGCAGCGCGGGCTAGTTATCATGTAATGGATGACCACTGATCAATCACTGATGAAGCTGTAATACGCTATTGGTTGTGACCAAACACTCTCAGGGAAGAACTATTAGAGAAGTGTTGATTGTATCTGATTTGTGTCTGATTTTATCTAAGACCACAATTCAGTTTTTAGTTTTGACAAGAGTCAGGCTGTATGCGGAGAGATGATGCAATCATACAAAATGTTTTTGCTCAAGGTAAGGGTTCACATGACCTGAGTGTGTGTGTGTGTGTGTGTGTGTGTGTGTGGTGTGTGCTTCCGGTAGACATCTCATTGTATAATTAATTACTTAATTATAAAATGACAAAATTATTACTCAGAATAAAATAAAATTTAATAACTAAAGGGAAGAATATATTTTTTTATAAATAGAACAGAATATACTAGAGACACGTATTTGAATCGTGAATTTTGAGGGACAACTTGTTGGATTTTACATGCACAAATCGCTTTAAATTTGCAGTATATAAACAGGTTGTAATTTAACTTAAATATGAGACCATCCCTAACTCTCTTTTGCATAGGACAGCCTCTGGGTTGATTTCTATTTTACTCAAATCGGGTCAAATTTGCAAGAAAAAAGAAGGAAGTGATGTGTAAGCGTGGATAATGGCAAAAATGTTCTTTCATAGCTTTTTAATTTGTAGAATGTCTATTTATGAGATATTGGAACTAACATTAGTTTATGATTGTTATTGTCTCAAGTACCCACAGAGGTCACAGTCCATCGCTCTGAATGACGATCTCCAGCAGGCTGCAATTCACGTAGCCACCAAAGGGGGCAGCAATGAGAAGGAATTAATGATTCTCACATATTGTGACTTCGATAATAATAATTAACTATAACATGGGTTAAATCTCAGGCTTTGTATTTCAGTGGGGGCACAGCTGACGACGCCCGCACAAGTAGGACCCAATGTGGGCCAATCAGTGTTCCGGCTGCACTCCCAGGGAGCCAGCCTGGAAGACTGGTGCACCCTGCAGGTGGGGGGCAGCCCTTGTGCAGGCTACAACAGCAGCCATCCCCTCATCATCATCAGCCATGGATGGTCGGTAAGGACAACTCTTCACTTACCATATATTTTCAAATCTATAGTGTAATCTTTTGTCTATTTATTTTTCAATTCATTACGGGCCATCAGTTGTGATATTGAATACATATAAGGTCTGCCTGTCTGTGTGTATCTTTGTTTTCATATGTTTTATTCATGCATTTCTATTCATTATTTGTTGTATTTATTCATATTTTTGTCAAAATAAAGGGCCCATTATACCACCAGGTGTGAGAGACATCACAAGTGACATCACAAGTGGGTATGTCCACCTAGATGTATGCTGACTAGATCAGTTTACTTGCCGGTACAATACACTGGGTAGGCTGGTAGACTGATCTAGTAATCATACATCTAGGTGGACATTCCCACTTGTGATGTCACTAGATGGTAGTCACACTCCCACAATTGTGAAATGGCTTGCAATGCCTAATCACACTCACACCTGGCGGCAAAATATGTCCCCTTTAATGTTTTTGTTAATTGATTGTGGGATTGTGTACGTTTGGTGGCTGGCTGGCTTAATTGGCTTTACCTGGCCCAGCCACCCACCCCAGACTCTAACTGGGCCAGGTAAGGCCAATTAAGCCAGCCAGCCACCAAACACACAAACACTCCCACATTGATGTACTGTATCTGCAGGTAGACGGTATGATGGAGGGCTGGGTGTTCCGGCTGTCCTCCGCCCTTCAGCAGAGGCTGACGGGGGTCAACATCGTGGTCACTGATTGGCTGGCGCAGGCCCACCAGCACTACCCCATCGCCGTGCAGAACACCCGGGCCGTGGGGCAGGACATTGCCTCTCTGCTGCGCTGGCTGCAGGTCAGCAGGACACGCTGGTGCTTTCCTTAGCTGCACACACCTGTGTTAAAAAGTGCTGTAGGTTTAAGATTTAATTGAGCTACAATTGGAGTGTCAGTTGTTACAAATGGCCAGAGCTATCCAGCAGCTATTAGTGAGTGAAATCCTCTGTGAGAATATCTGTTTTGAGAAGCCTGTGCCTGCCTCTGTCTCTGTATGAGGCAGTCTAGATTTAAGACCTCTCCAGGCTAATTTCTGACTAATCAGGGCATGTCTTCCCTGATTGGTTCGGTTGTATCCTGTCAATCACAGGTGTGTGAATACAACACTTCTCAAGGTGGAGAAACACACTCCGCTCTCTCTCTCTCTCTCTCTTGACAAACTCTCAAATCTTACCTACAGCACCTTAAATTGACCCCACCCCCACTTCCCGGTTAATCGATCCAATGAACATGTGACCACCCACAGGACCAGCACAAGCTTTCACCCAAACGGGTTCATTTGATTGGCTACAGCCTGGGAGCCCACATCTCGGGTTCGCTGGGAGCTACTTCAGAGGTTCAGAGAAACTCAGAAGAATCACTGGTGAGGCTCTGTCTGAGGCTAGAATCACTACTAATCATTGACTAGAAGTCACACAAGCATTACATCATCATATTGGTTAAAAAAAGAGTATAATATAATAACAACAACAATAATAATAATAATAATAATAAATAATAAGTGTTTTATCTTCAATAAAAAAATTGCATATATTTGAGATGAAAGATAAAACATTAACAGATATTAAACAATTCTGTTCATCTTTGTGCCCATGCAGGGCTAGACCCGGCGGGGCCACTGTTCGAGGGCATGTCCGCCATGGACAGACTGTCGCCCGACGACGCCGATTTCGTGGACGCCATCCACACGTTCACCCACGAGCGCATGGGCCTGAGCGTGGGGATCAAGCAGCCCGTGGCCCACCAGGACTTCTACCCCAACGGAGGAGCCTTCCAGCCGGGCTGCGACTTCCACAACATCTACGAACACATCACCGAGTACGGGCTGCTGGGTGAGCACTCGTCACAAAGATCCACACATAGAGCCCAAAAAAGGAACTCATCATTTATATGTGTAGAATATATTAGAAATATAATTACGTTGAGGTCATTTGGCAGACGCTTTGGTCCAAAGAAACTTACAATGAGTACTTTTTGTCCAAAGAGAGTGAAACAACAACGTATCGCTGGCGGTACAGTAAGATTTGAATAGAACAAGTTTCAAGCACTCAGAATTGCCCCAAAGTTAACCCCTTGCTGGTAAACAGCAAGATAGCTAGGATAAGATGCTACACAACGCTAAGTACTATTTTGTACGAACATACAAGTTAGTGCTTGGGATTCAAACCCTGGTTGGGGTAAGTGCAGTGCAGGAGTGTGTTAGGGAGGAGAGGTGATGGTGGGGGTAAGGAGGGAAGCTATGCAGAGTCCAGGTGAACTCAGGTTTACATTTGAAACAACTGCAGACAACCATTCAGTCATGTTTGCATATTTCAATGTGTTGCATATACTTAACATTAGACCCAAGGCAGGATATACTGTAAAGCTTCTGTGTGTCATGCCTTCACGGGATGTGGGCATTTGAAGACCTGCTGGACAGAACAGAACATTTGATAACATGGCAAAGAAAGCCAGGTTAACTGCACCAACAGAGTCTAATACAATTGTATTCAGGGTGTTGGGTGTCTTATGTGACAATAGAAACAAATAAACCTAATCAGTGTATTCACATTTGACATGCAGGTTATATAGGTTTAAATATACATATACTGTATAAAGATGGTATATTGCTATAGAGCAGGTTTGCTCCACGGTAACAGAACTGAGATTAGTCACACAAAAAATCTGGTTAACCAGGAAATCCATCTTCTTGAAGCAGGGCCAGGCCTTGATGTAAGAACTACAGCTTAATCAAAATAATTTGTGAATTATTGATCAAGCGAGAAGCACATTAAAGCATACAGTACGTCATATTCATGTGTTCATTAGTCAAGTTACTCAAGTTCTGCCTGCAGGCGACAAGGAAGGCTTTACTTATTGATTATTACTGATTTATTTCTTTACTGCAAAGGCCATACTCTTTCTATTCTGGAAAGGCTTTGGTGTGTGACATAACATGGGACTTGCAGACGAGGTGTGTGTGTGTGTGTGTGTGTGTGTGTGTGTGTGTGTGTGTGTGTGTGGTGTGTGTGTGTGAGAGAGAGAAGAGAGAGAGGGGGGGGGGGGGGGTAGGGAGATAATTATCAGTCAATTCAAAAATAATAGGCTGGCTATGATCAGTATTCTACAACATTCATTTCCCAGTGTTGAAACAATCTACTGAAATCATCTATGAAACATTATAACACACTTTGCTTCGGTGCCCCCCATGCTAAGCTCCCAAAGAAGTCTCAAATATAACTGAATGGATCCGTCCCTGTCCGTCATCCATTTTGAAACGTCCACTATGTGTGCGCGCCTTATTATCACCTGTGGTCCTTCAGGTTTCGAGCAAACGGTGAAGTGTGCCCACGAGCGCTCCGTCCACCTCCTGATCGACTCGGTCCTGAACAGGGACAAACAGAGCATGGCGTACGCCTGCAACGGCAACAGCGCCTTCGAGAATGGTGTGTGTCTGGACTGCCGCCGGAACCGCTGCAACCGGCTGGGCTACGACGCCAGACCGGTGCGCCTGGGCGCCGCTGGTGGCAAGAGGCTCTACCTGAAGACGCGCTCCCAGATGCCCTACAAGCGTAAATGCGCGCTTTTCACTCACAACACACTGATTTTATTCACACATCTAGTGGTCTAGATGTGACATCTGTATCAATATGTTGGTACATTGTGCTGTGTTATAGGTGTGATAAGATAAGATAGGATAAGATATAACTTTATTAATCCCAAAGGAAATTATTTTGCCAGAAGTTGCTCAAAATACCAACAACATCAGAATAACAATAGAATAATAAACAATAGAATAATAGATAATACAATAAAAGTTAATTAAAGCCTTTAATGATGTCATATCTGGACTGGTATATATGTCTCTCCCTCTGCACAGTCTACCATTACCAATTCAAGGTGCAGTTCACCAACAATCAGAAGAGGATTACACCATCGCTCACCATCGCCCTGACGGGAACCAGCGAGGAGAGCGGGGATCTGCCCATCAATTTGTGAGTAAAATGCACCACAACTCCACTGTGTATGGCTTTATTACTCCATGGTTCCCAAGGCGGTACTGTTCTGTGCCCTGCCCTGAATATTATGCAGTTGGAAGCTGAACCAACATCTCTTGAATAAAATAACACATGGCGTGCGCGGTTTGGGATAACAGGATAAATGGAGTAGAGAGGCTCAATAATTCATTCATTTGAGTGAACGACATCACAACAGGGGAAACTCTCTCCTGCACTTTGTAAATGCTCGCCTTGTGCTCACAGTAGGCCTGCATGCTGTCATTGTATTTTTGATATCATTAGATTAGATTTAACTTTATTGTAAGTACAGGTACAACGAAATTGAGTTCTTAAAAAGTCTATCATGTTTGTATTGACAAGGAACCAAGGCTGTTTAGGCCTCTTTGCTACCCACAGTAGTCTCATGACCTTATGAACCCATCCCTTTTTACCAGCAAAGAAGAGGTCTCTGGTAACAGGACCTACACGTTCCTGATAACCCTGGACAAGGACATCGGGGACCTGATGATGCTTAAGCTGCAGTGGCAGGGCCTGGCTCTGTGGAAGAACATGTGGGGCCGCATACAGACCATCATGCCCTGGGGAACTGTGCCCGCCACCCCGCAGCTCTTCATCGGCAAGGTCACCGTGAAGGTCGGTGAGACGCAAAAGAGGTAAGGCACTGTCTGTAAATGCATATACAAATACCTTGCATGTAAATAGCAACATAATGTTTAGCTGTTCGATATTTACATCTCTCTCTCCATCTGTGCACTTTAACTTTGGGTCCGGTTATTTGAAACCTACGTACAAGAGGCCCCATGAATAAAAAAAATACAAAATAAAAATAAAACATTGCTCTAATGCCTCATGACTACTTCAGGCAGCAATCCCCAACAAGCAATACCATAGTGATGATGATGTGTGCGTGTTTCTACCGCCACCTAGTGGAGCATCGCAATTCCTGTACTGCAGCTGTGACTTTTATACGTAGGCTAATATATCAGCTGGATTCATTGGCCTCATTTTCTGTATTTATCACTTTAGGACGGCGTTTTGCTCAATGACGGATGACGGGCAGCATGTTGAAGAGTCACAGGAGAAACTGTTTGTGCGATGCCAAGAAAATCACCAGAAACAACGGAGAAAAAATCTACGTGTGGCCTAGTTGATGGTGGTGGTCGTCCGCAGCTGGAATTAGGACGCCACGTATAATAGGACACAGTGGATATCTGCACAGATATAAAGACACCATATTCCACTTCTTGACAAGTGCACATTTACAAATGTTTAAGAATAAAAAGTGAATAAATTAATGCTCTCTAACAGCTGCACCAAATTGCAAGTTAGTCTTACCATTGCATTTATTTCATATGAATTATGAGTTCTATTACATCCATAGAACTCATTTGCTAAATGAATGCTCTGCATTGCAAATAAAAGGCTTAACCTCACACACCCTTTGGGTGGATCTCGGTATGGACTGATGAGGTCTGTCCAACACTGAAAAAAGCAGGGAAGACATTCTGGAAATATCAAAAGCCTATTCGGGAGATTTTGTCCAAGTATATTTAATGAATGTGTCACAAGTACAAGTACATGTACCTGTATGCATGATACTTACAAATGGAAACAATGGGGAATTGAACAGCCAGAATAAAAATAACTAAAGTAAAAAATGAAAAACATATAACACAGCAGACATTAAAATCAGACAGGCGCATAGTACTGATTAGATCTTGAATACTCAATTTACAACTTTCATATTTCAGTGCATTATTTTAATATCTCAGAAAGAAATTCCAACAGAATGGGAAAAATAATATAGCAAGCAGCCCAAACTTAAATAACGCCAAAAAGAATAGAAAATATTTAAAATTCCCACAAGCATAGCAAAGAATAGCACCAATAAGACATGAAAAAACCCAAGTAGAAAGCCATCATTGTCTGTTGAAGATCTGAGGCATATTCTCTTAGAAACCTTTACCGTGCATAGACTAACTGGATATGGAAACAATATTCCCATCCTTTGTTATTGAGCAACTGTTTGGTACTAGATACAATATAATCTTTTATTACACATTTGCATAATGTCAATATAGCAACTACGGAAATAAGAAAAATACTACCAACCTATATTAACCTCTTCATTTATCTGCACCTCTCGCCAGGGCAATGAGAACTGAATTTCAGCTGAAGCACTCCAATTGTTTTCCTAAAACCTTGATACACTGCAATGCACAAAATCCAGTCCTTCTCACACCAACCACAAGAGAAAGGAAGGGCTATTGATCGAGGATAACTCCAAGCCTCAGTGGTGCATGTATTTCAATCGTCTGCAACACCGGGGCAAAGCACAGAAGACATAGTGGCAGCAATCTTGAGTCTGAGGCAAGCAGGCAAACCAACTCTTAAACCAGAGGAGTGTGCGCTAAATTAAGGAGAGAACGAGAGAGAGTTCTGCCATCCTGTCTTATTAACCTTCAGCCACCTTTTGACAGGAGGTGGACATCAGGAGAGGAAGTGGTTGTCAACGGAGACAGGACAGCGTCAAGAGGAAGGAAGTTGTATTACAATCAAGCCAAGAAAATCTCTTTTTGTTAGCGTCAATCCAAGCATGGCCCTTAATGTAAACATTGCTGCACGACAACGATCATAAAAACACAATCGCGCCCACCAACACATGTTAAGACCGCTCCCACAACCCTGAATACAGACAGTTTAAGCGACCGATATATTCTAGTTTTCATTACATTCCGTTATAATCCCCAGCCCCGCAAAAAAAAACCTTGAATCAAAACCCCATAGCCCGTCCCACATAGTATCAACAGAGTACCAATGCAAGTCCTCAGAAGACGCCAGGAGGTTGGCTGGCCTGTGGACCTACGCTACGTCCACAGGCCCATGGCTATGGGGCTAACTCCCCACCCCTGACTGGAACATGACACATGCAGCTCCACGCTAGGCTATACTCATGCTTTACGCTCGTTCGCTTTTTTGAGTCCTGAGAAAGTGATTGGAACAATAAATGATCTTCATTAAATAGCAGAAAAATCCTCTTCCGTATGAAAACAAAAACAATCTTGGAATATCTGTTAATATCAAATCAAAGAAAGACCATGTCGGCGTTAGAACTAATGACGACATTTCTCCTCTTGTGATGTAAAATGATGTCATACAATTGGCAAAATAGTAATGTCTATAAATCTTTTTTGTATACAAGGTCGTGGTGATTGGCGGCAAAAACCCACGGAGCGGTAATCATGCTGACGGCGGCAGAATTTAGGCTAGAAAAAACCCAAAAACAAGACAATGTGCAATATACGGGAGTAGAGACGCTCTCTGTACTCCTGAATCATCAGGAGAGACGGAGACGCCAGACGGAGATCTCTCCTCCTCTCCCCGTCATTACTCATCTCCCGGTAAAAGAAAGAAGAAGAAGTGAGGAGAATGCCTTGCTTAAAAAAGGTGCCGCCGGGTGAGTTCGTTACGTCCTGGGGGTCCGCAGGAAGCGTGTCCCCCCCCCCCGTTAAAGCAGTCCTTGTTGAACAGTCTTTCATTCATAGTTTTGTGGTAATAAGTCTGTGGTTTTGGTGAAACTCTTTGGAGTGGAGTGAAGTGCTCCCCGCCCCCCACCCCGCCCCCCCGTGGGCCTCAGCGTCTCATCTGCCCCATCTGGTAGTTCTCCCTGGGGTGCCCCTGTTGCCGCTGGCCGGCGGCCGATTGGTTGGCACGC
Organism: Coryphaenoides rupestris; assembly: GCA_002895965.2. Lineage (NCBI taxonomy): Eukaryota > Metazoa > Chordata > Actinopteri > Gadiformes > Macrouridae > Coryphaenoides > Coryphaenoides rupestris. Next base: position 168,947 of record PIJE02000270.1, read on the forward strand.
TGTTGTCTCCGCTGTGTCCGCTTTAGCGTACCTGGACGGAAAGGAAGGACTTTACCAGCAAGACACTCAAAGTAGATCGCACATGTCAACATCCACAGTCATGAATCCCACATGACTCTCTGGTCTGTTTGGTCTTTAGAATAGACCAGACAATCACATACTGCCTATTGAGAACACTCCTGCCCTGCAGATAATGGCTCCGTTGGTCGGAAACGCAGCAAAAATTACAAATGTGTGCTGTTCATGCAAGACCTCATTATCCAACCATTGATCCGCTAATGTGTGGATTTATAAACTGAACATGGTGCTATTGTCCTCACAGACGTCCTCTTAGCAAGGCTTCCTGAAGAGATGCTGCGGCTGCTCTGAGTTTCAGGCAGGAAACCAGAGCTAGATTACGTGGTGAGCACGGCCCATCGCTTCCTCTGTGTTGGGAAACATGGCCAAACCTGTTTATCTTTTTCATGATTTTGCTTCTGCAGGTCTGGTACTAATCAGCACTGAACAGTGGCGGCTGCACGTGTGTCCGACTAAACATAAACACATGGCCTTCTGTCCTGTCATTATTTCAGCCACAATAAATGACAGAAGTTCATTGATTGTGAGAAGAAGTTCATTTATGGTGCCACTGAGTTTTCAGTTTTGAGTTTTCAAAGTAACAGGTGATAAGATACCAAAATGATACCAAATGTAAGATACTTTGTCTTTCTAGACTAGCAAGAAATGATATCTAGACAGTATCTAGACAGTTTCATTACAGTCTGGTTTGTATCCCCTCCATGCCATCTCTACAGTGCATCCAGAGGTACTGAATACTAGGCTGTGACTGTGCAGTGTGTGTATGTGTGTGCGTGGTACCTGGTAGAGGTTTGGGGGGAGGTAGCTTGGGGTTGCTGCTGGGGGTGTGGACGCTACAGATCTTGATAAATCCAGCCATGAGCATGATGAGAGCTATGCCCATCAACAGCACAGCCCACCAGTAGGCCTGTAACACGAACACACAGACAGATAGACAGACAGACAGACAATCACTACAAGACCTTCAGTAGACTGTAACCCTTGTGTGTGGCGTTTCAGTTTTCTTGCCTTTTTACATCCACGTTTCACCTGTATTCATGGGACTACAGGTCCCTTGATGCACCTTAGACGCACTAGTAATTGCTGTAGGAGCAGTTCTTGAATCTATCATCTGTCAACTCTTACAACAGCATTTGCTTTTACGCCTCAAACATACGATTATGTACAAAGTTGACGACGTATTTCCTCACACAACCCAACCCAGTACTGCTTTGTGCCACACAGTCAGGCTTACTGCAAGCGTTTCAGAAGCGTTTTGGTGCTCGCGTTGGATTTCTTGGACTTCCTGTGAACGGCTATGCTATGCAGCCAGTGTGTACCAGGTGTCGGCCATTATTGATATTATCATATTATTAAATTATTAAAGGGTAACACAGACCCAAACACAGCACCATGGTTAAGGGTCGCCTGGTGTTGGACCATCCGCTTCCAGAACCTTCGTGACGCGCTGCCTGTGTGTGTGTGTGCGCCCGTGCGTGCGTGTGTTGCGGTGAAAGCGTGCGGACCGTAGCCTCACCACTATCCACTCGGCGATGTTCTCGTAGAGCTCTGGGTTGAAGATGGCCTTCTTCAGGCGGGCCAGGGGGCCGTCGGCGTCCACCAGTCGGCACTTCATGAACACATCGCAGTAGCCCTTGAAGTCGTTGCAGGGCGAGCCCGGCTGCAGCGTGATCACCCGCTTGTTGAAGAAGCTCTGCCAGCGTTCTGAGCCCGTGCTGCTGCATGTGTTTGGTTTCACTGTGTGTGCGCGGCAGGAAGGAGAGAGGAGGGAAAAGAGTGACCCCTGCTGCCGTGGAGTGGACTAGATCACATAAACAGGGCCTCGGACGAGACAAGCTCACGAGAGAGGCAAATCATGCTAGAAGCTTATGAAATATATACACAATACATACATGCTAAATGGATTGGATGGTAAATGGACATGAGCGTGACACACACACACACACACAGACAGACAGACAGACAGATAGACAGACAGACAGACAGATAGACAGACAGATAGACAGATAGATAGATTCTCTGGCTGTAGATCTCATATACGTTACAGCTGCGATGGTTTATATCTGTAGATGTTTTTAAACCGGGAAGCGCTCACTTCTCTCCATGCAGCAGACGTGGCACATCTCCACGGCCTCGTCTTGGCCCTCTTGGCTGGCGCAGGTACAAACCTCCATGCCATATTTCTCACAGATGGAACCGGAGCAGCCCTGAGGAAGCACACACACACACACACACACACACACACATTGTTTCAGGCTTTGACCTTCCAAAGGAAACACCTGTCTGACCTAGTCCCGGCCCACTATCAAAACGTTTGGTGGGGGAGCAGCCAGAATGGTTGATTGTGAATGGTTAACTGTTGACATGATTGAGTAACACAAAGTGGCCAGGAAACTCAGCAACTCATGCGACAGCCTGTGTTCAACCAATGGAGGGGTTGAAGACATAATCACTTGTCCTATAATAATATGGCCTGTAAATCCCTTTGAGACTGTACTGTGATGTGACTTGACATGACTTGAACACATTTAGCTTGTATCCTAAATTTTTTTTAACTTTGTGTGTTTTGAAGTCCAGACTTGGACCAGGATACAATACAGGCCCTACAACCCAACACCTCCTCCGCCAGGTTCCATCTAAAAACAACTTTAGCTTTTAGGGTTTGGATTTCCTTCAACAACCACGCATGATGGCGGGCGGACCCAACGTACCCCATTGATGCAGACTTGGGTGTCCATGTGGCAGGTGGTGAGGTTGGCCTTGGGCTCCGAGGCGGGGCACATCGGCGACACTCCGTTGCACAAGCCTACCATCGCGCACTCCGACTCCAGCCGGCACGTCTGTCTGATGTCCTTGTAGGTGCACTGTGTCGTGCAGCATGGGCCCTGGCTCGGGCTGCGGGCAACCACAAACGGTAAATGGTAAATAGATTGCATTTATATAGCGCTTTTATCCAAAGCGCTTTACAGTTACCTCACATTCACCCATTCATACACCGACGGTCGTGCCAACCATGCAAACAACCAACACGTCAGGAGCAGTTAGTGTGTCAGGGACACCTCGACACTTAGTTAGCCGGAGCCGCAACCTTCCTGTTGCCAGGCAACCGATCTTACCTCCTGAGCTACTGCCACCCCACACAACCACCAACCAACCAACCACACACACTCCACAAGGTTTAGTCATGATTTTTTTTTGTGTGCGCGTGTCAAATTGTGAAAAAAATAACAAAAAACGAAAATGGCAGTCGCTGCTCACCTGCAGATGCTGCCGGGCTTCAGCTTGCACTTCTTGCCCTCCACCTGGTTGGCGTCGTAGCAGCAGGCGTCTCTACACTGGTCACTGTAGCCACAGTCACACTGCTCCCCCTCCTCCACCAGCCCGTTGCCACAGATGGGCTGGCCAGACTCTGCACACACACGCACAACACACACCAGCTCTCATAGCATATAGCGGTATCGTCAACACACCACACACACACACACACACACACACACAGACAGACGTACACACACACACACATACCAACAAAGCAGTCTCCCCTCTTCTTCTCCAGCACCCTGGTGATGTTCTGGATGCTGCACACAGAGAACTTGTTGTTGTTCTGCTTGTCGCCTGACGTGGCGCGGGCGTACATGATGTAGTTGCCCAGCTCCTTCTCCGACTGCACCTTGGACTCCCCCGGCGTGCACGCGATCCCCGAGTCATGCTGCAAGGAACACGCCCCCAAAAACACACAATTACGCTTCCATAATCCCAACATCCGAGAGACTTGGGTGGGGTTTTCCTTGGCCGTAGAACACACTTACGGGAGAGCCAAAGTTGTGGCCGACCTCGTGGGCGAAGGTGATGTGGGAGACCTTGGGGGGCACGTGGGAGGCGTAGTTCTGCACGGTGATGATGCCCGTGTTCAGGGACTTCCACTTCCCGTCCGAGTACAGCTTGCTCTTCTCACAGATGCCCCCGGAACTCCCTAGGAGTAGAAGAGAATATCAAGGAACGGTCTTTATAATATGGGAGAACTCAAATGATCTCAAGACCCACCTGTTCAGAGTTCACCTGTACTCTGCATAACTACCCCAACCCCCCCCCCCGCCTCCCTCTCGTAACCCGCTAGCACTAACTCATGCTCAGAATGTCAAGTCAGTTTTATTTATATAGCACATTTTAAACAACTATTGTTGACAAAGTGCTGAACAAGTTACATGGGTGCACAAAGAATAAAACAGTAGTAGAAAACAATAACAATAGCGACAATAAAAACAATAAAACAATAAAACAATAAAAACCAATAAAAAGATAAGGGCACAATAGGGGGATGCCGTACTCAACTCAAATTTAATTGAACGCCAAGGCGAAGAGGTGAGTCTTTAGGAATGATTTAAAAATGGTAACGTCTGGGCAGATCTTATGTGAGCTGGTAGGCTGTTCCAGAGATGAGGGGCAGCCACCACAAATGCTCGATCTCCTCTGGTTTTCCTCCTTGGACTCGGAACATCCAGGAGCATCTGGTTGGACGACCTCAGTGCTCTGGAAGGAGTGTGGTGATGTAGGAGTTCAGCAAGGTAGGGAGGGGCCACCCCATTTAACGCTTCGAACGCTAACAACAAAATTTTAAAATCAATCCTATAGCGGACGGGAAGCCAGTGAAGGGCAGCCAATACTGGGGTAATGTGTTCCCCTCTTTTTTTTTCCCAGTTAGAAGTCGTGCAGCAGCATTTTGGACTAGCTGGAGATGACGTAGGGTTGACTGCTCCAAACCTACATATAGAGAGTTGCTGTAGTCCAGCCGAGAGGTAATCAGAGCATGGATTACTCTCTCAAGATCTTTAAGGGGGAGATAAGGTTTTGCCTTGGCTAAAAGTCTAAGCTGGAAGAAGCTAGCTCTGACAACGGCACTAATCTGTTTTATACATTTGAAGGAGCTATCAAAAATGACCCCAAGATTCCTAACAGCTGGATGATTGTGAGAAGCTAGAGGGCCAAGAACACTAGCACAGTCATCCAAAAGCTTAGGTCGTCCAAACAATATTACCTCAGTTTTACTTTCGTTCAGGTTGAGAAAGTTCAACTCCATCCAGATTTTAGAATGGCACATCTGCCCTTATCCCAGCTACTATGCAGGCAACCTAGCAATTATGAAACTCGTTCTATTAGCCTCGTAACTATGAATGCTCGGAACCAGCTCTATTCGTATCTTTATGTACCACAGTGATATATTGCTGTCTCTTTCAACAAATGTACTCTTTGTAAGTGAATGTGAATGTAATGTAAACGTAAATGATATGCAAATGCATTGTTCCATCCTTCATTAATGTAAAGAAATGGATTGGAGCATAAAGGGAAAGAGGGCAAGTCCAGCTAAATATACTGTGACACCTGTTGTTACTTTTCTTGCAGATATGTCCACAGAACATAAAAAACAAAGCGAAAAATAACATGAAATGTATGACAGGCATAGCAGCCCTCCGTCCAGCAGGGGGCAGAGGACGTCACTCCCCCAAGAAGCTTCACAATAACATCCACAATGTACTGATCCATAGAGCACTAGAAAGATGTGTCAAGACCATCAACTTGGCCACAATGTTAGTCTCACTCTGTCATCACTCATTTATAGGCTGCACCATGTTCTCTGCCAGGTTACGTTTTATGGTTCAGCACTGAAGTAAACAACATTTTTTGGAGACCAAAACAGGAAGCAAATTTGGTTTGGTAATATGAATTTAGGGATATGCAACATGGAACTGAAACTAACCATTCTGAGATCAGAATATTATATCATGATGTGCAGTTTTCATTTATTTCCTTAACTTTCATTGTGTGTAAAACAAGTCACCATGCGTCAGGTAGAGGGCAGTAGAAAGAGCGTGGCCAGAGGCTATTACAGAGCAGCACACCAATGAGGGAGTGTTTCTCCATTTGTTTCCAATCCACTCCCTGAAGCTGTGAGCTAAAGCACTGCTGCATCTCGCCTGTCTTGGAGAAACAGACGAAGTGTGTCTGGAGAGGGCCGGCGCCCCCACAGGGCTGCAGTGTAGCGCTTAAAGGGGCCACGGCCACAGAGCACTCGGAGCTGCAGGCTGAGCACTTACAGTAATGTGTGCACCGCGGGTCTGCTGCGGCCTCTCCCTGGCCGTCTCGAGGTGTGTGCAGCCTAGTACTTCCATCTGTCCAACGACGTTCCAAGGCATTTGTTCCCAATTCGTTCAGAAAGTTTTGGCCACACCTCAACAGAGCTCATATGCTTTGTGTCTCATAATAGCAAATACATTTGTGCCACGAGTATATAGTGGCATCTATAAACCTTGATTTGGATTTTTTTTTTTATAATTCCTTGTCCTCACGGCCCATGTGCATGAGGCTTAATGGGGAGAACTGTAGTTCTGAGGATAAAACACAAAATAAAACACAAAGTCGTCCGATCGTAAGGCAAAACGTTTGTTCCCAGCAGTGGACCGGATCGAGCCGATGGAGTGACACCGAAACCAGTCAACGCACGTTTAAGATTCTGTGTTGTTGTTGCTTTGCATTCTTGAGGCCTTTTCTACCATTATTCTGGCATATCTATGTGTGTGTGTGTGTGTGTGCGTGTGTGCGTGTGTACATGGGTGACGTGTATACTGACCCGAGGGTGCACCAACCCAGGCCAGGCCCAGGACCCCATCGTCAAAGTCCCGGTCGGTGAAGACGTAGGCCAGGCAGTAGTCGTCATGCTTCTGCTCAGAGTTCAGCTCCAGGAATTTCTCCACGCCAATGTTTGGGAACCGGAAGGGATTGTTCTTGTCCTTCTCAACATCTGTTGTATTAATCTAAACAGAGGAAATTAACGTTGGTCCCGGGCAAGAACAGGAACCAGAACCAGAAACAGGAACAGGACATGCATGCGCACACCGCCCCCCCCCCCCCCCCAAACCTCTGGATCTTATATGCTTTAACTCACCCTAATCCTTTTCACCATGAAGCTGATGTTTCTTATGCCGAGAAAATCTGTGACCTGGTAAATCGAGTCGATCGCCTTCACGTGACTGGAAATCTGAGAGAAAAAAATAGAGAATGGATTTAATTGACATTGTTGGTGGCCCAACAACAGATATGGTGTCCGAGCGTCCGTCCATGGAGGGCGTGTGGGCTGGTCTGTACCTGGGCGATGACCGCCTCCCTGGTGCCGTAGTACTTGAAGAAGAGGTGGTCGGTCTGGATGAAGAGCTGGCAGGTGTTCTTCTCGGCGCCGGCCGCCCGCTTCCTCCGCAGGATGACGGGCTCGGGGCGTGGGCCCTCCTCGTGCAGCACAGAGTGGCCCTCAGGGCTCTGCACAGCATGTAAATGGTAATATATAATGGTTATATATTTTACAGTTTTATATACAGTTGCCTGACATTCACCCATTCATACACCGACGGCAGTGCCAACCATGCAAGGTAACAACCAACACATCAGGAGCAGTTAGGGTTAGGTGGTGTCTTGCTCAGGGACACCTCGACACTTAGCTAGGCAGAGCCCGGGGATCAAACCAGCAACCTTCCTGTTGCCAGACAACCGCTCTTACCTCCTGAGCTACTGCCACCCCATCATGCAGAAGGAGATGACAAGCTACGGCAGAGTGTGTGTGTGTGTGTGTGTGTGTGTGTGTGTGTGTGCGCGCGTGCGCGTGCGCGTGCGTGTGTCTACATTTGTTTATTTGTGTGCGTGGGTGAAATGTTTATAGCAACCGCATACCAATAAAGTCCATTGTGGTGGAATGTGTGTTAATGTCATAGAGAGAGAAAGCTATTTCATAACCTCGTATGAGTAATGACTTCAGGCCCCGCCCACTTTATAGAAAACAAGACAAACCGTCTGTCCAGCAGTTTAATGAATATGTGAATAACTATGCATTTGCAACCAATATTCTAAAGTCCAGCATAACAGATCAGTTATATTAACCCAGAGCAGCAATTACAGATATTACATTAAAATGAATTTGGAAATTGTATATACACACCATAAACTTGAGGTTTATGTATATGTAGAGGTATACTGTACGTATATGGAGAATGGTTGTGGTTACTGAGCTATATAGGGTGCTGTGGTGCTGTGTGGTAGAAGTCCCACCAACGGGGGGTGAACTAGCGCTCAGGGGCTGTAGAGGAGTTGCGGGAACCCACCTCTACCGCCGACGCCTGGTACTTCCTCATTCTCTCGAACACCGAGTGGTCGGCACAGCCTCCCTCTGAGCCGTACTTATGAGGATAATCTGTCAGAGAGCAGAGCCATAGAGGGGAGGGGGGGAAGAGAGAGAGAGAGCGAGAGAGAGAGAGAGAGCGAGAGCGAGAGCGAGAGCGAGGCGCGCAAATCAAGATATGCTCCCGTGTTTAGATGACTGTTACACTCTCATCTGACCCGGTTCTTGCCAAGGGAATACAGGACTAAATTGCTAAAAGGCCAATATCATATTCATTTTAGAAATGATATCCACCATAACCCAAGTGTTATTTGAAATTAAAAGGTAAAAATAAAAGGTAATTAAAGCATTGCTTTGCATGTAAAAGAAATATATATGAAATTAATATGTATTAATCAGAGGTTGCACGATGGTTGAATTTTGGATACATTAAAAAGGAAGAAAGACGAAACGGAAATATATGTCAATATGTTTCTGGGGGGAGTGGTGGTGGTGGAAATGTATACATATACTATGTATAATAATAATAACTTTATTTGTGTAGCACTTTTTAAAAACAAAGTTACAAAGCGCTTCACAGCCTTAAGGTAAAAACAACAAGGAAATTATGAATTATGCACGTAAACATCAAAGGTAAAAACAACAGAAGGAGTGCAAGAAGCATAATAAAATAATAATATAATAAGTAATAAAGATAATAAAAACAAGCAATAACCAGGTAGTAAAAGCAAGTCTGTAAAAGTATGTTTTAAGAAGTGATTTAAAAGATAACACTGAGTTTGCTAGCCTGATCTCCTCAGGCAGGTCATTCCAAAGTCTAGGGGCCCTGAAGGCAAAGGCCCGGTCACCCTTCGTCCTCAGTCTAGACCCTGGAATGACCAGAAGGGCTTTGCCCGAGGATCTCAGGCTGCGCTCTTGCTCATAAGGAGTTAAAAGGTCTGTGATGTATGAAGGGGCTAGACCATGCTATGCCTTAAAAGCAATCAATAAAATCAATTCTAAAATAAATGGGTAGCCAATGAAGGGATTTTAAAATAGGTATGATGTGCTCTGCTCTTTTGGTTCTTGTTAAAAGTCTGGCTGCTGCATTCTGAACTAATTGGAGACGGGATATGTTTTTCTTGGTGAGGCCGGAGCTACAGTAGTCTAGGCGGGAAGAGATGAATGTATAGATGACTTTTTCTTGACCAGCGGGAGTTATAAATGACTTCACCTTTGAAATGTTTCTTAACTGATAAAAACATGACTGGACCACCTTGCTTGATTGTGTTAAAATTGAGATTGTTGTCGAAGATCACCCCTACATTTCTGGCTGTGGATTTTATGTTGGCTGCTAGATCACCAAGGTTCTGTTGAATTATTGCAGTGGAGGATGGGGGGCCAAATAAAATTACTTCTGATTTATTATTGTTCAGTTGGAGAAAATTTGGAGCCATCCAACAGTGTAGATCATCTAAACATGCTGTGAGGGTCGTTAGGCACCGAGAATCCTGAGGGTTTATGGGCAGGTAGAGTTGCGTATCATCGGCATAACAATGGAAATTGATGTTGTGTTTACGGATGATGTGGCCTAGTGGAAGCATGTAAAGGGAAAATAATATGGGCCAAGAATAGAACCTTGCGGCACACCATACTTCATCTGTGCCAAGGCGGAAACTGCATTGCCTAAGCTAACTGAAAACTGTCTCTCCGATAGGTAGGAAGTAAACCAGTTAGAGCAGAGCCTGATATGCCAATGAAGCTTTTTAAGGCAACCAAGGAGGAATAAAAAAGAACATTGACCTGTATCAGCTGCTAAAAGAAGATCGTTGGTGACTTTCAGTAGAGCCGTTTGACTGGAATTCCTCAAATAGACCATTGGTGTTCAGGTGGTCTATAAGTTGTTTATACACAACCTTTTCTAACACTTTTGATAAAACGGGAGTTTGGAAATAGGCCTAAAATTGCTAAGAACTGAGGGGTCCAGATTGGGTTTTTTAAGTAGTGGTTGGATGAGGGCACACTTAAAATTAGGTGGTACTAAACCAGTGGTGAGGGAGCTATTTATGATGGACAGAATGCTGGGGCAAACTGAAACCATGACTTTTTTTAGCAGTCTTGTAGGGACAATATCTAGGGGGCAGGAGGAGGAATTCATGTGTCAGATGATATGTGTAAGGGTTTCAGCAGATACAGGAATAAAAGCATCCAATTTAGTCTCCGTATGGAAGGTTATGGAGAGATCATGTGCAAGTGGGATTATTTGATCTATTTTCTTAACAAAGAATAAAAGAAAGTTTTCACATTCCTCTGGAGAGTGATGTGTAGCTGAGCTAGAGGCGATGTTTACAAATCTATCGATGGTGTTAAACAGTACTCTTGTGTTATGAGCGTTTTCCGTGATCAGTTTGGAGAAGTACTGTGCTCGTGCCTCCCTAACTACAACATTAAACTCCTTCATCAGATATTTCATGTGGGTATAATGTACATCTAGTTTGGAAGCTTTCCATTTCCTTTCCGCCATCCTCCGTTCCCTCTTTACAGAATGGACCATAGAGTCATTGAGCCAGGGGGATGATTTTACAGATGCTCTCTTCTTGGTTTTTTCCGGGGCTACAATATCTAAAGTGACCTTACAGAGGTTATTAAAAGTATTTAGCAGGTCAGCAGTCTGGTGAGAGGGGATGGAGGGAGCGGGGGAAGCAGTGAAGACATCACAGAATTTCCCAGCAGTCGAAGAGTCCTCCTGTTTAAGCCAGGTTTCTGTTAACATTAGGGAGTCAAGGTTATTTGAGGTGATTAAATTATTGCAGATAAAAGATTTGTTGTTCTAAGATCTGACATTCTGTAAAACTATCTTGATAGCAGTGGTTAGAGGAGCAATATAGGAGTTTGTGTTAATGTCAATAAGGTTTGAGCGGTTTATTGCCCTTGTTTTTGCGGGAAGAAAACGAGGTGACCAGTGGGTTGGGATATGGTGAATAGTAGAAATGTGAAGCGTCCACAAGGGGGAGGAGGTGACGTCAGAGGGTGCATGGTAGTTCTCAATGGACAGAGAGGGGAGGGGTGAGGAGCGGCGGGGGGTGTGTGACGTACGCAGGTACAGTCAATTCTCACGTGTGGACGATAGCACCGCGTGCCTAATACGTACTGTATGTATTCGGAAAATAGATAGAAATTAAAGCAAATTTTGCACCATTCCTCTGGAAGATATGGACTCGAGAAAACTATGAATATTCCTAAAAACTCATTTATGGTGGTGAAGTGTCATCGTCAAAGCCAAGTAATAGAAACATGCTAATGGCTTTATTCACACACACACACACACACACACACACACACAGCACACACACACACACACACACACACACACAACACACACACACACACACACAACACACACACACACACACACACACACACACACACACACACACACACACACACACACACACACATTCCAATAGCTGGGCAGTGCCACCACAAGCCAAGCTAATTTCACTATTTCATTCTATTTATGGGGCTTTTCTATCAAAGTCAAAGCCATGAAAGGAGTGGGCCAGCACTTCTCAACTCAAACTGGTGCCAAGCCGCGCTGGCTTCCAGCTAACGGCAATATGCATTTATAGCGACACATTATATTAAATATTCGAGAGACTCTGGATCAGGGCAGCACAAATTATGTCACAGGGCCAACTTCTCCACAACAAGCCTTGTGTTGGTCACCAGAACTTCTCTCTCTCACACACGCACACACACAAACACACACACACACACACACACAACACACACACACACGCAGGAACAATGCATTTCCCTCCTGACTACCTCCTGTGTTTTCAACGGTGACGGCAAAAGCCCTCTTTGTCCGTGCAAGTAAATGCCCCCTTATTCATATGCAAATCGTCAGACCTTCGCTAAACTGGTTGGGGGAATAAAGGTGTTGAGAAACAAGCGTAGCTTAAATATATCCCAACGCTTTTCTCTTTTTTACTTACCATCAAACGCCAGTAGAATACTGAATAAACACAGTAGAAATGTCCCCACACAAATGTTCCCTCTCCTAATGCGGTGTGTGTGTATTCTCTGGGTCGCCTGACAGTGGAGATCAGATACAAGAGGGAAAGGGTGTGGCTGCTGGCGCCAGACTTGACTCCCTATTGCACTCTGAAGTCCGTTGCTCGGCCCGGGACTGAAAAACATCGAACTAAACACTAAATACATTTCAGGCAACGGCATTTCAGACAGTTCCTTCTGAAGACTTACGATGAGCACTCTTTATCGGGTGTCTAGTCTGTGATACGCTGTACCGGCTCTAAAGGATGCATGCATTAATATTGTAATCATTTGGGAAGCTGCATTATTGATTGAAGACCTATAAAACCATTACCTGTCAATGACTACAAATAAATATATCAATATGCATCAGTGCACTGTTTTCTATCTATCGAGTTATCTTTTCTCTCTTTTCCATTATATAACCTTCACTAAACCACGTGTTCATCTTTTTATTTTTCACGTCATTTCAACCGTGTTATAAATTTCACTGATCCTCTGCATATTCCCGTCTGTTTTGTATTCAACAGACCTCGTCCTTGGATGACATTAATTCAACACCCAATCTCCACAACTCAAAAACTCAACTCAAACTTTCTGCTGGAGGATGCAAAAGCCTAAAACAGGAAAACCCAATTTGATGACAACTACACTGACTTCCTGTCTCTTTGCGGGGTGGCCAACATCATTTGAATCACTTGAGTCAAGCTTGGTAAGCTAGACATGCAGGCTCTCGGGCCCCGTTATCCCCCCGCTAGCAGGCTGCACGCAGCAGCCCCAGATCCTCTGGCAGGACGCTGCGCTCCGCTCAAAAGCCCCGGCTAAAGATGAATGGAGAGCGGTCTTCCTCTGCCCCTGGCCCTGGCACCGGCCAGAGAGGACCAGGCTTGCCCAGTCAGTCTGCCCCCCGCACCCCCCAGGGTAATGTAACTACTGAAGACTCAGCGTTGCAAAACAGCTTTTACAGTGTGCTGCTTCAACCTGCCGCATCCTTCCAGTCAGTGGACGGTGTTTAGTGTCATTTTGTATTTGCTATTCTTGTCTTCCTAATGTTATCTTGTGAAGCACTTTGTAACCTGCTTTGGAATGGTGCTATATACACACATAATAATAGCGTATATTATTACTTTTTTTGTTAGAAGTGCAGGCGAGCCTCTCGATCGCATCATAAGCAGTTCACGCTACAATGTGCCTCCGGTGTTGGGCTTTTGTCTGCAACTTCCAAAAACCTTGGTGACTGTGAATTAGGTTAAATCAAAGTCTGATGCTGCAAACAGAATGGATATTTGTATCTTGTTGCCATCCACGATGAAATGAAGGGATTTGAATGTCATGGAGCTGACTTTTTTTTCTCTGAATAATGACACGTATATTCGGGTCGCATAATGATCTGTTTACATCGCATTGTCTGTGCTTTCCCCAAATAAGGTATTCGTATTCGGGTGCATCCCTACCATCTAGTATCTTTGAGTTGATTTAATGCAGCAAATGGCCCTGATAAAAATGTGACAGAATCGTTGTCACTCAGAAATGAGTGACGCAATGTACAAGGTGCTGTGAACGCGGCAGTGTAGCAGAGACTTACGAACATCATCTTCATGGTAGATGACCGAGTGGTAGGGCACGTCCTGGCGTTTGAGGTAGCGCTCCGACGGCTCCACGTAGTACATGCCGTGGAGGGTTTTGATGAAGCCCTCGAAGCGGCCATCCACGATGGAACCATGGCTGAGTGTTCCCTTTTCCCCTGAAACACACAGGGCGGGAAAGTGAGACGTGGAGGGTGGATGGTGGTCAGACAGTTGTGGTTTTAAAGCATGGGATACGATTACACCAAAAAGTATGATTCCACATATGGCATTTCAGTGGAATTTGCATCTACATATACTGATCCCCACTATGATCATTTCTAATGGGAGAGAGACCTGAGGTGTGATGGTCCACTTACCAAATATTTCCCCGGTGTAAATGTGAGAAATGTCCACTGGCTCCTGCACTCCGGAAACATCTATGACGATATCTGGAGAAAATAGCGACGTGTCCCGCTTCATCCGTAAGTTGAAATACCTGGAGTGGGGAATGAGAGAGAAGAGCATGACGTTAACATATTGCTTGCGACCTGAGACTTTCTCTATTTGGGATTTGGATGGGGAAACGGTGATGTCATTTCCGAAATAACTTCATGGAGTGTGTGTGTTTGTGTGTGTGTTTGGTGGCTGGTTTAAGCAGCCTCACCTGGCCCTAATCAGGCTGATTATTCTGGGGCTGGGTGGGGCTGCACACCTGTAGCGTACTGGCTAATCAATGCCCACAGGTTAAACCAGACATCAGCAGCCACCCACACACACACTCAGGAGGAGAGTGCTAGCATGCTAGCATTGTTCCAACTGCTCTGTCCACAAACAACTAAAAAGTCTGCAATAAACCGGTTCATCATAATCACCTGCAGGGTCTACTGCTACAGTTCAATGCAATAATATTTACACAAAGCCAGAATCGACGACACATTACTACAAAAACGGGAGCACGAGTTTAAACATCGATAACAAGAAATTTAAATTGTTATATTCTCGGGTAACACATTGATATTATTGATGTACGTCACACTGCTGGTTGGTTAGCATCTCTGATCCTGCTCACTGTTACTGAGAGGGATTTGTTGACGAGACAAAGACGTCTTATGGAACATTTACAATCCAATGCATTATTGATCAGGCTTGTGCAAAAAGCACGAATAGGTTTTAATGGGCCGTTTCCTTACTTGCTGATTCGTTTAGAACAGATAAGGTTCCTCTACCTTACATTTGATTAGACAGAGTAGATTGGTTACTTTCCAACTTATAAGATATAATAATAATTGTAAGAAAAATCCCAACATTACACTACCACTACTATGGACATCTGGCGTTTTGTCACATTGCTTTTGATTATGATCTGTTGCAGGAGCAGCTCCATATTTCAAGTCTCTCTCCATTTAAATCAATGGGGAAGGGCCATCATTATATTATGAAGAATATAATATGACATGGATCGAAATGCAAAGTCAATGACTTGGCTTTTCTTCCCTTTGCACCACCTTCAGTTGACATTTAAACTATACTGTACAGAGGTCTGACACAAAATTACATTCTCCAGCTGCACACTAAACAAGAGAGAAACTGCAAACTGTAGACATTAACTAAGCTGCAGTCTTACAGAGCCTATGGGTCTGCATGTGGACTAGCGTTACGTCAGTGCACCGCGCAGGCCTGTATCAGGGGCACTCCTGATATTAACTTGAACAAACAGAAACAGTCCTGCCGTTGTTACAACAACCAGCCCCATCCCTAAACACAAAATGGCCACATGGCAGTGGCCCAATGTACTTTTTGTGTTCATTTGGGAATGTTGGGCAAGCATCACACTCACACAAAAAGGTTCTAAAGTCAAGCCTGTGCAGGTCAGATCATTGATCAGTGATCCACCTAATGTCTTTGGTAGAAATCTGGCTAATAACAAGGCCTTTGGAAAAAATGAAACATGTTTGGTCCACTCAATTTCAGCTGATGTGGCGTCTGAACATCGCCCCCAAACAACTTTAAACTCTGTACTAAAAGGAGGCACTGAAACCACACTTCAACAATTAGGCCTACTTAATGTGCAGACATTACACATAAATCATGATGTATAAGAAATCATGTGTAACAACTGTTTCATAATGTCGTCATGATGATTTCAGACAGGAGAACAAACACATAGCAGGACCAGGCGATAGCCTATTCAAAGAAGTCAGGGCTTGGAGGCGGAACTCGTGAAGTATGTGAAGAGTGTGTGTGTGGGCCCCATCATGCTGTACTTGTGGGTAATCCTTCTGTTACCTCGTGTGTGGTTTGAAATGTGAAAAGGAAGTCCCATGAGCTGCACATGACCCATTCTTGAGAGGCTGAGGGAAGCATTTTCCCTAGCCCAGTAGCGAGCTCTGCTATGGACTATAGTGTGTTGACCTCAAATTACAACCAAACCTTCAATATCAGATCTAAATAGTGTAGGAAACTGCAGCTGAAGCAATGTCTCTAATGTTCCAATCTCATTATGGAATATCAATCCATCAATCAATGTTTACACTATAACATCTAATGCTATTGGCTGGTTTTAGCTCAGCAACCCCGCCCCCTAGAACCAGCAAGCCAGGCAGAGGATTTTTATTTTGTTTTAATAAGGTTGTTCAAACAATAGGCTGCATAACACAGAGCTTTCTCATGGTAACTTGTTTATGAATTTGTCTTGCCGAATTTGGCAAATGCATGTAAATACTGAGGTGTTGTTCTCAGTATCACTTTGGATGGAAGCATCGGCTGACGAAACATAGTAAATTAACTCCCACAGCACCTGTGCACCTTTAACACCATATACATCTACTTTAACATTCAACCATTTGTGGAAAAACACATAAAAGCCATGATTGCTCAAATCAAATTCCTATTTATAAAACCATGCCATGGTTTTATGGTGCTGCAGAACACAGCCAGCTGGTCAGGAGAAGTCAGGACTTCAGGAAAGAAGCCAGGAAAAGGCCGATCTGCGCCATACCTTCTGAGACAGCCATCGTGTGTTCAGTAAAACAGAGGAAAGAGCAGTGCTGCTGGTGAAATGTCAAGTCATGTACAGTTCATTGTTTGCCTGCAGGGTCCAGACCTTTGAATCTACCCACGCCACCGAGTTGATTGACTCTGCTCTGGAATGGTGACATGAAAAAGTGGTTTCTCGGGTTGAAAAAGCAATTATCTAATGATTAGCCAATCAGTGTCAGGGGCGGGACAGATGCCCTTGTCAAGCCGTTGACAACGGCTCCAAATGCCATTTCTTCAGATTAATTTGAGAATGACAAGTAGTAGTCGGTTTGCACAAATTCTCCCAGAATAGACAACCCCGACATCTCAGTCACGTTCACTTCATGGGCTGTCCTTGCCAGTTGCGCTGCTGGATAATAATCCTGAAATTGAATGGACCCTCGATTAACACATTTATTTTACGCTGTGTCTTGTCAATATTGCCCGACGTCGTAGTTTGCTTTTACTTCGCTCAGCTCTTAAAATCCTGGCTAGTGATTTGTTAGGCAGGGAAAATCGAATCCCCTTTCTCCACGGAAGTCGTGAGAGTGGAGGCAACGTCAGACTGAAGATGGCAATCGAGAGTATGGAAATGGACAGTTCTGATATCTGGTGAATACACATTACACTGTATTGCCCTTAAAACACAGAGGTACAGTCTCAAAGGGCTTCACATGCCCACATTATATTCACAGGGCAAGGAAAACCAAAGGGAAAGAAACCTTGAAGAACGAACCAAAAGAGTCATCCACGAACTGCGAGTGCTTAGGAGTCAGGTGGACTGTCAGGTGGGGCAGACATACTGCATCATGGGTAGCACAAAGACAAAGGACTAACAATGGTTATGTGAGATTCCGTTATAAGAAAATAGCAGATCAGTGATGATTAGTAGTCATAGTAGTAGCAGCTAGTAAATATGCATATAGGCGTGTTCCTCGAGTATCGTGATTGAGCGTTCAAATCGTGTCCACACAACAACAGACACATAACAAGTAAAGTAGCTGAACAAAGAGTCTTGAATTTATTGCCGCTCAAGTTAATGACCAGCGATAAGTCATCATGATCACAGTGGCCTTATGACCTGCCCTACAACCAACGCTGACTTACTGTACCTGTACTGTACTTATGTGCGAAGAAGACGCTGCTGCCCTTCTCTCTCTTTGCAAAACATGTCCAGGGCAAAATCATGTTCACCTTTTCGCATATATAATTAAGAGAATATACATTTACAAAGATCCCATATTGAAGCTTCTTTTCAGTGAAGACCTTTATGCAACACAACATATATACAATATATAGTGGAGAAAAATGGTTGCAACATCTGGACATTAAATTGATCCCTATTGTATTGGCTGCTAAAAGATTTGGTATGCCTTTTGGTGTAAGTATCGAATCTTTTATGGTTTCAGGAGGTAAATTACTTTTACAGCTGGGAAACGAGACATAGAGAAGCTACACATTCATCATATCGTATGTCAACATTGCAGGTTGCCAAGTGTGTGTGTGTGTGTGTGCGTGCGTGCGTATCACCGTTTTGTTTCAACTTGCACAACAATCTAAAAGCTGACACACATTCCCCTCAGCAGATCAGTGGTGTGTGTGTCCTGGAAGTGACACAATGTCCCTCCCAGTAATTAATGGTGCATTTAGCTAGCTCCATCCCAAAAGGTTTCACACCACAAACTGACCAGGGGGGCTAACTGTCACCTGCTTGCAGCCCATTACTCAGCAGACGAGGTAGAGTGAAAAAGAATCCAGAGGAAGCTTTAAATGTGGTCATTGTCTTCACGATTAATAATGTTGCAGGGTTGAATACAGACACCATACAGGCAGGCTATGTGTTCATAAAAGCCCTTTGACGCAACATTGAAGATCGGGAGATTAAACGCGTGAACCCGTGTGACTCTGCCAGCTGGTCACGTTGTGTGTCGTGGTCTGCCGTTCCCTGTTTGACGCTCCACAGTGTGACATGATGCAATATCCCCCCCCCTCCACGCCCCCGCCGCTAGCCTCCAGCATGCAGCGATGCTCAGGATTAGCAAGTTAATCCTTATTGGGGATGGATGAGCAGCACAATTACAACACAACAACAACATCACTCTCTCACAGAGGGGAAACTATGAATGCACAAGGAGCAGTGGCCTGGAGCAACGCTGTGACACGGACACTACGGCTGCTCTGACTGTTCAAGTTCACCTCCTGAACACTTCCCTGCTCCCTCCACGCAACGCTGACCACAATGTGCATCAACTTGGGAGTTCCTAGTCTGAAACTCGGGTACGATTCCAGAAGATTGTATGAACACTTGAATGAAATGATAATGTTGTTATTAGCTGTTAGAGTAAGTATTTGTAAGTATCTTAGCTGGCTAATACGTTAGCTATTCAAGTCCAAGCCAAAGTTAGCTTTATAAGCTAAATAAGGACAACATAAGTTCCAAGCTTTGTAGACATGTTTTCCACGTCTGACTTCCGACCATAAACGAACACAGCAATAGACCCTTTTCACAGATCGTCAACAGCAGGGTAAAGTAACTTCCTGTTCCTGTCAATTTTACGATAGGTTAGTTTAATTTATGTCGCTGCACCAGCGGGGCACTGCCATACGTAAATCGAACGGACCCATAATTAATGCTACACCTGTGTTTTTCCTGCTATGAAAGGAGTCTATAGGGCGCAAACAGCATGTGTTGTGTCATTGGCCACTACATGTGCTGCGGCAGCCACTACCCTGGCCAACCCCAAGCACTTCTTGTTTTCACTCGTTTGTGAAATCCTTACTGATTATGACCTCACCTGTGTCCATGTCATTTAGTCTCCTCGGTTGGGAGGATTTGGTGGCTATGGGCTGTAGAAGAGAGGGGGGTAGTGTGAAATAGAATGAGATTTGAACCCACAGGGCCAAATTAGATTGTGGTTACTATTCTTCTCTTTTTTTTGATAAGGGATGAACTCTTGTTCTACAACAAGAGTTCAAAACTTATCAACTTCAGCTTAACAGATATTCCAAAGGAATATCTTGAAAGGAAGCTATTCACAGCAAAACCTAAACAATAGAAGCACGTTTGCTGCACTACTGACAAAGGGGTAGAAAGATAAAAAGGGAAAAGGGGTGGTCCGTCTAGTCTTTCTAGAGTCACACAACCTCAGTCAACATGCTGCCGTTTACATCCAAGACTGTCGTGCTTTGTAGTATAGAATAATACGTCGTATAGTATACTATGAAGCAAGTTAAACATACCCAGGATATCTTTTAGTTAGCTTGCTTCACCAAGTCTAACAACCACAATCGTGCATAATCGGTGTCTGTGGTTATCAACTGGTTACATCAATCACTGGTTTTTTACATCATCAATCCAGGTTTAGCTAGGCCCATGGCTATGACACATTTATGTAAAAGAGGCACCGTTTACAACACATGACCAATGCAAATGATGGGCAAACTATAATATTAAACAAACATTAAGAATTAAATATAATCCAGGCTAAAAGCAGCACAGTTGCTGCTGCCAAAGGCAGGAATGAAGGCTGGCAAAAAAATGCTGTATGAAGGCTGTGTGAATGCATAATTCGTAAAGCAAATGGGCTTATTAATATCACTTCCCCATCATTAAGGCACCCGACTAATTACAATTGGGTATTCCATTAAATTAATGTGTTGCTTAGATGTATTTTCTGGCGTGCAAGAGAACTTTAGCCTTATTCTTTCAGCTGCAAACCCAGCAGTGTTAAACTGGTCTTTGGAGCAAATTACTCAAACCAATCATGCACAATTCCATATACGGTACATATTCGTCAGTGTGGGCCTATGGGTTTTGTTTTCGTCTCTAAAACCTCTAAGATACCCTCTCTCTATTTGCGCACCAAGGTCCACTGGATCTTGTAGGAGCGGTGATGCCATTTTCCATGAGAATGGACCTTTCCCTACTCAAGCGGCAAGTCCCGCCCCCCAGTTACTGTTGCTATGCCCCACAAGCTTTCCCACAGCTCTGCAGCATGTTAGTAATGTCCACTGAACAACGCCCCCCTGCTGATGATTCTCTCTCAATATCGCTGGATGTTATTTGCCAAATGCCGCTACTTTATCTAAGAGAGTTCTACAGAAAGGCATCAACTATTTGACACAAGGATATATTCATGACATTCGGATTTCGGACGGAGCAGACGACAACATAACACTTGATGCTAAGTGTTGGCGATCTATGTGGAAGACAAACGCCTCACAAACTCTACATTGAAATTCGTCAGGACAAAATGGTGGAGTCCTACTGCACATGTAAAGCAGGGTGAGTACGTTAGTGATGTGTTTACAATGAAAATAAGCCTAAGATCTGCTAACTACTAGCTACAATGGGACCACACCTACACCTAGCTATGCTAATCACACGATGGCGCGGTAGCACCATCGTTATAGGTGACTAATAAACCTTTGAATCTCTTAGACCGACCACAACACACCACAGCACGCACACGCACAACACACGCACAACACACAGCACACGCACAGCACACGCACCACACGCACAACACGCACAGACACACCACAACACGCACTACACACAACCGACACACACACGCACGACAGCACACACACACGCACACACACACACACACACACACACACACACACACACACACACACACACACGCACACACACGCACACACACACACACACACACACACACGCACACACACACACACACACCAGCACACACACACACACACACACGGCTCAGACATCCAGCCAGTGCTGTCGCTCCTTAATACCCACCGGATCTACAGTCGTGAATCATTAACTTGTCACCCGCCCTCCCATTTAACGCGAAGCCCCCCGCCCTTCAGCGAGAGGATAGCGCCTGTTCTTAACCCTCCTCTCCTCCTCTCTCCCCCCCTCTCTCCCTCCTCTCCTCCTCTCTCTCTCCCTCCTCCCCCCCTCCTCTCTCTCCTCTCCCTCTCCTCCTCCCCTCCTCCTCCTCCTCTCCCTCCTCTCCTCTCTCTCCTCTTCTCCTCTCCTCCTCTCTCCTTCTCCTCCTCCCTCCTCTCTCCTCTCCTCCTCTCCTCCCTCCTTCCTCTCTCCCCCCTCTCTCTCTCTCTCCTCCTCTCCTCCTCTCTCTCCTCCTCCTCTCCTCTCTCCTCTTCTCTCTCTCTCCTCTCCTCCTTCTTCTCCCCTCTCTCCCCTCCCCTCTCCCTCTCTCCTCTCTCCTCTCTCTCCTCCTCTCTCCTCCTCTCCCCTCTCTCTCCTCCTCTCTCCTCCTCTCTCCTCTCTCCGCTCCATGGCCAGAAGCAGAGGAACGGCAGCGCGCCCGAGGAGGAGGGCTGCTCAATTTCCGTAATCTCCAACATGGGGCAGCGAACAGAGGCGAGCAAGCGCTCCTCCTCCTCTCCCTCTCTCCTCTCCCTCCCCTCTCCTCTCCTCCTCTCCCCCTCTCCCCCCCCCTCTCTCCTCCCTCCTCTCCTCCCTCCTCTCCCTCCTGCTCCTCCTCCTCTCCCTTCTCCTCCCCTTCCTCCTCCTCCTTCCTCCTCCTCCTCCTCCCCTTCCTCCTCCTCCCCCTCTCTCCCTCCTCCCCCTCCTCCTCCTCCTCTGCTTCTTTCTCTTCCTCCCTCGCCTCTTTCTTCTCCAGATTTTCGCACCGTTTTCTCATATTATCCCTCTACTCAGCGCGCCCCGCTCTTCTGCTCCGACACGCGGGGCCGGGCGGGGGGGGGGGGACGGGGGGAGCCTTTATGAATGCCTTAGCCCCCCCCCACTGGCGCTCGATCCCTCGCCACAACCCGGGCCTTTGGGTTGGTCGCAAATCAAGGTGGGCGGGGGCCGTTGGTTGGCTGGGTCGCAGTCAGAGAGAGACAGGGGGGGGAGAGAGAGGTAAAAAGGAGAGGGAGAGAGGAAGAGAGAGAGGTAGAGAGGGAGAGTGTGTGGGGGATGAGGGAGGGAAGAAGGGAGGGAGGGAGAGAGAGAGAGAGACAGGGGGGAGAGGTAAAAAGGAGAGGGAGAGGGAGGGAGGGAGAGAGAGAGGTAGAGAGGGAGAGTGTGTGGGGGATGAGGGAGGGAGAGAGGGAGGGAGGGTGAGAGAGAGAGGCGTAGTTCTGTCTCTCTCTTCATCTTTCTCTCTCTCTCCCTCTCTCTTCCCTCTCTCTCCTCTCTCCTCTCCCTCTCTCCTGTCTCTCTCCCTCCCTCCTCCTCCTCGTCTCCTCTCTCTCCTCTCTCCTCTCCTCTCCTCTCCTCTCTCCTCTCCTCTCTCATCTCCTCCTCCTCCTCCTCTCCTCCTCCTCCTTTCTCTCCTCTCTCCTCCTCTTCCTCTCTCCTCTCTTCTCTCCTCTCTCCCTCCTCTCCTCCCTTCTCTCCTCTCTTCCTCCTCCTCCCTCCTCCTCCTCCTCCCCTCTCCCCTCCTCTCTCTCCTCTTTCCTCCCCTCTCCTACCCTCACATCTCCCTCCTCTCTTACCCACCCTTCCTCCCCTCCCTCCCCTCTCTCATCTCCTCCTCCCCCCTCCAGCCCCCCCCCCCCCCCCCCCCCCCCCCCCCCCCCCCCCCCCCCCCCCCCCCCCCCCCCACCCCCCCCCTCCTCTTCTCCTCTTCCTCTCTCTCTCTGTCTCTCTCCTCTCTCTCTCTCCTCTCCATCTCTCTCTCTCCCCCTCTTCTCCCCCTCACAGCCTCTCTGTCAGCGGTAACAATCTGGTCCTAGTGAAAAAAAACATTTCACTGCTCAATGTACCTGTACACTGAAATAGGTGACAAATAAACCATTGAATTTTAACTAATTAGCGAGCTTTGTAGCTTTTTGTGTCGGCGCTGCTGTAAATTGATGTGTGGAGTCGCTATCAACCATTTGATTGTTGCACTTGTGAACTTTCAGTGTTTTAAGTACATCATGAAAACCACTGCGTTCAGTAATTGCCTTATCAGTTACAGCACCTGTAAATAACTGACACAAAAATGACAGACCCACTTGGATCACATCCAATCAATGCTTTGAGGGTTGTGCTTGACTTATAGTCACTACAGTGTAATCCGCTTATAGTGATCACGGATATAGTGATCAACTGCTTATATGGATCAAAAAGCCTGGGACAGAATCATTCCTATACAAACACTGTTGAAATAATTCGCTTATAGCGATCAAGCAGTCCGCTTACAGTGATCATTTTGGGTCCTTTTATACATAACATATGTGGGAGAAATTAATAAATGACGGTAATTTATAGCGGCTCGCGCGTGCACGTCTTCAACGGCTGGTGCGCGCGTGCACGTCTTCAACGGCTGGTGCGCGCGTGCACGTCTTCAACGGCTGGTGAGCGCGTGCACGTCTTCAACGGCTGGTGAGCGCGTGCACGTCTTCAACGGCTGGTGAACGCGTGCACGTCTTCAACGGCTGGTGAGCGCTGGTGCTGCAGCACATTGCACACCATGTCAGGTAAAAGAAAGTCACTTTCTCTGAACGAAAAACACGCTCCCTGTAATCTCTCTGGATATCTGTGGTCATTATTGCACGTTCCCCAAGCGCATCTAAGAACCATGTTGTTCTATCTAAACGTAGCTGTAGTCTAATCTATGAACACAACAACGCGGGACAAGCTTTGTTTGTGGGAACAGATGCACCCTTGCATCTGTTGCAAGGGGCGTGGTCTTAAGAAATCTTATTGGTTATTATTCTCCATGTGACTGACAGTGTGGAAATGTCCATTGATTGTCAGTTGCTCTTATACGTGTTGATCTGTTATCTCAAACATAACTGCTCTGAAGCAGCTTAGCTGTTCAGCATAAGTTACCATGGCGATGTGATCCACCACCATGATACTAAAACCCTGTGTTGAAATGGAAGTTACCTCACTAACCCCAAATCCTGCTTCATAGTACAGGCCTCTGTAGCAGATTCGTTAGATCAGAGGTAAGCACATAACATTATAAAGCGTTGGACTCAGAATCAAGTACATCCAGATAGATTAGCATGCCTTTGGCACACTAGTAGGACAGTGTTTGTACCATATACATCAGCCCCTGCTGCTTAGAAAGCCAAGTCAATAGCAAGTCAATATTATTGTCAATATTGTTCACAATCTCTCTTTAGCACTAAAAAATGTTTCATGTCTCTTACAAAGTGCCCCATGCAGATATAAAACAAAATAATGAATTACTTTAGAAACGTTTTCATCTCTAATCTTCTTTATCTTCTAAAAACCCTGTAACATACTTCTTAAAACAAAGATTTTATGTCTGGGCAATACGTTATAGTACTCATCAGTCTAGAGGCCACATCTCAGTCAACGCTAACCCTTCCCAGCTGGTTTTCCGTCTTGTGATTTTTGTTGTTATGCAGCCTTTCTGTTAAGCACTTTGTAACTTCTTGTTTGAAATGGTGCTGTATAAATGAAGCTTTCAGGCAGGTTCACACTCTTTAAAAAATGCTATAAAATAGGCATCAGGTTTTTACATTAAAAACCTATGGGAAATTACTGAAAGGTGGCCGCATAGCGCAAAAGGCAGAAGCTTTTAAAGAGCATTGATCAGGGAGTTCTTCAGAAGTTGAGAATAGTTTAGCTTTTTGCGAAATGCACAACAAAGACGAGGTGGGGGCATTTAAAACAACAAGATTAACATTCAACAACAGCTGTATTGCTACAGTTCTCACTACTGGTGGAAAAGTTAGTTTTACTCATGAGTGAATATCAGGAGTGCTACAACATAGTAGCATAGTAGCAAAAAAGTATCACATAGACGGCAAAGACGCCA
This sequence comes from Coryphaenoides rupestris, assembly GCA_002895965.2. Classification (NCBI taxonomy): domain Eukaryota; kingdom Metazoa; phylum Chordata; class Actinopteri; order Gadiformes; family Macrouridae; genus Coryphaenoides; species Coryphaenoides rupestris. The sequence goes on from PIJE02000270.1 coordinate 194,533, forward strand.
TCGTATCAAGCTGACCAATGTCACTTCAGCACAAAATGAACTTTAGGCAGCATTTTTTCTTCATAAAAAGGCAGACAGTGTGAACACACCCTGACTTACTGTTACTACTTCCCATTGAGACACCCTGCACATTGAGACACCCTGCATTTCATTATCCAAAAGCTGTGCTACCCCAGTCCCCAGTGGAATACACCAGGCAGTTATTTTTAATTCAGCTGTAAATCACCACTGCCTTCATGACTCTCTCCGGTAAAGATCGTGGAGGGGGGGGTATGTCTCATGATAAACAGATCTTGGTGCAACCAGAGTCATGTGCAGACCCTCAAGTCTTTCTGTTCCCCGGACCTGGAGTACCTGATGCTTATGTGCCGACCAGTCTGGCTACTGCGCGAGTTTACAGCAGTAACCGTGACTGCTGTGTACATTCCCCCTCAAGCCAACACGGACATAGCGCTGAAGGAACTTTATGGGGCTATCAGCGAACAGGAGTCGGCTCACCCTGAGGCTGCTTTCATTGTGGCGGGGGACTTCAATAAGGCGAACTTGAAGAAAGTTCTCCCGAAGTTCTACCAACACATCACAAGCAACACACGGGGCGAGCGGATCCTCGACCACTGCTACACCCACTTCCGAGATGGCTACAAGTCCCTCCTCCGCCCACCGTTCGGCAAATCAGATCACCGCTCGATCCAACTACTCCCCGCCTACAGGCAGAGACTGAAGCAGCAACCAATCGCTGTGAAGGAGGTCCAATGCTGGTCGGACCAATCGGAGTCTATGCTGCAGGATTGTTTTGATAACGCGGATTGGAACATGTGAACATGAGAGCCCGCTACGACCTCCGCAAGACCATCGCTCTGCCAAGCGGGAGTATAAGAACAGGGTGGAGGACAAATTCAAGAGCCACGACGTGAGGGGTGTGTGGAAGGGGCTGCAGACAATCACGGACTTCAGAGGGAGAACCAGCGGTGTAGAGAACTCCTCTACCTCCCTCCCTGGCGAGCTAAACACCTTCTTTGCTCGGTTCGACGTGAACGGCAGCCCGCCGAAGTCAGCGCTGCCTGAGGAGACCAGCCTGCTGAACATCTCAGAGGCTGACGTGCGCAGAGCCTTCAAGCGGGTGGACATCCGGAAGGCGGCAGGCCCAGACCACATTCCGGGGCGCGTCCTCAGAGCATGCGCGGACCAGTTGGCAGGAGTCTTCGCAGACATCTTCAACCTATCCCTGTCCCAGGCTGTTGTTCCCGAGGTCTTCAAGATGTCCATCATCGTGCCTGTCCCTAAACACCCCAAGGTAACCTGCCTGAATGACTGGAGACCCGTAGCCCTCACCTCGATTGTCCTCGAGAGCCACTGATCCCTCAACACGGGAGCCCCTCAGGGATGCGTGTTGAGCCCTCTCCTCTACTCCCTGTACACCCACGACTGCATGGCTATGCACAGCTCCAACGTCATCATCAAGTTTGCTGACGACACGACAGTGTTGGGTCTGATCGCCGATGGCGACGAGACAGCCTACAGGGAGGAGGTCGGATCACTGGCACAGTGGTGCCAAGAGAACAACCTCGCCCTCAACGTCAAGAAGACCAAGGAGCTGATCGTGGACTACAGGAAGCGGAGAGGAGAGCACGCCCCCATCTCCATCGACGGGGCTGCAGTAGAGAGGGTCAGCAGCTTCAAGTTCCTCGGTGTGCACATCTCCGAGGACCTCACATGGACCACGCACACCACACACGTGGTGAAAAAGGCCCAACAACGCCTGTATTTCCTCAGAGGGTGGTCCAGTACATCGTTGGAGGTGAGCTTCCCTCCCTCCTGGATATATACACCAGGCGGTGTATATATAAAGACAATAACCACCCCAGCCACGAACTGTTCACACTTCTACCGTCAGGCAGGCGATACCGCAGTATCACACGAGCAGACTCAGAGACAGCTTCCACAGTCAGGCCATCAGGCTGCTGAACAAGTGCTAGTGCTAAGTGTTACTGCTAGTGCTAGCTCTAGTGTGCTAGTGCTAAGTGTTACTGCTAGCGACACTACTTAGTGCTAGTCCTGGTGCAAGTGCTGGTAGTAGTGCTAAGTGTTGGTGCCGGTGCTACTGCTAGTGCTAGTGCCAGTGTTACTGCTGGTGCTAGTGCTAGTGTTACTGCTAGTGCTAGTGTTACTGCTAGTGCTAGTCCGGGTGCTAATTGCTGGCGCTCGTGTTGTTCTAGTGTGACTGTCTGAGGAAGTATTCTGTGACATTCTGTGAATGTCAAAATATAACAATGTATATTTTATTACATTGATTTATATTTGTATTGCTCCCCTACATATTTTTTGTACACTTTATTTTATCTTATACAGTTTTCTTTTGTTTCGATTTTTTGTAACTTGTTAATATAGTTTTCTATTCTATTTCTATTTCTATTTGTGTTCTTTTATAACTGCGGTAGGCTGTCGGGCGTTTTGCACGTAAGAATTTCACTCACTGTTTATACTACGTCACTGTAAACTGTGACTTGACAATAAAATACTTGAAACTGATGAACAGGAAACTGATGAACAGGAAACAAACCTTGAGATCTTTGTGTGTGCATGTGCATGCAAGTTCATATGGATGCAACTAACCTTCCGTGGGCGTGGAAGTCGAGCTGCAGTGTCCTGTCTTCGTGAGAGACTGCTCTCTTGGCCCTCTGGTGGCTGCTGTGTAGGGCAGCTGTGTCGTATGACAACCCCTCATAGTGACGGATGTACTTGTTCAGAGACTTCGCAAACTGCCCTGAAAACAGAAGAAGTGTGAGGTTTGATCAAGGAGGTTGTCGTGGAACCATGCTAAAATGCCACTGCGGCAGGCATCTCATTTTGCACAGGTAGATTCCAAACATCTAAACATAGATGGACGGACGGACACTTGCAAAGTACACAAGACAACATTCAATTACCAAAACAGAAGGCAGAAACCTGCAGACCTGCATTACTCCGGGGAATTTGGTCTACCTTTCTGCCTCACTGAGAAGATGGTAATTCTCTGTCTGACTGCCAGCGTTACCCCAGGTTAATGAAGATAATACACTGTCCTAATACACAGACCCAACCCTAATGAAAACATTTGGCACGAAGCAGGGAATGATTCCCAGTTTGACAGCACAATTTTGACAGCCCAACCAATACAATTAAGTAGCTTGAATAGAAGCAGACGGCAGACGGTAGTCTTAGTAGAAAACCACATAAAGTCAAGCATTTTGCTAAAACACATTGATAGTGGCCAGGAGGCAGTGTGCTGTCTGCACGTCTGTGTGTCTACTCTACTTTGGCCTCCTGTCTGTACACAGTTCACTGCACATGTGTACATGCAGAGAAGAAAAGCAACCAGTTAGTGACCGACCGTAACGGGGAAGTGAGGGGAAAACAAGATAATTTGAAACCATGTGTGCAAATCATCCTAGACAGTGTGAAATTGCAGGGTAGATTGCGATGAAGGAATCTTCCCACCTGTCTGTAACACCATGCCACCGTTCACAATTGATAGCCAGAGCTATTGGCATCAAAGGGCCTATAAACCAACACAGACCTACCATTATTTATGTCCAACAAATAAGCTCAAGCTTACGAAAAGTAGCCTACAATAAAATTGGCAAATCTGTTGTAGCAATTCATACACCTGTCTCTAATGGGCTAATCCATTTTAGTGAACTGTAGATTACTTTATGCAGCATAGATATTTTTTTTGAAAGCAAAATGTGTCCATGTATTGTATTTCTGCTGTAGACAAATGTCAATAAAATATCACTTAAAAATATGTGTGTTAATGTGTCAAATCCAACTGATCGTTGACAGCCCATCTTGCTTTCACAGCTTTTGATGCTGAACTGAACTGTAGGTATTGGCAGAGAAGAATCTGCATAAAATGGGGGCTTTTACAACGTTCACTGCTTAGCTCCAGGCTAGGACAGCCCGGCTTACTTGGCCCTTGTTCACACACTTTTCTGCAGACCCCAGGGTTGAATGTTACCAGGTAGGCTATTGTTAGCTACAGTACATTGTGATTGGCCAGTGGGAATCCGAGCCTCCAATCCCTGTCCCTGATTCAGACTGGCTATTTCGGAACCATATTTTAAGCATTTAAGTTTGGAGTTAGCCGCCTGGGCTAGCTCCAAACTTGTGTGGAAGCCCCTCATGAGTCAGCTAGATGTAGTTATGTAATTACAGGAACTAATACATTTAAACACTCACATATACACTCAAATCTACTCAAAAAAACAGTGGGGATTCACAAGTGTCAGGCAAGCGGTAACGTGTTAAGGAATGACTCAGAGAGAAAATATTTCAACAATCAGCCTCGTTTAACGGCAACGACCGCAAAGAGGATGCTCTCTGAATCAGGAGGAGTACAAATGGAGCCTATCAGTGACAACAGCATTATGGGATAACCGAGCAGGGATCTCCTCAATAGAGACACCTTAACCCTATTCTGACAAAGCCAGTGGTTACCTTGCATAGCTGACAACACCATCTGCATATAACCACACTAATCCGTTGTACAAAGTAGCACGGTCTGGTACTGCACGCAACAGACCCAAGCCCTTGTTATTGGTCTACCGCTACCATCCACAGTAGCGGTAGGTGGAGTTACCTCAACCCACCGTTAGACTCTGTTTTGGGCACTTGAATCCTGGTGTCTGATCTAGGGATGGCAATAGCTTATCGGATGAGGTCCGAATGAGCATGTTGTAGGTCTGCACTGATATAATAAGCAGAATAGGGTATTACATGGTTGTCTCCATGTGCCTACCAACAGATCAGTAACACACAGCAATGCTTTAAAGCGGACAAAAGTTAAGTTAAAAGTTCTACGTCCGTATTTTTTATTAATTGTGAACGTAAATGTTTAATATTATTAAATAATTGAATTGTCCATCAACATGGTGAGAAAGTGACCACATCTGGGCCTGTGCCACACATTTTCCATCCTCAACATGCACCTCTACTTGGTTCTACAGTGACCACTTCATATCAGCTTTCACTCCACTCGAAACAAAACGAGCACAAGCTTCATGACTACTGTTAGTACTGTAATGACATGAATGCTGATACCCACACCTTTTGAGAGACGCCAGGGCTGTGCAGGATCAGGATGGGCCATTTGTGTGATGAAGTGGCACGTATTTGAAATACAGGGGCAGGAAATAATAGGCCGATGGCACCCCACTATGAGCATTCACGTCGACTACTATTTACATGTCCGAGCAGAAATCTCACATGTTTGCACTTAGGCCTAAGCTCCTCCAGTCACAATACAAACAATTATGTATCAGAAGTGTTGGCCAACCAGCTGCAAACAGACAAGCAAACATCCTCATAAGTCATAATCGATCAACATGGTTATAACCCCACCTACCAAGTCTCCATATTTTCACAAACCACGATTCATCGGTGTGATCAAGGATTCACAAGCATGACTCACAGGGACCACAGAAGATAAGGAGGACAGTGTTGTAACTGATTTGTATTACTTTCCCATGGTGGATGTGATATATTGCTGCCTCTCCTTCAACAAATGTACTCTTTGTAAGTCGCTTTGGATAAAAGCGTCTGCCAAATGCCCTAAATGTAAATGTAAATGGATGTATCCCTGCCTGACTGCATTAAACTGACTTGCAGTATGAGTCATGGAATAGCTACAATTGTGTTGGAACAGGGTTTGTAATTATGGGGGAGAACAGAAAGTGCGTGGGGCTCGGAAACTGAAGTGAAATCTGGCTATTTAAAAACCCCCTTTTTTTTCTCCATACAGACTTTCAGAGGAGTCACCTGCTCACTAAACACACAATAAGTCTGTTGCTACTCTCCTATAATTTGAGTCAGCAGTCACTGAAGAACACAGTTTGTATTCCCTGCCTGACAAATAATTAAAAGCGATAAGGTGTAATCATAAAAAAAAAAAGGTATCCAATGATTAAACCGGACCGGACATCCCACAGCCACACACACACACCGGGTAACATCTGATGTTTTGTATGCAAATAAATACGTCCGGTTTCGTAGGGTTCCGAGGACAACAAACAACACCCGAATTAGTCCAACGAAATATTAGCTTTGGTTCACTTCACTTATTTGCGAAGTTTTCGGTCATTTGGTCTGAATTAAGTTAACGTCGGGGATGGGGTTATGTTATGACAGGCGTCTTTGCCAGGGAACACTCCCCGAGTTCGGAGACTTCACAGCGTCGCCAGTGAATCCAAATGTTACGGTTTAGTGTTTAGTCTAACTTGCTAGACTTGCTCGAGTTTGGCGGCTTGTTTACCAAACCCTGTTTACCAGTCGTTTCTTTCTCTCCACTTTCTCTCCGCATAAATAAATATCACCGGCGGCCAACGCTCCCTGGAATAACGACTTTAGATTACGAAGTTGGAGAGCCACCGCTCGGTATATTATTCGCTAGATCCGATTACCCGTTTTGAAGCGAAACACTGAACACTTCCTTGTACTGTGAATTGTCGCCAACTTACCTTTAACATTTCCCAGGAAGCCACATAGGAGGAGCACATTCACAATTTTCATGTCGGTTAAATATAATGTACGCTAATTAAAAAAAAAACCAACAACTAGATAAGCGACACTGTCTACTGGTGCGGCCACGGTTCGCTGTTTCGCTTAAAGGTGCAGTAGTTTCCTGTCACAACACGGCGCAACCCCGCCCCGCCCCGGGCTGACGTCACGGATAAGACCCCACCTCCTCCCTTCCGGTGGCGCCGAGCTGTGTTTTTGCTGAGCCAATCTGGGAACGCCCGATTTTACTCCTTTCATGAGTGTATTCACGGAAAATACTGATGGAAATCATTGGACAAAAATATTTGAAAAAATAACGACAATCAGATTGAAATCGCGTTTTGTGAAAAGTCATTGTGGAATCTGACACTATTCGTTCAATTAATTGTTGCTGTTGTTTTTTTTCTAGATTTTTATTTTCTTGAGTATGTCATATAATAAAACATGAAATACATTCTTATGTTTCAATCCAGGAACATTTTCTAAAATAGCGTTTATTATATGCCTACTATGTTGCTTGAAGGAATAAAACAATACACCTTAATGATGAAATCAAAAGCAACCATCCACACTGTTCCGCACACAACAGTTTACTGGCATTTCATTATGAGGATGGGGCGATCTTCAATAATTCTCAATTTGGTCCATTCTGCCATCCAGTGGCAATCAATGTCAGTACCGTCCTTTGAACCGCCTCCTTTATAATAATACTACAGGGCAACAAAGTTTACAAGATATGCATTTGTATGTGTACACACCGGGAAGTAGTCATAACTCACATTTGATGTGGTTTCCTTGATTTGGTGTGTGGCCCTTACACTGTTCAAACAAACGTTTGGATGTGACGCACACACACACACACACACACACACACATTACACATACACAGTAAACACATCTTAACGCTGGCTCTCTACCGCCCCCTTCTGGTCAACCCCGTCGATGACGTCACGGACCGAGTTGTCATGGCGTCTATGGGACTGAAGCTAGAGCTGCAATTTAGCTAAAAAAAATCTGTCGACAGTTTGTAAAACGAAATGGAGAAAAATGCAAAGCTGCATCAAACTGCAGACATGACTTCGCTGTCTCCCACGATCGCAGGAGACATCCAGGACGTCACAGCGGTCTCTGGGGTGAAAGGAACAAACGAGCAATGCAAGGAGAGTGAGCCTTCGCTCAGTAGTACTTTGGTTCACGTTAGTTGCAAGGATGGCACCGTGACCGCCCTCAGTGTAATCCCGGTGGCCGCCAAAGCCGAATCATCATCATCATCAACAACAACAACAACAACAACAACAACAGCAACAACAACAGCCACAACAAATACGGTCGAAAGCCTCCCGTTGCATGGACACGACACCGCGGGGATCGGACAATGCCCGGAGCCTGAGGGTCGGATCAGTAACGGGATGGAAAATGGCTCGGTGGTGGCTTCAGGAAATGGCCAGGGTGGTACCTCAAAGTTGGTGAATAACAGAAATGCTGATCTGCCCTCGACTCCCGCCGATGCCTCGGACGTAAGAAGCGCGGGTCATGTGCTGCGAGTGGACACTTTGGGCTGTGACCCGGGCGAGCAAATGACGCCTGTCAAACCCAAACATCTGTGTCCGGACGCCACCGTACTGTCGACCGCCGCCGTCAAGTCCGAGCTACCCGCTGCCGATCACACCGCGTCCGACGGACTGCCCAGCGCCAGTGACCCCGATCCGAGCTTTGTCTGCGAATCCCGTAGTTTAGATTCACTCGAGTCCTTCTCCAACCTCAATTCGTGCCCCAGCTCTGAACTCAACAGCGAGTGCCTGGAGGAGCGAGGCTTGGCCTTGTCTCTGCAGGGCGAGTATGGTGCTGATGAGACTAAGGCTTCCTCCATCAAGGACCGAGGCGGCGCCGGCCAGTCCATATACCACATTAAGTGGATCAGATGGAGAGAGGAGAACACTCCCATCATCACCCAAAACGAGAACGGGCCGTGTCCATTACTGGCCATTATGAATGTCCTTTTGCTGGCTTGGAAGGTGAGGTCCCTGGGAGATAAGTATAGACGATTATAGCTGGATCGTTGTACATTGATAATGCAACTCCCAGCATGATTTGATTAGCACTGGTCCGAACTCATGGAGTATAACACAACAGGCGGATGCATGGCTTTGTCAGATTGAGACAATGTTTGAGACATTGTGTGTGTGTGTGTGTGTGTGTGTGTGTGTGTGTGTGTGTGTGTGTGTGTGTGTGTGTGTGTGTGTGTGTGTGTGTGTGTCCTGCAGGTAAAGATGCCACCTATGATGGAGATCATCACCGCTGAACAACTCATGGAGTACCTTGGTAGGTCTTCATCATCTTCCTCCTCACACAAACTTGGAACATCTCTACGTTACAGTCCATTACTATGTGCCAACACCTGTCTCTTTTAAACCTGGTGTGCCTTACTGTATTCTGTTTTGGAAATCAAAGGCTTTTGTCACTGAGGAATGTTTCTAATACTGACCGTTTGTGCACACTGCACACACTCATTACATTGTTATTAGTCCATCAGTTGCAGGTATCCTCACCATATTCTTTTTATTCTCACTATTTCCCTTTTGCAGTTAGTATACTATCAGAGGCACACCGTAGCAGGCCAATGTTCTGGAGTCAATGGGAGAATCCCCTTTAAACCGAACCTTTGCTGCTGTCAGTGAAATGGGAACCATCTTCTTTTCTCTGCGTGCAACCCCCTTGCCTCCTCATAACTTGAATGTTTATTCAGTGTCTGATTACTGATAGGGGTCCTTATGGCCGGTGTTTTGTTTGGCCTGAGTGTCACACTTAAACATTTGTGAGTCTAAGAGGATAGACTTTTCTGAAGTGTACATTTTTCTTGTAGCCATCAGATTTTGTGAATGAAGAATCTTCTCTGTACACACGCATAGGATTTTAAATAACTTAATTAATTTGAATAATTTGAATGTCTCACAACAGAGGAGGCTACTGCACACACTATTTGTATATCAAATCATATTCATGAACTAGCTTGTGTGAACTAAACTTCAGCCTTGGTGTTTGTGTGTTTGTATTCCTGGTATGACAAAAAGTCTGTCCGAATGATATATTTTGTAATACTTGATATATAATATATATTTTATAATCTCAAACCCTGAAGCATCACAGCAAATGTTCCTGCAGAAAACTCTCAGCTGAGAAGCATTCTGGGAGAGGAATGGAGTCTCTTAAACATTACTTACTTGCAGTCTATTCTATACGGTCTAATGTTGCAGCTCTTTCTGGAAAACAAAAACAGCCTGGCCAGCAGCACTGAGTCACCCATCTCCAACATCTGCCATTAGCATTAAAGCTCCCGATACATAAGCTCCATTTTCTTTCTGTGAGTTGGGAAGAGACACTTGACTATTACTATCAATTGAGGCTTTCGTTGCTGTCATTGTGGGTCTCTCGGCAAACTAAATAATGAACGCCATCTCACCCTTTTTTTGTCTTCCCCCCCTCTGCAGGAGATTACATCCTCGACTCCAAGCCTAAGGAGATCTCTGAGGCACAGCGGTTGAACTATGAGCAGGTGAACCATGCTTTTTTTTTTACTTCAACTTCAAGTATTTTATTGTCACTTCACAATTTACACGTGAGTATAAGCAGTGAGTGAAAAACTTTTTGTGCAAAACGCCTGACAACCGACAGTAATTATAAAAGAATACAAAATAGAATAGAACTACAAAATAGAAATAGAACTGTGCAAAATAGAAATAGAACTATGAATAGAAATTCTGTGTAAATAAGTAATGAAATATAAAATGAAATGGAATATACAACAAAAATATGCAGGTGAGCAATACACATATAACAATGTAATAAAATATACATTGTTATATGCTGACATTCACAGAATGTCACAGAATACCTTCCCAGACAGTCAACACAACACTAGCACCAGCAATTGGCACCAGGACTAGCACTAACACCAGTACTAGCACCAGCACCAGCAGTAACACTAGCACCAGGACCAGCACTAGCAGTAACACCAGCACTAGCACCAACACTTAGCACTGCTACCAGCACTAGCTCCAGCAGTAACACTAGCACTTATCACCAGGACTAGCACTAGCAGTAACACTTAGCACTAGCACTTAGACATTGATGCCATATGTGATGTGTATATGTAGAGGACATACAAACCAACTCCTCTCTGTCCAAAATACATGAAAATGGATGGTCCGTGGTATTTCATAGGCGTATAATATGATCACTGTCTAATATTGCTGCTGCACACATAAATACGCCACCTTGAAATATGGAACAGCAGAAATATATATTTTTTGGGCAATGTCAATGTAAAACTTAACATCTAAATGAATCATGGCATTTAATGTGGAACAATTCTCATACATTTTTCCCACAGTCCTTTACTCAACACAAATACACACATCTCAGTTTTTTGTCCAATTGGACAAGAAAAGTATTTGCATGCCTGGACCTGCAAACTCTTCTACATGCCTGAACCTATTAGCAATCATTATTACTTTTGGTTTATTTTTTTTAAGCAGGTCACTATCATTTTGTACAGCTAGAGCTGTTAAATATGTTGTTGTTTGTAAATCCTCAAAATGGGACCTCGATTTGTATTGAATCAAAATGTGTATTTTTCATTATACTGGCTTTTACAGAAAAAACAGTGGTAGTGTACGGATCGTTCCGTATACAAAACCACTCTTTACACGTTTACGAAATGTTCCTTAGCAAGGTATTCGCTCCACAGTTGCATTGGGATTGCACTGAAAAAGATGGTTGGATCAATCAAGCATTGTAACTGTTGTTTTGAAAGCCAAGTAAAGCGGCTCTCGGTTGTGGTTACATAAGAAGTCTCTTGTAAGACCCAGTGAGCGACAAGTCAGGGGGGTCGGATCCTGCCATTTCCCATGGCCACCCATGGGTGTTTAGCCACCCATGGGCGCCTCCATCTCCGGGCTAGTGGCTTTTGAGCTGTGTCTGTGGCTCATGTAGAGAGCGAGGCAGTCTTGAGTTTGAAGTCTCTCGCTATCTATAGCTTCTACTCTGCTGGTGTGTGTCTGCATTATTGGAGATGTCTCCTCCACACACACACTTTTGAAATGCGTTTGTAAAATATTTTGATCAACACTGTCAGCACGAAAAGATATTTTTTACTCCCGTCTGTAAATTCCATTTGAGCTATAATAATACTGTTGTTTGAACCTGTGAAGGGTTTCTGCTTGGATGGGAGTTAATTGTGGCTGTCTCCTCCTGAATAGGAACACAGAGAACGAAGCTATTGGGTGGGTGTGTGTGCGCGGGTGGGTGTGCGCGGGTGGGTGTGTGTGTGCATGTGTGTGGATGTGGTCTGCATAGCTTTGGTGACGGAGGCTACATTATAAGTTAGGGTGGAGACTGTTTTTAGGAGCGGAAATGATTGGTTGGAAAGATGGAATGTAGCAAGTGGGTATCGGGAGAGAGACGTGTCTATAATATGGTAATTAAATTTGTCTGGTTCCAGCCCCTGAATCCATGCCCGTTTAAAAAAATATCATTCAGGGTCTAGTGTCAGTTGCTAGAGTGATACTCGGCTCGGCACGGAAAACATTATGCTGACAGAATCCATGTGACCAGAGCAGAATACAACGCATGACTCCCTTAGTGAAAAGTTCAGATTCATGCAAAGTTCATGCATTTCAAATCTTTATAGTCTATGGGTTCTGCTACTGAAGCTGTTTTTTAAGCGAAACAAAAAAAACGTCTCAAAATATTGGGTAAAAATTCAACAACAGAGAGCAATGTCACTTGTGTTGGTTATCTGGTTCGTGATTGGTTTAGGTGGAAGCAGCCCCGCCCAGTCGCTGGAATGGCTCAGATGTTTCAGAGGACATTTCAGACCGAACTAAGAAGTGAAACAAAATGTCAATTAGGGAGGACTATCCGGCTAATATTGAATACGCATGTCAGATAAAACAAATTGAATCTTTGCATAATTTGTATTTGCGTATCAGATTTGCACATTTTCAACCCATCCCACTCGATTTTGCAGCAAGCTGTTTGAATCCATAAAAAACAGACCTAGTACTATACTCAATATACAATCTGCCACAAGAGGCTATGAGGAGGATTAAAATAGCAATTGCTTGGATGTTCTTTGGTAATTAAATATTGATAAGGAGAACAGCTGCTGAACTAGGCTGGTATTCTTCTTTATTGCTCTCATAAGTGTGGATTGTCCTCAGATATTCAACGTTGTGTGCGTGTGCGTGCGTGTGCGTGCGTGTGCGTGTGTGTGTGCGTGCGTGCGTGCGTGCGTGTGTGCGTGCGTGTGTGAGAGAGATGTGGAGTTGATGTTTATAATGGCCTTGAATACTGGAGTCTAGCAGAATTCGGCAGACATAAATCATCAAGAAATAGGCCTAAATAATACAGAAGTAATTCTGCACACACACACACACACACACACACACACACACACACACACACACACACACACACACAGACAAATGTCGCAGGGAGATTAACCAGTCATTCTGTTGCTGCCATGTAAACACTCCTCAAGAGCCTCACTGCCACATGGCATCTCCTCCTCCTCCTCCTCCTCCTTCCAACTGAACGGTGCTTTTCTGTTCCCCAGAACATGAGTGACGCCATGGCGGTCCTGCATAAGCTGCAAACCGGCCTGGACGTCAACGTCAAGTTCACGGGCGTGCGAGTCTTTGAATATACCCCAGAATGTATTGTGTTTGACCTCCTGGACATCCCTCTGTACCACGGCTGGCTGGTTGACCCCCAGGTGAGAACATCTGAGCCTTGTCTCAAGCCCCAAAACATTTTTGACCTTTGGAAAATGAGTAATGTGGTGAAGTGATGGATGCAACAACATACGTATTCGAATACTGATACAGCTTTAAATGGTGGTTCCAATTTTACGTTTTTGTACTGACAGACACCATAAAATGCAAAAAAAAGCCAAGACATTACAAAATATATTTTTTTAAATCACGATTTCTGTAAATAAACCGAGAGATTGATTCAATTTGAACACCGCATCAACAAACAGACAAAATTACAGGCTCTATATTCTGTTGAACAGGTTTATTAATATGCTTGTGTTTAATGACCAACTCATTTGCATATATACACACACACACCAGACTAAGCCAGACCAAACAGTTCCAGATGGTTGCCGACACTTCTTCAATGGCCCTGATTCATAGATACTTTCTTTCCCGCCCCTTTTGAAGATGCACGACATCGTCAAAGCAGTGGGGAACTGCAGCTACAACCAACTGGTGGAGAAGATCATATCCTGCAAGCAGTCGGAGAACAGCGAGCTGGCTGGGGAAGGTGAGCCGTCAACTAGCGATGGGTAGGAGTACTCGAGTATTCCATTTTGGACGGCAGTATTGTTATGGAGTAACAAATACCTCCATTGCCTCCATTGCCAAAGGAATGGCAATGGAGTAATTCTGTTTTTGTGAACGCATAAAACGATGCCAACTGAAGCGAAAGTTCAATAATTGCACTGGTCTTCTGTCACTCTAATGCTGTACATTTGAAGACATTAGATGTCCTGTTGTAGTTAGAATTTGTTTTCCTCAAGTAAGTCTTCAGGTACGCCACATTCGAGTAACAGAATGGGGAAATGTCTTAACAAGCCCCAAGTCCCTGTCATTTCAAGAGTCATGTGTTGTTTTCTCCACAGATCTTTTTGTTAAGATGTTTTATAAGGAGATGTATCCCTGTTTTTTCCATCCCCAAACAGGCATCGTAGCGGAACAGTTTCTGAGCACCACAGCGACGCAACTGACGTACCACGGCTTGTGTGAGCTCACGTCCACCGTGCAGGAGGGAGAGCTCTGCGTGTTCTTCAGGAATAACCACTTCAGCACCATGATCAAATACAAGGTGAGACGGTGTGCATGTAGTCTCCTACTACTACTACTACCAGCCCTCATACCATGAGATCGCTTAGTGGTGTTTTTCAAATGGGGTACGTGTTCGTGTACCCCTAGGAGTCCTTGGAAGGATTGCAGGGGTTTTTTTTATATTGGTTATGAACAATTGTAAAATAAATGGATACCCCTTTAATATGTACAATACTACGTCTCAATATTACCTTGCAATATTACCTTTCATCATCATGTGCAATATTTCTCATGTGCAATACTACTTACTACTACTTCTCAATACCATTGGCACATTTTTTTGTTTACTCAATATCTTACCTATATTTTTTCTTGGGCTTATTCACTGTAAATGTATTATTTTATTATTCTACAGTTTATTGTTCTATTGTTTATTATTCTATTGCTATGCTTATGTTGTTGGTATTTTGAGCAACCTCTGGCAAAAGAATTTCCTTCGGAATTAATAAAGTTCTTATCTTATCTAATATACGTCAGTTGATCTGGCTCCTTGGCTGGAAAATATAGGCGTACATAAGGAGAAGTACCGTAGTTTGATAATCACTGACTTAGCACTCGCAGTGCTAGACGAGCGTTGAACGTGATTAGTTTGGGAATTTGTGGCTTGTTCTCTGTCTGTCTGACAGCACTGGCATCATATGCTCGCTTTCCATATATTTGCACAACTGGGGCAGACCTGTCCTGTTATCTACAGCGTGGGGGGGAAGTGGCGTCTGTGTAAATGTGTTGTGAATAATTAAGTGATGCTGCTAGCCAACGGAAGCACCGGAGTACTCCTGTAGACTGGTTCTAATGGCCTCGTCTCTCTTCCTCTGCCATTTTAACTCTTTTATACACACGCCAGTGCACGCATACACTTGCATGCAAACACACACAAACACAAGATGCAAACAAATTAGGTTTGACGTGTTGACAAGCATTTCAATTCAACAGGCCGATGTTTAACTTGATCCATTTTTTAGATACCAGTATATTAGACTGTGTGTGTGTGGTGCGCGCGTGTGCATGTGTGCATTTCTAACTGTGAAGTGTGGGTTCGATTCCCAGGGCCAAACTGTACCACCTGGTGACAGACCAGGGGTTCCTGACGGAGGAGAAAGTGGTGTGGGAGAGCCTGCACAATGTGGACGGAGACGGGAACTTCTGTGATTCCGAGTTCCGGTTGCGACCCCCATCTGACCCAGAGACGGTGTACCGTGGCCAGCAGGACCAGATTGACCAGGTTGGCCCACTTGCAGTAGAGTATTGGCTTTTATAGAAGTAGAAACAGTGAGAAACGTAAAACCCATCTGGATTTTTTTATCTGAGACTGTGAAAACCTCTGCGATTTCCGATAACAATAATGCATTCAGTGTTTTTACATTTCTATTTACATTTTGGGCATTTGGCAGACACTTTTATCCAAAAGCTACTTGCAAAGAGTACATTTATTGAAGGAGACAGCAATATATCACAATATAACACGAGTTTCATAATTATGAGGTTGACTGCATAATAGCTGGGATAAGAGCAGCAGTGCCATTCTGAGCATGTTACCAACATACATACAACATACAATATGCTAAGCAATACTAAGTACTTTGTTTTGTTTACTTTACTTTGTCAGTACTAACTGTATAACTGTATAACTGTAAAATAACAAGAGATACATTATTAGTCTCGTGCTTGAACTGCACTGAACTGACCGAGTTTAGCCGATTCATTTCTTTTTCTCTTAAGGAAATATGCGGACACGTTTTCCGCCTGCATATTCTAATGTTCATATAAAATGTATCGCACAAAGAGCAGAATAGCATAGGATCTGTAACGATGACAATTGTGATAGTTTGTCTCCGAATGCTTTTAAAGTCTGATGGTGGTGGTGCACCAGTGAGCGGTGGTGAACCATGTTGGACCATCCATAGCCCCGATCCCCTCAGGCTGCCTGCATAGTCTTTCCGCTGAAGTTCAGTAGAATACATTATAACCTTAAAGGTCACCGCATTTTAAAATAACGACGACGAAGGGAAACAAAAATAGAACCGATGAATGTGGCGCCAGAATGCCTTTACTCTAAAGTGTGCACCATTTGGGGCAGCAAGTACAATAGGGGTCTGGGTGATGTAACCGTGCTAATTGCCTCTCCTGTCCTGGCCTCACTACAACATCCGTTAACCAATAGCAATTTGTCAGAATGACTTTGTAGTACAAGATCATTTAGCATGAGGGTGCCTGCCACAAATATAACACTTTTAGCACTTTTGTCTATAAGAGTCAGTCACGATGGAGTTTGTGGACTAGGTGACAGTGAGCTAATGTCGACTACAGTGTCGTCATGCATTGTTTTTAAAATATTTCTATAGTAGAACACTATTTTGCTGGCAGTATTTTTCCTACAATATTTCTCAATAATGACAATTGAGGGGGTGCGGTAGGGGGCACCTTTGAGATATTGTTTTTAATTCAAGCAAATATTTGTTATGTTAGGCGGCCAACATAATTTCAAATTAAAACCATTTTTTGAATGGATGCATGTCGGGGAAACACATGTATATGTTTTTCTTATTTACATATGTTTTATTGAAGCCAAGAGAGGCGGTTAAGATGGTTTGACCACCCAGACCGGTATTGTCCTTTTTAAGAGAGTACCGAAATATGAGATGAGTTGCCAGATTCCCAGAAAGGATGACACACAAATGCCATCACCCGTACTACTGTAGAAGCTGGTATGACCAACATCCTCCGAATAAATATATGTAGAATAATGTACTGTATTTGGCTACCAGTTTAACAGCTGTCTGAATTTGTCCTGGCCAATAACCAAGACAGATTTGGGCGGCAGTAGCTCAGGAGATAAGAGTGGTTGTCTAGCAACCGGAAGGTTGCTGGTTCGATCCCCGGGCTCTGCCTAGCCAAGTGTCAACCCTATCTGCTCCTGACGTGTTGGTTGTTACCTTGCATGGTTGGCACCGCCATCGGTGTATGAATGGGTGAATGTGAGGCAACTGTAAAGCACTTTGGATAAAAACGATATATAAAAGCAATCCATTTACCATTTGTATTTTTTTTACCGTACTCTTATCAATATACAACAAAAAACGGTCACGTTATTTTCACTCCGAGATCCAGATGTATTGACGACTGAAAGAAGTTGGACGTACAGTAGGACAAGATTAGATGAGACCTAACTTCGGGAAATTGTTACCCGTATCAAAGCTCTATCGCAGAACAAAAGAGGTAATGTGTGTGTGTGTGTGTGTCTGTGTGTGTCTGTGTGTGAGTGTCTGTGTGTGTGTGTGTCTCTGTGTGTGTCTGTGTGTCTGTGTGTGTCTATGTGTGTGCAGGACTACCTGATGGCCCTGTCCCTGCAACAGGAGCAGCAGAGCCAGGACGTGGAGTGGGAGCCGCCCGCCGAGGGCCTCAGTGACCTGGAGCTGGCCAAGAAGCTGCAGGAGGAGGAGGATTGCCGCGCCTCCCAGTACTACCAGGAGCAGGAGCAGGCGGCCGCCGAGGCACAGGTCAGCGCACGCACACACATATGCACACACCACTCGCGCGCACACACACACACACACACACACACACACACACACACACACACACACACACACACACACACACACACACACACACACACACACTCAGTACTTGCAGGAGCAGGTGGCTGCTGAAGCACAGGTCGCCATCATGTGTATACACACACAGGCTGACAGGCAGACAGATGTGTGCACACGCAGACACAGAGACCCGTATGGGCAGATGACACACACACACACACACACACACACACACACACACACACTTTTGAGGTGTGGCGTGGGCCTGACCTTGGTGCTCCTTCTTTGCTCCTCCCTCTCTGAGCAGCAGGGACAGGCGGAGCCGGCCGGGGTGGACCAGGGCGACGGGGAGACGGGGGCCGCAGCCGCCGGAGCCCCACCTGGGACCGGCTCCAGCGGCACCGGGACCGGAGCCGAGGCCGCAGCGGGGTCCACATCCAGCCCGGGGAAGCAGCCCTCGACCGGGGAGCGCAAATCCAAGAAGGAGTCCAAGGACAAAGACAAATGTGTCATTTTGTAATATTGTCATGTGTGAGTATGTGAATGCGTGTGTGTGTGTGTGTGTGTGTGTGTGCCTGCGTGCACATGCCCAGTTGCGCACATTGCGTACATGCAGACACACACCTGAGAAAAGAGGACGCCATTGGTTTCCTTAACAGAAAAGAAAAGACGCCATCCACAGCCCCCTGCCCCACCCCCCTCGACACAAGACAGAGAGAGTGAGAGTGAGAGAGAGGTTGCTGGGCAGGGGGGAGGGTGGGGGGGGAGGGAGGAGTGAAACGAGACAACGAGGACTTGTTGTTGTTCCCAAACCACTGGTGCCTGCTTCCCTCTACCTTCCACAGAGCTTGGAGATCAGAGAGGGGGGGGGGGGCACTTTGACAACTACCTTACGCCGACGTACCCTTCCCTTCCACAGACTCCTGGCTCTCAGACTGTGTGTGTGTCACCATGAGTCGCACAATATGCACTATATCTGATTTGTGGCCCGGGCTCCAGCAGCTCGGGTTGGCAGCGGCGGATTCTGTTTTATAGCGACATGCGAAAAGCGGAAATGGAAGGAAACTAATTGTTACCCCCCCACCCCCATCACCCCTCAGGGTTTCTCTGAGGAACCCACCCCCACCACCATTCACTTTGCATTATCGAAGCTTTTTTGAGTTTCAAAAAAAAAAATGTTTTGGTGCGCGTCGTTTCCTGAATAGAATATACGAGAACTCGATATTGTTTATGGGCGCTAACGCCACTTGTTCGATTGCTTTGGACACCCCCCCCCCTCACCCCATAACATTGTCTCGTGCGCATTTGCCTTACCACTGTTTGAATGTGTCTTGTTCTTAATCGTATACTATAGTTATGTATGATATACATATATTATTTGCTCAGCATGACTGATGTAATTTGACGGCTGATACTTTTGGAAAGCTATACGTGTTGGAAGTATTTATTTTCTCTATCATATTGTCATTTATGTTTGTTGACCTCTCCATTTAACCATGGACAATCACGGCCGCAGCAGAACAGGGTTATGAGGCTGGTTTCAGCTCGAATGCATGAACAGGTTTTAGATCAGTTCAAAGAGATTTCACCTTGAAATGTAGGAAAGATGTTCCAAATTCCTAAATCATTGGAAAATCATTTGCACATCGCTTGAAAGGTCAAACTCCTCGTCCACGTCCAATATTTCTCCCTTTTCATCTAACCGGGCCGCAATTCTCACAGAACACGTTTAGATGGTCTCCGTGTTAAGCAGCCCACACTTATTAGATGACATGCTCAGTAGACTGAAACTATGTGATTGACTGAGGACTAGACTGAATGGACGCTTCTCACCTTCATCGAACATAACCACAATTAAACTTGCCGTTAAAATAAACGTACTTGCTGTCTATCCAGAGATTTCAACCTTAATACCTAACGGACATGTTCTTCTGAAAAGTTTAGTTTAGTTTGCGGACATTATGTACATAACTATTCTGCACTTGTAGTTAGATAGTAGTGTGTGCGTGTGTGTGTGTGTGCATGTGTGTGTGTGTGTGTGTGTGTGTGTGCCATTATCCATTAGCCTACTGCCTCCTGATAAACTTTTCTATACATTCCAGTTGGATGCCTTGACCTAAGCCTTTATTTGTCTTATCAAAGGATCGTTGTAGGGGCTCTGCGCTACTTGTTGGTGGATCTGTCCAATCGGCAGTCGTTCTGTTGTTGTGCGGATCTTAATAACAAGCTGTGTCCCAAGGACTGCTTCTCCGTACATAGGAAACAGGCTAGCGGGTGGCAGCAGGCTACCCATAGGACGCTGTTTTCCTTAAAGGGATTGGTTTGAAGGCTTTGGTTAGAAGTCTCTGGCCGTATGTACCAAGGCTACACT
The DNA here is from genome assembly GCA_002895965.2 of Coryphaenoides rupestris. Taxonomy (NCBI): domain Eukaryota; kingdom Metazoa; phylum Chordata; class Actinopteri; order Gadiformes; family Macrouridae; genus Coryphaenoides; species Coryphaenoides rupestris. Next base: position 214,884 of record PIJE02000270.1, read on the forward strand.
TTGTATATACACGGCCTTGCTTATGTTATAGGATACAAGCGTATAACCTACAAAACGAGACAATCCATGCATATACAACAGAATTACTCTCAGGCCTTCTCTGAAGGGACATATCATTTAGTGTATTTTACAAATCTTATACTTTTGCCAGTACCCTGGCCTGTTTCTGCTTTTTCAATTACAGACACCGATGTGTGTGTGTATATACATATAGAATACCTTAGAGGATGGCTTCATAGTTCTGTGCATAGTTAGGTCAAACAACACTTTCACACAAATATATCCTGATTGTAGAATTTTACAACTTTTTACAATGGTTTATGCTGCTGTGCTCTTGTTCACTTGAACCACCAGAAATGTATAACTTGACGAGTGTGGCTCAGTGACACAATGTTAATTACGCAACGACGATGTGGCAAGCTTTGTTCTGTACAGTAGTCTTGACTACCACAGTAGATGTATGAAGGGAAACAGTGAAATGTTTGTAATGCAAGACACCAGATTTCCATCTTTTCAGGAAAATTATTTGGGCGAGAGATGAGACGAGAGGTCTATAAATCCAATCTGGTGGAGTGGGGGGTGGGGGGGGGACACTTTGGGGCAAAATGTGATAAATCTACTCTCTAATACAACTTTGAATAACAATTGGGCACAGCTTTTATTTAATACCCAGCCACATTTCTTAGCCCATTTGGTCAATTGACTAGACATTGAGAATGATTGGAAATGGAGCATTCATTAAAACGTTTCTATGATGTGAAAGATTGTGTGTTGGTTAGTGATTGTGGGTCGTGGGGACTGTATTCCAGTTTTGTTTTGTTTTTAAACCACACATAATTTTGCTGTGTATGTTTTACGTTTTGCCCATGTTTCTAAGATTCATTGATCAAAAATTGATTTTGTGTATTCAATGTCTCAAGTGATTACTTGGTATGCCTTGTACAAATGATTGTGGGGTAAATGCTGTAAAATACTAGTATTTTGACTAGGTGGTCTTTAAACATGTAGTCCTTGTAATTGGTTTTGCACTGTTACATTGATATGCACTACTAAACGGAGAGAAACAGAAACATACCTCATTTTATAGATCAGAAATGGTGCAAGTGGGTATGTTGTAATGGTAAGGGTATATGGCCAAGCGACACAGGGATGCACTTCTCAAGGTCGATGAATATAACCAGGCTGAAAGTGTGAAAGGGCTGCTGCAATGTTTTGGCCTGAACCTCCTGGAATGAGGAAGATCTGGCTGTAATCTAATATGTTATGTTATGGACAACATAAGGGCCAAGGGCACCAGCATAGTTACCCAACTCTGCTGACTTGCTTTGGCTGCTGCAAAATAGACAAGGCAGTTCACAATTCTCTTTAGATTTGACAGATTAGCAGAAAATTGACAGATTAGCCAATCTTATAATTGACATCTTGTAACAGGCTACCACGGTAGGTGTGTCCAACTAATATGCCAATACATTCACACCAAAGGGGAATCACTCTTGTTAAGGCTTGACTAGTGTCATGTGGTATAGGATGCACTTTTTTTTTTTTTTTTTTATTGTATAGAAGACATTTACATTCTTCTCAACTTTTCTTGGATGCAATATTAACTCCCAAATGTTATTTTGTGGTGCATGTAGTTTCAAATGCAAGTTACAACGTTCACTTTAGGTACACCATGAATGGGTTTTGTTGTAATGCCCAATATGTTTTAATTTAATTTATGTAAAAAAGAAAAAACCCTGCTTTGTTGTGATTGTAAAAAGATGGAACTTTCACTTTGTTTTAAATGTTCATCTATTTACATAAATGACCAAATATTGTATGTAGCCTTTAACAGCACCATCAAAAATGTATAGTGACAACACCGAGTATATATATATAAATAAAACAAAATGCCTTATAGACAAGGGACATTCAACCTGAACAGAACTTCTAGAATAAAAGTCTCAAAACCCCAAGTATTTGCTGGTTCATGGTAAAAAAAAAATCAAAAAAAAATAATCACAAAGCATTAAAATGCCAAATAACTAACTGGCTTACATGTAATTCTAGTATTGGATTCAAATCCTCTTAAGACAGTCATCCACCCAAAAAATAATTTATAAAGGCCAAGACATGTAAAACTAACATTTTAGGTTATTTTGATCTGCAGTTAAGCCCATTAGAAATAAGTCAATTTTGCAACAGACTGAAATGTTTAAAACATTTCGAATGACCCAATCATTATTCCAACTATGCAAACTACACATTAGTTTAAAATGAAATGGACACGTAATCAATTTGCAAATGAGGTTTTTAATACCAAAGACGCTTTGATTTTACAGTTCCTTACTGGTCACATCTTGTATCACACTGGGAGAGTCACACATCCTTCGATCAATTGAGATAGCGTTACACTAAACTATAGAACACAACAGTTATAGCAGTTAACATAACATGAGAACGTGTAACAAAGCACTAGGGCTGCAAAACGTCATGTAAAACCGGTGCAGACTCAACGGGTTACAGCAGAACTTCAAAGGAAACTATGATTCGGTAAATGCTCTACACAAAATAAAATTGTTGTGCGATACCGGCTAGATTTTAGCTTCTTAAAATTGTACATATATTTATATATATTATTAAAAAAAAATCAAACGCGTCTCTTCACAAGCTTATGTGGATTGGTTGATTGTGGTGATCAGAATCTCCGCTGGGCTCCTTTAAAAGGCTTGAATCCTCCGACATTGCTGCTACTGGAAAGAGAGTTGTTGGTGATCTGGACGATGCGGTTAATTCCAGATGACGAATGGCTATGGAAAGAAGACAGACGAATAGATTAATAGTAGTCCTGAGATTCATGAGTGAAAACCATTCAACCAGAAGGAGGCTAGCAGACTGGATTGCAACTGTAAATCCTTTGACTCGTCCTTATGGTAATAGATCTGCAGGGTCAAATAAAATGTCAAATGTAATTGACATTACATTTAGGGCATTTGGCAGACGCTTTTATCCAAAGAGACACAATGAGTACATTTGTAGAAAGAGACAGCAATATATAGCTGTGGTGCATAAAGATAATACATTTAGAATATACATTTTGCTTAAGCCAATTCAATAGAATTCCAATGCATCTAATAACTATTAAAATAATTACTGTATTGAATCACTACACACACCTATCAATGTCAATAAATTAACTAACATTAGCACCATCGTGTGGACAAGAAACATCACTACAATAGTTATTTGGTTACGTGCTCCATAATGTAATTGCAACAGCATACACATCCTCCGAGCATAGCAAGATATGGATGAGTCCAAACCCGCAGTCACCGGTTGTTCACCATCTAGGTTTGATAACAAGGTCCTACAACCTGCCTCTTCCTTGATTTCAAAAATTGAGAACTACGTGGGGAAAGTGAACACGGGCGTAATTATTTGTCCAGTCTCGAGACAAACGGAGTGAAGAAAAACCTTCACTCAATCGCAGCGCAAATAGAATCCGTATCCCTGTGTGACGATTCTCCTGATCCTCTGTGAAGGCCAATCATGGAGACATGGTTACCGATCCTATGTGGTTACACAGAACAGTCAACCTGCGGTAACCAGCCACCTGGTTACCGTGGGCGTGAGGAGAGTACCTGGAGTGCTGGGCCATCAGGCTGCCTCGGTGGTCCCCCATCCGGCGGCTGTCCTGGAAGCCCCCGCTGCCCTGGGAGCCGGTGCCGCAGTGCCAGTCCTTACGGCTCGGGCCCGCGTCTCTGCCGTGCCGCTCCACCACCACCTGGCGGCCCGACCCAAACGTCTGGAGACGCACACGCATATATATTATAATCTCAATACCAATGACTATCCTAGACTGGGTGGGTTAACCAATTAGGTTAACAAACCTCTGTTAAAAACAGTGATGCACGCCATTTTGTTTGCCTCAGAACAATCTTCCGTATTATTGCAGATCTAAAGGTTTAAGGCGGTGTGATTACAGGACATTACTTTGTGTCCAAATGAATTCACTCCATGAATATAATACTCACAACATATCATGTTCGATGCCAGTCAAGTTATTCCCCGACAGGAAGTACCTCAACTCATGGCTTGTAGTTGCCCATTGACAACAAGTTGCATCTGGCAACATGATTCTCTGATTCTACGACCCTCTGTGGGTGGGTTGAGTGCGCATGGTGAGGATTTGAGGGGTAATAGTACCGACCTGGTCTCCCATGCTGCCCATGGGCCGTCCTCCGTCTCGGTCGTTGTAACTGTGTCTCCCCCTGCTGGCTGAAGTGGCTCCCCTCAGGGTCGGCCCGGGCACCTCCCTGTCAGAGCGCTCGGGGCGCAGACGCACCGTGCCGCTGTGGAACACAGACAGGGCACATCATATCTTTATTATCATCAGTAGGAATACAGGGGTCTTTAAAAGACAATTCTCGGCATCACTTGCGAGTCGCTTTGGATCAGCACTTGTGATGAGGTATTAGAAGGCTCTTATGTTGCCAGCAGGAGTGAGTGATTTGCAAGTGCAAGCTTAAAATTGGCATGTGAATACTATTGTCATTCTGACAGTGACATCACAAGTGGGAGTGTCCACCCAGATGCATGACGACTCTCCCAGCCTACCCAGTGGACCGTACCAACTGGTAGGCTCATCTATCCAATATTCATCCCCCGCTAGTAAAATAGGGGCCCTTTAACTTCAGATACGCCACTAACTGATCTACCAACAGTAAACATCTGTACCGCATGTCTCCCTTGTTGGCGTTCAAGGCGTCGTTCTTCCAGCCCCCGTGTCCGGCGTCTCGGGGGGAGCGCGTGTGGGACATGGTCGCCATGCCGGCCCGGGGCACCACGGGCCGCGCCGCCATGCCCACAGGCCGTCTCTCGTCACGGTCCCGACGATCCGTGTCCCGGAGGTCGGCCCGCTGGGGAGTGGGTAGAGGCTCGGCCCGGCGCACCGCCTCGAAGCTCTTGGGGTAGCGGTCGAAGCCCGACGCCTCGCGGTGCGGAGCGGGCCGGCTCTTCTTGGCCTCGGGCTCTCCATCGAATCGGCTGCGGCTGCGGGGTTAAGAAACAGATAACGTTTAGCTCTGCATTATATACAATTTTGACTAGAAACCAAAAGTTCAACAAAGGTTTCTTTGCCGTACGCACATTAGAGAACGAGAAGTGACTATTGGCCATTAAATGCTTGAACTCCAGGCATCCTCATGCAACATATGGCATAAATAAAATACAAATAAAACATAACTAAAGATATTTACAGTAAATCATATAAAAGCCAGTTTTATATGGACAAAGACGTCCCCCTCCCCTTTGTTAAAACCAATAAATAATAGTGCATTAAGGCACTAGCAGTGCCGAGTTCAGTTTACCAGTTTACCTGTCAAAGTTGTTGCTCTGCACCGACGTCTGCTCCTGGAAGCGACCCCGCTCTCTGCTGTTAGAGTTGAAGTTGGAGAAGCGGTTCTGCTGGCGGTTGTACTCGGTGGCCTGTCCCAGACGCACCTCCGACTCGGGCTGCACCTTCTTATTGCCGTTCCAGTAGGAGTCGTCTCTGCGGCTGAGATAGTGCATCAAACATACAGCAGTGTGTTTACAACCGCTCCCTCTGCCAGACAGCAATTGATGAGGTCATCAATTGCTTTAGTATGCTGCATGTTGCTCTAACAGATTTTGATTAGGGCTGTTGAATTCTGAAAGTCTACGAGACCTTTTGCCAATATTTCTACAGCCTGGTCCTGCATAGCTTTAGATTCTAGACTACCAATTCATTCACTTTTTGGGGGGGGGGGGGGGGGGAGATAGTAATCGTACCTGTGCTCCACGTCGCGGCCTCTCTTCAGGTTGTTCCTCTTCTCCTGCTCGTAGCGGAGCTGCTCCTGCTGCCTCCTCAGCTCCTCACGCTCACGGGCCAGCTGCTCCGCCTCCTTGCGCCGCTCCTGAGAACACACATTGTACTTTAAAGAACACGACCGGCCCCCGCGACTAAACACTGATAGGACGCAGTGTTTCCCACATTGATCCATTTGATGTGACCCGCCAGCAGCACCCCTCTCTACAGAGCCACCGTGCTACACAATCAGCAAATTACCCTGCCCCAAACAATAGCCTAACAAGACCACTGGATATGTAATTTTTCAAAATGTCCAATGGATTCAACATTACAATTGCTGTTCAGGGGCGCATCCTATAAAAGCAAAATGCAGACCGTCGTTTACTTTAGAGACGAGGTCTCTCTTGATGTATTCCACTAAACCAAATTTTGTGACGTACGACGTTTTGTCGTAAATGTTTTCGTGACATCGGAATCAGGGAACATGCATTTGAAAAGCTCGCCTATGTCGTCGTTGCCGTTGTACGATTGGTGTTTAGCTACAGTATTTAAGCGTCCACAGCACCTCCGCTTTTAGGGTTGACGTAGACCCAAACGTCGTCCGGGGGTCGATTATCCCCGACGTTGTTGCGGGAGCTGCAGCAGCAGGCACACTGGCTAATGTAGCATTTGACACAGTTGATGGTCCTGAAGCAGGGTGAACACCGACGAGATGGCAGGAGTTTGTTGTTGGCTTTTCACTTGGGTCTTGTGTTTCTCTGACTGGGCATGCGATTCTAAAGCCTTTACCCCCAATGTTCCTAGTTTTACGGCAAAAGGTGGAGTGGGCTTCAAAAACATTCCCCTCCACTGGTTTTAACCAAGCACTAAACGTGCTTTTACTCAGCCAAGTTTTGTTAACCTTGCACTTCCCCATTAGGTTACAAAAGACGGCGACACACTAGTAGACTTTCCCTCTTTTAGCTTGGTTGCTGGTTTCTGCGCGCGTTATATATCAGGAGGCTCCGCCCCTTAGGGGCTATGCTCCTATTGGTGTATATATATATATATATATACTAAGGGGCTACGCCTCCATTCATATAACTACAGTTATGTGCATAACTATCGTTTTCAGTTGCTAGGCACTGGGTGTTGTCCGTTAAGTTCTCACCGGGGGCTGCAAAGTTAGTGATTATTGGTTCCATGCTGATTTATTTCCATACGAATTGTTGGGGGGGGAACTGATTACCGTACTGCTTAATTTGCAGCGCGGACATTTCCCCAGCACACATTTACTGGAGAACAAGTTATCGCGAAGTAACTTCCTAATCCAATAATTTTTTAAGACCTAGAAAAATCAAATTTTAGACTATTTTAGACCTAAAATTCTGATTATTACATTTTAGACTTTTTAAGACCCTGCGGGAACCCTGGGTGCTATGACTGACAACTTCCCCCTCCAGCTACCACCACAAATAGGATCCAACTCTGAGAAACACTACAACGACAACAACGGTGCTAATAAAAGTACCCTTGCAGACGATACCCAGAGTCACAAGCCATTACCCCCAGATTATTTCTGGCACTGTAACCAGTGAGCATGATTCTTCCACTTTATTTCCCCCTTACAAGCAACGCAACGTTTAAGACGTGCCAGGGTTCCTTGCGATGCCCTCCAACATGGCCGGCATCACCCACCTGTTCGATGCGGATCCTCTCCCTTTCAAGCCTCTCCCGCTCCATGCGCTCCCGTTCCAGTTTTTGCCGCTCCATCTCGAGTCTCTGGCGCTCCCTGAGCAGGTTCTCCCTCTCCTCTCGCTCCCGCAGGAGGCGGATGCGCTCTCGCTCCCTGCGTTCGCCCTCGGCGATCTCGCGACGCCTAGATGGTGCAGAGAAGAACGCCGGCTTAGTAATTGGTGAAATGCATATAAATGTTAAAGTGGCTTTTTCCTGGGCTCCTCCAACACAAAGATGCAGGTAGACAACAGTCACCTTGTTTATTGTAACAATGCGGTAGTTGAATGGACAAATTGGCTCGGGCCAGGTAAGCCTGCTTAAACCAGCCGCCAACAACACAGTACAATGACCCAGTATCGAATGCAAGAATACTAAAAAAATAAGTAGTGTATGAATATGGGTACAAAAACGTTTTACAATACACAATCTCCATCTACTCTAATGTCGACTAGAGCACTATGACCCAAGGCGGCGCCACAAAGCCACCACGATGTTTACTTCTGTTTTTAAGTCTTGTTTTACAGAGTTGTGGCTTCAGCAGACTCCTGACAGGCAGAAAGCAGGGGCTGCGGACGGGCTAGCGCGCATCTCTGAGCTGCGGACCACTGGCACCCAAGCACCACATTGCGTGCTCCCTCTACGCCCAACAGCTGTGCATCTCACCACCCTTCTGGCAAACTCTTGAAGTTTGCACACTACACAACCCCCGCATGTCCAATGGGGACGAGTGTGTACAGGAAGGAAGTTGACCACCTGGCTTCCTGGTACAGCCAGAACACCTTTGAGCTGAACGCTCTGAAAACTCTCTCTGTGCAAGTGTACTCGGTAGGGTTGCTCAAAATTCCCGAATCTGACCCTTTTTAAATCCCGGGATTCCCGTAGAAACCAGAAGTGCCTTTTAATACTAATTTAATGCTAGGCCTATATAAATAAATGCAACAGAACGCTATTTTATCGAATACAAATGTTTTATTTCTATGAAGAACATGCAGCAATTCTGTTGAAATTCTCATGAAGAAAAAAAACCAACTATCTTCGTTACATTCTGTAGCGGCCAGGGGGGGGGCGGGGCCACCACATGGCCGCGCAGATGACGTGGGGGGCCGGCGGGATTATGAGTAATGTTATGTATGGGAAATGTATTATGGGAAAGCAAGAGGGCGTAGAATTTAGTGGGGACGCCGTCCCCACCAATACCCCCCCCCCCCTCCCGGATCAGAACCGCAAATGAACAGAGCAACCCCACCCCCCTCATCAGAACGGCAAATTAACGGAGCAACACCCCCAAATCAGAACCGCGAAGTAACAGAGCACCCCCATCAGAACCGCGAAGTAACAGAGCACCCCCATCAGAACCGCGAATTAACAGAGCAACCCCCCCCCCTCATCAGAACAGCGAATTAACGTCCAGAACAATAATCAGTACTTGGGAAAGCACAATAAAAAGGTAGACTCTGGGTGGTGTCTGGGCCACAGAGCAACAATACAACTACACTCCGTGTCTCGTCTCTTTAGCTCCTCCGTGGCGTTCACTACAATTCGTTACATCCACGCAAGTGATTATTTTTAGACCTTCTACAGGTAGTTGGTATGCCTGCCTATCTAAACAAGAAAATAATCATATTTGCACAATATATTGAGTATGTATTATTAGTTTAGGCTACTATTAATGCAACATAGTTATAAAATGTTAACAAATACCCCCTCCAAAAAAAAAAAAATACCGGGACCCGTTGCCAATTCCCGGTACTAAAGGGACTGAAGATTTCCCGGGAATCCCGGCGAGCAACCCTAGTACTCGGCAAAGGAAAACAATTCCGAGTAGTGAACGGCGGTTTGCAATGGGAAGATACCTGCGCAACTCCAGGGCCCTCCGGATGCGCTCCTGACGCACCGTTCTATCTCGCATTCTCTGCTCCTTCATTTTCTCAAAGGGTAGAATTTCATAATTGTCCTCCTTGTTAAAGAAAGGGCGTCCTCTCTCCTTCATCATCTGAAACTACAGGGGGGAGAGAATACAATGAAATCAACAACTGTGCTTCGGGTCAAAGGCCGCAACACGGCCACGGTCATGTCTCACGTGATGAAATAGGAAAGGTGAGTAACTGACCTCTTCAGGTGGGATCAGCCACCTGGGATGCCGCTGTTGCTGGTGGGGCGGTGGCTGTTGATGCAGATGCTGCATATGCATGTGAGGAAACCCAGGCTGAGGAAAGGGTAATTTGATCATTAATAAGCGATGAGTGACGAACTGTGTCAAGATACAGAATGACGCCAATGGAGTGTGTTGCCATTTACCTTTTCAATATATCGGTTCCTTCTGAGAGGCGGGCGCATTTTGTTGAAGTGTGCAGGCCCTTTGTTATGGGCAAAGGGCACAATTTTTCCTGGGCTCTTTGTTCCTACATATGCATGAAAAATGTCAGTTTAACACCCTCTCTTCCGGCCTATCCGTATTCATTATGCGCTACAAACAGATCAATAGTTGAAACCTACGGATATGCTTTTTCTCGTCCTTCTTGGGGTCTTGGGCCGAGTTGGACGAAGCAACCTCCGCTTTTTCACTTTTTGCGTCCGGTTTCTTGGACGCGTCTTTGACTTTTTCTTTTTCTGAAGGTTTATCCGTCTTCTTGTCATCTTTTTTGGAAGGCACCGTTCTGGAAAAGAAGCCTGTGTTAATGGTGCCGGGTTAAACCACGAGCCATCATTTCATTTAGCTCATTGTAGTCCTTCTACACCCACTTGCTGTTCTTTGCTCCGGTGGAAGTGCGCTTCTCGCCAGATTTGCTTGATGTCTGTTTTTCCTCAGCTTCTTTCTTTGAGGGTTCTTTTTTGAATGGATCACTTTTGACCTAGAACAAAAAAAAACGGAAAAATACGATGCATGAGAGCAACAAGATTTCGGGGGGAAAAAAACATTTATTGAACAACGGCCCTTGCTCGCTCACCCGCTCCACATAGATCTGCTGCCCGTGGAGCTCCGTGCGGTCCATGTGGGAAATGCAACGCACCACCTCTGCACTGGAAGACATGGTGACCAGGCCGTAGCACCTCGAGCCTGGACTGCGTACATTTGTGACCACTTTGGCGCTGATAACCTGTTGGCAATTAAACATGCGTTTTATGCAGAAATAATTTGCCAGGCCTTTAGAGCGGGATCAGGGTTAGGGGGGAGGGTGGTAGATAGTTGGCCCTCTGAGAAATCACTGATTATGGGCAATATAGACCTACTTAACTTGACTGAACCTTACCTTGCCATATTTTCCAAAGAGGTTCTTTAGATCCGCTGCTTTTGTGTTGGATGAAAGGCCGCTGACCCACACATTTCGAGAAGAGCTGCTTGTGCAACTGCTGATACCACCTACGGCGAACCGGAAATATTTTAGCCACCGTCCTTCAAGAACTGATTTAGCTTAATGTGGTGGTATGGCCATTAATCTGCATTTCTAAATGTGTTGTTTTGCAGTTTACCTTTATCATCTTTTGCCTTTCCGTCTCTATCTCTTGAGGAGCTACAAAGTAAATGCATCAAAAAACAAACAAGACAAATCCAATGAATACTAGTACATGAAATCCCCGCCGGAAACCGATTTCACAGGACGCATGGAGCCAGACAGCACTTTTCAGCAGGAAAAAAAAGGGGGAAAAAGTCTTCATGGCATGGATTTGGACAAATCTGTGATAGGCTTCTTTCATCGCTTTTCCACTGGTGAGATGGATCAGGTCGGCAGCCAATTTATTCCCCTTGCTCAATGTGAATCTTCAGAAGTATGAGCTACTTCACAGCAAATCTTTTGACCCCCACCCAAAAAAATATTTGTCATCAGAGGGACTAATTCTCTTTTACAGTGCCTTGTGTAGGATGTGGAAAAGGCATTTAAAAAGTGCTGGAGAGATGACAACAGGTGGTTTTTTCCTCTCCTGGTTATTGCCACAACTTATACCAACTTCACGGGAATAAATTAACACAGTAAAAGGCAGGGTTAGGTACAGCAGTGAACATCTCCCTTAAGGAAAAAAAACAAAAATAAAAGATCTTGACGCTACCCACAATGCTGTGTTCTTAGTGAGCTGGAACTTGGTAGTAGTAGTAGAATCAAAGAACTGACATAGAAAGACAAACCTCTTAGCTTGACCTGACGCCCCAGTAGAGATGGGGCCTTTCTTCCCAGAATCCTTCTCTTTGTCTCCCGTTTCAGCCTTCTTCAGGGCCTCTCTGCTCTCCTTCTTCGTGGGGTCAATCTTGGAGCCAGCGTCGCTCTTACCATCTTTATGGCCCCCTGTCTCTTCAGTGTTCAGGTCGTCGTCATCATCATCATCATCATCATCATGGCCCATGGGCGGAGGGGCCTCAGAGTCATCTGTGCCCTTATCAGGATCTGGAAGTTTCACATGTTTACCTGTTTCCAGGAGGTCGTCGCCATCCACATCGAGCGTGATGGCGTCTTCGTTGGGGATCGACACGGACAGGAGGTCGTCCTCTGCTTCTTTAGAGGAATCCATTGCTTCGGCCTCCGTCTCTGCCACTTCCGTCTCTGGCTCGGCGTCAGCCTCCGGATCCGCCTCGGGCTCCGAGTCGACATCGAGCGTCACCACGGCGTCAGGATCCGGTGAAGCCGTGGGCTCCGGCTCAGTCGCGGACTCTGACTCGTCAACAGCTTCGGTCGCGGACTCTGGCTCGTCCACAGCCTCGGCCGCAGCCTTGGGCTCTGTCGAGGCCTCGTGCCCGGCCGGGCTGTCCCCGCAGGGTGGAGGCTTAGATTTTTCGTGAGTAACTTCATCTGTTTCAGTTACATCTGAGGGATTTAATGAGGATAAACATGGCAAAAAAACAACTTAACATTGGCATTTTTGTATGCAACTTCACCTAGAAAGTAGAACACAAAGCAAAGCAGGAATTAGTGGTCATCGAGGGCGTAGACACCACAGGAGAAACAAAACACACATCCATCGTTGGAGCCCATGGATGGTTGATGCTGAGTTCTTCCTCTCTTCACGCCACCAAGAGACGAGTCGCCATTCATATGGATGGATTTGCATTCCTGATTGAGTCCCAAAACATCTGGATGGTCTTCTGGAGCAACGCCGGTTCACATTGGCATGTGAATGGGTGTGGGGAGAATCATCTATCCGTCCATTAGTCATTTCTTCTACAATGACAAACCATTTCCCCCATGCATGGTCGTCAGTCCAACAGTCTGGCAATTCATCTTAGTCCAAATCATCTTACTGGGGATCTTCAATTGCATCACATAACAAGGGTCGTCAATGTCCATCTTGGCGATCAGATTTCGGCCTTCAAATCCACACGTCTGTGTAATGCCCAGTCAAATGTGTCCAATACTGTCCCGCCTGCCTCAAGGGCCGAGTGTTCTTGCCACGTCCCAGCGTTAAGCATTGCATTATATGCTGTGCACATCATGCCATTCCTTCAAGGGGGTTGCGGTGTAAAGATGTACCTTGGTGGGTTAACTTCTGGAGACTTACAGACTGCATCTTTTTGAGAGCCACGTTGCCATTGCCTTCCGATTATAGACGGCGCTTTATAAAACAGGTCCTAGATGATCTGTGGACCTCGATGCGAAGAAACAGCCGCATGTATATCTAATGCAGGCTCCTGTGGCCTTGTACCACAAGTGGTAGCTGGGAAAAAATGTGAACAATTTACCTCGCTGAGCGTCTAAACCTACCTTTCTCAGATCCCTCTTCTTCATTGTCCTAAAAAGAAAAGACATAAAAGCATTTAATTAAAGACCTTGCTTTAACTTTAAGTTAATTTGTGAAGCCAAAATGGGCTTGAACAAGTTCTACTTGTCTAAAAGATGGATCAGTCCCAGTTCAAACGCAAATGTAGTAGTTGCAGCTACTGTAAATGACATATTCTGCTTACACGGCACCTTGTATTAATGCATTGTAGCATGGGATGTAAAGGTAGCATGGGATGTAATGGGACGTAAAGGTAGCATGGGACGTAATGGGATGTAAAGGTAGCATGGGATGTAAAGGTAGCATGGGACGTAATGGGATGTAAAGGTAGCATGGGATGTAAAGGTAGCATGGGACGTAATGGGATGTAAAGGTAGCATGGGATGTAAAGGTAGCATGGGACGTAAAGGTAGCATGGGACGTAAAGGTAGCATGAGATGTAAAGGTAACATGGGATGTAAGGTAGTGTGATAAGGCAGACATAGGGCAGACATTACTACACGTGTAGTAAGACTAACCTTGGCGCAGGAGTCGTCCTCCACTATATTGTCAGTGTCTGAATCCTGTTTTTTTCCTACAAAAAAAAAAACGCACATACAATTCAGTCTTCACAAAACACAGACGAGCAAAACGGGTTGGCTGTGACACAATTAAAACATCACCTTTAGCCTTCTTCTTGGCGGGTGCATCTACCCCACGTTGCATTTCAACATGTTCTGGGTCGCCACCTTCATCTTCCACAGCCTAAAATACCATCAAATGAAAATAAAAAGAAAAGTATCAGAAAGTGGGTCAAGCCATGGCCGTGCTGGCATCGCAGTCCTCCTCCACGCATGTTAGTCTTAGAAGGAGAGAGACGTGACCGCAGAGCAGACGGCTACGCAGCAGCGTCAACAGCAGCGTCAACCCAAACAACAGCAGCAGCAGCAGCGGAGGCTACGGCGTAGTTTAGACGCAGCATTGGCATTAAAAGGTACCGTAGGCCCGTACATTGTCCAGGCTGACGACTCGTAGACGTGACTGTTAGACCTGCTGTTGCATGTAAATATGCAACAGTGCAGCAACAACAACTAAATTATATTCAGACTATGCAATAGTTTTCAAACCGCGCGCACGCACACACACGACTTGACTCATCTCGGATTACAGCGAGCGAGTTTCCCGCTGGCGACGCTTCGGCACGTCGCTTGTGGTAAAACTGGATAACACACCTGCTTCAGCCTGGCGATGAGCACACTCTTAACGCCCGAGTAGTCGAGATTCCTTCGCTTGAGCTCCGATTTAAGGTCAATTACTCGCAAATCCACTATTTTCTTTGTCTCCGTGGAAATGGCCCCCGACGCCATTTTATCTCGCAAATGTGTTGTGTACGAGTGCGCATGCGCGTCCCGAGGTGTTATCTGACGCATGCGTGGTGTCCTCCTCTATAAAAGCCCCCCCTGCCCGCGAGTAGTGCCACTTACACATTTACATTTAGGGCATTTGGCAGATGCTTTTATCCAAAGCGACTCACAAAGAGTGCATTTGTTGAAGAGTAGACAGCAATATATCACTGTGGTACATAAAGATAAGAATAGAGCAGGTCTCAAGCCATTATACACACTATAAGCTATTTAAGATGAATACAAACCAGGGCAGTTAATGTATCCAAAACAATACTGAGCACTGTATCGCATTTTTATTCAATATTATCTTACTATATTTAATATGGCTTTCGAAGCATCCAAACCAGCTTCGATTGAATTCGGATACATGTACCGTGTGCCTATACATACACGGGCAGATATGGGTTATATAAACACACACACTAAAGAATGAGGCAAACATCCGATGTAGTACACTGTCGCAAAGTGTCGTGGATGGGTGGTGGTGGTGAAGTGGCGCCCCCGTGTGGCCGCGGGGAGCTCTTCATGTTGTAGCAGCAGTCAGCAAACAGACGAGCTGCCTGATAAACAGTGGATGCCTCGAAGATCCAGGAATGGGAACTTCGTCGAGGGCTAAACGTGAAGCATTTCTCTTCATCCACAGGGGGAAACCGTACAGAGAGAACGGAGTACTCGTTGAAAAATTCCGCCGCGTTGCTTTTAAACTGTGCTAGCTTACCACTACACCCAAGCCCTTCAGTTCAAAGCTCACCCCCTGACCTCGTCCATCCCCCTCACCGCACACACACACACACGCAGCCTCTGACCCCCCCACCCCCATCTACACCCACGTCCATAGGAATCTAACCATCTTACTGTAAAAACTGCAACAGCTCTCTCTCTCTCTCTCTCTCTCTCTCTATAGCTTCCTCTCTCTCTCCCTCCCCCTCTCTCACTGTCCCGATCACGCACTGTAGTGTCACTACTCCCTGTCTTTTGGCTCTCACAAGAACAGTCTATTGAGTATCGATCAAGTACCAAACTGAGTGACGGAGAGAGAAGGGAATAGAAGGGAGACAAGATGGAGGTCAGTCCCCTGTGTCTCACCTGCCCCCCCCCCCTTTTTTTTGGAAGGCGGCGTTCTGGAAAAGAAGCCTGTGTTGATGGTGTCTGGTTAAACCACGAGCCATAATTTCATTTAGCCCATTGTAGTCCCTCCACACCCACTCGCTGTTATTTTGCTTCGGTGGAAGTGCGCTGCTCGCCAGATTTGCTTGAAGTTGGTTTTTCTCAGCTTCCTTCTTTGAGGGTTCTTTTATGAATGGATCCAGTGTAAAGAGTGTACAGATTTATACATGGGGTGGCAAGCAGATATTTTAGGGTGGCCATAATTTGTTAAGTGGCCAGCTTAATGTCTTACATTTATACATATATGTATATTTATATCGGCCCTTATAACCGGTTCTGTGTATGTGTCCAGGTTTCTCTCTTATCCAGTAAATTATTACAAAGACATGGGTTTGTGGGGGAAAAAATACATTTTATTGTTCTTTCATTCATTTCTGTTTCAAGGAAACATTTCTGTTGAACACAGAAGGCATCCGATACCGATACAAACAAGCCAATACCTTAGAGTAGCTCACCAAGAGCAGGGTTGGAGATGCCTGGCTTATATTAACAAGAGAATAGAAATATAATAATATACGTTATCCACATTTTCGGATGCAATATTGCATGAGGCTAGACCATGTTGTATTAGGCTAAGGCAGTTAGTTTTGCTACATTAAGCACATTTCTTGGAACTACAAAAGCTGAATGCGACGATTGCGATGCTGTGCAGCAAAACCAGACAGCTCAGTCACAGACAAACCACTTGACGCGAGACTTGGCAGAGTTGCTGGGTAAAATGAGATCCGATGCTTGCGGTCGCAAAAATGACAGCAAAATGACAGAAACATAATTTATTTAATCATAATTTGAAGTTACATTTGAAAAGTAATCATTTTAAGTCATCCACGTTTTAAACCGAAGTAACTGTAATCTGATTACCTCAATTTAAAAAGTAATGCAGGGCGATTACAAATCTCGGTAAATTGCGCTTCAAATTCAAATCCGTCCGACAAGACGTAATTAAAGGTGAAATAGGGTGCAACCATTAATCTACGGGACGGAGGGGTGGAACAACTGAGGTTTTTTTAAACTTGATATTAAGGGGTTTTACACTGAATTCGGAAAAAATGTTATAACAATCCAATAATAATAATAAAACAAATGATATCATTTGTTCTGTGTAACTGGGGTGGCAGCCCACCCCGTACGGAGTGCATCTCTTTTGGCCTAAAAGAGAAAAAAAACGGAAAAATACGATTGTGAGCCAACAAGATTTCGGGGAAAAAAAACTTTTTATTGAACAACCGCCCTTGCTCGCTCACCCGCTTCACACGGATCTGCTGTCCGTGGAGCTCCGTGCGGTCCAAGTGGGGAATGCAACGCACCACCTCTGCACTGGAACACATGGTGACCAGGCCGTAGTACCTCGACTCTGGACTGCGTACATTTGTGACCACTTTGACGCTGAAAACCTGTTGGCAATTAAACATGCGTTTTATGCAGAAATAATTTGCCAGGGCCTTTAGAGAGGAATCAGGGTTAGGGGGGGGGGGGGGGGTGGTAGATAGTTGGCCCTGTGAGAAATCACTGATTATGGGCAATATAGACCTACTTAACTTAACTGAACCTTACCGTGCCATATTTTTCAAAGAGGTTCTTTAGATCCAATGCATTTGTGTTGGCTGAAAGGCCGCTGACCCACATATCGCGAGAAGCAACACCCGCAACCATTTTATCTCACAAATGTGTTGTGTGGAGTGCGCGGTGTCCCCCTTTATAAAAGCCCCCCCCCCCCCCCCCCTTCTCCGCTAGTAGTGATGGGCGGCTCTTTGAAGGGAGTGGATCTTATGGCTCCGTTCCTTTCTCAGAGCCATTCAAACGACCCCTAGACGTAGAGCCTCCACCTGGTGGTTACAGGGGAGAACTACATGCGCATGGCGGCCAGGTCATGTTGCCCTGGTCATGTTACAAGGGTTTTATCTACTTGGGGCCCCTGGCCTTGAGAAGAGCCACCTGGCCTCCTTATCTTAGCGCATGCTCTAACCGATCTTTAAGACTTGGTGCCAATATCTAGTGTTTTCTTGGGAGAACAACACCCCTACAAAACTTAGTGCTTATCTAGACATACGATACACTTGGCAATATACACCCAATGGTGATACACATGGTTATACATATAATGTTTCTCAATCAATAAATCATAAACATTATTGCATAGATATGGTGCGATTATAATCACCCCATAAACATATCATAACATATTATTACATGGATATGATAAACTCACTATTACTAAATTAATCATAACACATCCTGACATAGATATGATCGCTAACAATCAAACCATAACACATCACTTACTTGACTCTGATAACCAACATGAAACAACATCATGATTATACACATAGATTATAATAATCCCACTTCACCCTTCATTCTTCCAACATCACATGGTTTTTTGGACACCGGTGAATCAACCCTACTTGACAGTAGGTAGGGGCGGTTCCGTTGAAAGCCATGAGTATCAGTCATCAGATTTGAACCCATGATTACCGGGAGCCAG
>PIJE02000270.1:235476-302976 GCA_002895965.2 Coryphaenoides rupestris
AGAGAGAGATAGCGAGTTGGGGAAGAAGTCCACGAGCACCGCCAGATGGGGAGGCCACCCAGTACAGGCCACGGAGTGCCGCTACAAGGGTGGAACCTAATTATATACATTCCTACACCTGTTGAACCACCGCATCCTCGATGTAAAGATGCCAACCCCCCCCCCACCCCCCCCACCCCCACCCCCCCCACCACCCCCCCCCCCCCCCCCCCCCCAATCATCTCCACCCGATTTGCTGTTTTCTCTTTTTCAGCTATGTCACAGCCTCCAAAATTCTTCCTCTCTGCAAGGGTCTGCAGCGGGTAACAGCCCACCACCAACGGAGTGTAACAGTGGATAAAGTAAACACTGAGTACAACACTGTGCTTTCCGAAACCACTGCACTGGACCCACGGTTTAAAAAGTTAGCATTTAGCGACAACAGAGCTGTGGATGAGGCACTTCAAAGAATAACTGCAGCAGAAGCAAGATGCAACCCCAGCAGCCTGTCAGCTCCTCCATCAGAGGGGCAAGAGGAAGAAGTTGGAGCAGGGGCGGGTTCACAGGAACCACAAGCTTCTGCTGTGTGGAGGCTCTTTGACGAAAGAGCAACAGGAGACACTGCAAGGAGAAATCCCACAGCTGATGCTGTACTGGAGGTGACGTCCTATCTTGAGGAGCCCCTCATCCAAAGAGCTGAAGAAGACCCACTGAACTGGTGGGAGGCCAAGGCTTCAGTCTACCCACGCCTGGTTAAGGTAATGGTAGGAAGACTCTGCATCGTCCCAACATCAGTCCCCTCAGAGAGAGTCTTCTCAAAAACAGGACAAATAATCACGGAGAGGAGAAATCGCATCAGCCCATCCAAGCTGAGGCATCTGGTATTTCTGAATGCCAACCTGCACTAAAGACTTTTATCTAAAGTGTCATAATGTTAAGACTTTGGCCTTTATTTATTTGATTTGTTTGCTGTGGTTCTGTGTTCAGTTGTTCATTTAAAGGTTTGATGAAAGTGTTAAACAATAGTAACTGTCTTTTTTTTGGTCACGAAAAAAATGCATAAAAAGAGCCATTTGGGAGCCGTAAGAGCCGGCTCTTCTAAGGGAGCCGAGCCAAAAGAGCCGAATCTTTGAAAACAGCCGGACTTCCCATCACTGCCCTTTACGTGAACAGTGAGAAAGCTTGATTTTGTTCCCCAAGCGTATTCCGTGAAGACCCGCCCCTTACTCTGATTGGTTAGGTTTAGTTTAGGTTGGTTAGGTTAGTGCCTCTGATTGGTTAGGTTTAGGCACGAGTGCCTCTGATTGGTTAGGTTTAGGCACGAGGAGTGAGATGTGGGTTAGGGTTAGCCAATCAGAGGCAGAGTAGGAATACGCATGTGAGAGAGTGAAGTCTGTTATGCCCAGTTTCGAGTGGTCATCTACTGTGGCTGGAGTTCGGGTTCTGGTCCAGGTTCAGGTTCTCGATTGTTTGTAGCAAAGCAGCGAGCTCGGGAATCAATGTAACACAAGGCAGTATGACTCGGAATGATTCAAAGTTTATTCAGATACATGGAGCATATATACATTTTGGGATGGGAAGAACAGAGGAGCAGACACAACAAATCATCTTGGGAAGCAGACGTGGAGACACACCCCCTCCCCCTCTCAGACGGCCATTCAGGGAGCAGGGACAACAAGGCCTTACCCTTCCGTCCCCACCCCCCAGACAGCCAATACAGAGAGGCCAGGACACCAGGCTCCACGTGGATATGTAACAGACAGTTAACTTGTGAAGCAGGGATACCATCACGTGACCCACAGAGATGCACCCGTCCCTATGACACAGACCGCCAGCCCAGGAAGCAGGGACAGCAAGGTCTCACGTTGAGACGCTCCCGCTCCCACCTGCCAGACAGCCAATCCAGACAAAAGAGGCAACACGTTCCCACGTTCGACGACAACAACACTCGACGACAACAACCCCTGCGAGTGCATCTCAGAGGCCTCCCAAGGCCAACAGATAGGAGTGAAGCTAACGAGTCACGTAGGCCACAATATTAAGTGCCTCATCCACAGCTCTGTTGTCGCTAAATGCTAACTTTTTAAACCGTGGGTCCAGTGCAGTGGTTTCGGAAAGCACAGTGTTGTACTCCATTCTCAGAAATTTTCTGTCCATGGATGAACAAAGAGCGGTGGCCAGCTCCTTTACTTTATCCACTGTTACACTCCGTTGGTGGTGGGCTGTTACCTGCTGCAGACCCTTGCAGAGAGGAAGAATTTTGGAGGCTGTGACATCGCTGAAAAAGAGAAAACAGCACCAGGGTGGAGATGATGGCATCTTTTCACTCGAGGATGCGTTTCAACATATAAAATGTATAAAATTAGTTCCACCTTGTAGCGCACTCCTGTTTGGGCCTTAGCTCTGCCATCCCCATCTGGCGTTGCGTGGACTTCAGCTTCTCTGTGGCAACCGTGCTTCTGTGGAAAAACTCTACAATAGCCTTCACCTTGTCCACAGTTGGTTTCACCACCCTCAGCGCATCTTTAACCATCAGGTTTATTGTGCGCGCAAGACATGGGTGGTGGGTCCACGGCAACATTTTTATGGCTTTTGTTATGTTTGCTGCATTATCAGAAACACAGCACACCACTTTGTCGTCTACTTGCCACTCTTAGTAGCTCCTCTGCCAGGTTTTCTGCAGTATGTCTCTCGGCAAACTTAAAACAGTCAAGATGTCATCTTAAAGTTTTCAATAAAGTGACAAGTGACGTCTTTGGAGACATAATGGTATGATCCTAGTCTGTCCTCGCATGTGATTGGCCGCATGGTGTGCCCATCAAAATAAAGTCCCGCCCCTGCCTGCATTGAGCGGCTGAAGATTCGGCTCTCCCCGACGGGAGTCGACTCTTCTCGTTCGCTAGAAAGAATCTTAGAGCCGGCTCGTTCGCCAACGACACATCACTAGTAAAGAGGAGTGGATTAGGGCAGGCAGTGAACGAACGATAAAAAGAATGGACCTCATTCACGAACATTTTCTTAAGTGTCTTCTTAAATATCTTCTTACGAACTTCGTAAGAACAAACTTAAGAAATCTGTCCGCCGGATTCATGAACACGGGGAAATGTGTTCTTAAACCGCCAAGTGCTCATCATACCAGTAAGATGAGCAGTGGAATGTTTCTCCACTGGCTCTTAGAATGTACACACTAAGCAAGGTAAAGAAAATAGAACCAACAATGAAAAATAACAATGGAGAACAAGACGGCTGAGAGCAGATTCAATTGTACAGTTGAGTTAAATACATGAGTAGGCTACTTGTGGATCTTGATAGGGCCTATCATGGGCGTAGAATTTAGTGGGGACGCGGGGGACATGTCCCCACCAATATCCAGCGATATCCATCCCCCCCCCCCGAGACGCTGACTCGGAGCCCGACGCGCGCCTCACGGGAGCGCAATATCTGTGATGTCCACCAACGTCCTAAACAACAATACGTCCTTGGGCCCTATGTATATTATGTATATTATGTATATTATGTATATTATGTATATTATGTATATTATGTAGGCCCATATGATATATTTTAGTTATGGATATTCACATGTTCATTCACAGAATGTAGATGCGTCAATTCTATTCCACTATGTCTATATCCACGCGATTGAGTTTAGTGCTTATTTATTTATTCACTGCCATTTGCAGTGTTCGTGTCGTGCTTTTATATATTTTAGGACATCACGATGCCTCGTAGAATCATGACTTTACATGTGAAACGTAATTGTTAATGATACAAATATTCTCGTATTTATTATTATTATAATTATTTACATCCGAGGATGTCTGTAGAATTGATGTGAACGCAATCACCAATGATTTCTCACAAATTCAGCCCTTAAGAACATGGGCGCACTCCAAATAGGTCTCTACGACTGCTTTTCCGCGTTCTTAAATCCTGTTCTTAGCTAAGAACCAATCACAGACAAGAAAACTTTCTTGAATTCCAAAATTGTCGCAGGAACTTCGTAAGTGGAGTTAAGAAGAAATTTCTTCTTAACTTTTTCTTAACTGCGTTCGTGAATGAGGTCCATTGGCTCTCACCAAGTACGACAGGGTTCCCTTCGTTCGTACCAAAGAGCCGTTCAGAAGAATCGGATCGTTCGCGAACGTAACATCACTACCACTTACACATTTAGAATAGAATAGAACTTAACTTTATTAATCCCGAAGGAAATTCTTGTGCCAGGTTACATAGCGATACAGTACAATAAAACAATATAGAAAACAGCAGAATGATAAAATACACTCTACATTACATTGAGGGCATTTGGCAGATGCTTTTATCCAAAGCGACTTACAAAGAGTTCATTTGTTGAAGAGGAGACAGCAATATATCACTGTGGTACATAAAGATAAGAATAGAGCAGGTTTCAAGCCATTATACACACTATAAGCTATTTAAGATGAATACAAACCAGGGCACGGCCATGGGCCAGGGTAGTTAATGTATCCAAAACAATACTGAGCACTGTATCGCATTTTTATTCAATATTATCTTACTATATTTAATATGGCTTTAGAAGCATCCAAACCAGCTTCGATTGAATTCGGATACATGTACCGTGTGCCTATACATACACGGGCAGATATGGGTGATGTATATATATATATATATATATATATATATATATATATACACATACATACATACATACATACACTAAAGAATGAGGCAAACATCCGATGTAGTACCCTGTCGTGGATGGGTGGTGGTGAAGTGGCGCCCCCTGAATTCGGAATTTTTTTTAGAACAATCCAATAGTAATAATAAAACAAATGATATCATTTGTTCTGTGTAACTGGGGTGGCAGCTCTTTTGAGTGCATCTCTTTTGGCCTAAAAGAGAAAAAAAACCCGGAAAAATACGATTGTGAGCCAACAAGATTTCGGGGAAAAAAAACTTTTTATTGAACAACCGCCCTTGCTCGCTCACCCGCTTCACACGGATCTGCTGTCCGTGGAGCTCCGTGCGGTCCAAGTGGGGAATGCAACGCACCACCTCTGCACTGGAACACATGGTGACCAGGCCGTAGTACCTCGACTCTGGACTGCGTACATTTGTGACCACTATGACGCTGAAAACCTGTTGGCAATTAAACATGCGTTTTATGCAGAAATAATTTGCCAGGCCTTTAGAGAGGGATCAGGGTTAGGGGGGGGGGGGGGGGTGGTAGATAGTTGGCCCTGTGAGAAATCACTGATTATGGGCAATATAGACCTACTTAACTTAACTGAACCTTACCGTGCCATATTTTTCAAAGAGGTTCTTTAGATCCAATGCATTTGTGTTGGCTGAAAGGCCGCTGACCCACATATCGCGAGAAGCAACACCCGCAACCATTTTATCTCACAAATGTGTTGTGTGGAGTGCGCGGTGTCCCCCTTTATAAAAGCCCCCCCCCCCTCTCCCGCTAGTAGTGATGGGCGGCTCTTTGAAGGGAGTGGATCTTATGGCTCCGTTCCTTTCTCAGAGCCATTCAAAAGGGCCGTTGGTTTTTTAGTGGGCGGGGTTACTAGGTTTATCTGCGAAATAATCACCAGGATAATGATTGACTGTATTGCCAGACCTAATGTCAATGATCTGCATTGTAAACATTACACAAGGTGGCGCCATATCCAGTCAGTGAATTTACTACTTTGAATTTAAAGTTTGACTTGCCTTGAATGCAATTCATGCAACTCTTAATATTAGAAAAAAATGTATTGGCACAATAAAAAAAAAAACAAGTAGGCTATAATAAACTTTGTGCAAAACAGATTTTAGTGCAAATCAAACAAAACAAAAAACATTTCACACGAGAGAATTTTTAAGAATAAATAGAAAACTACTTCTGAACAATATTTCAAGTATTATAAAAACAGAGCAAAATAAAATAGAGAAAAATCCCTGAGCTGCTTTGACAAAAACAGGAGATGAGCTGCTGGCCTATGAGCCACATCGGCTCGAACAAGGCTTACTTACTTGTAAACAATAACATAATAACACAATAAAAAAATTTGTAAACAAGACTCCAACAACAGCCCTGAAATGTGAGGCAGAGAAAAACAATCTACTTTTACTCACAGAAAAATGTATAACTTGCTACATCTCTCAGCCAACTACTACTCAAGCAGCATGCGTTATGCCATCATCTATGGCAAACTTGCATTCAGGAAAGCAAGTTCCTTCACTTTTGAGGGCTTAATGCGATTTCTCCTCTCTGAGATGATTTGTGCAGTCTTGGAGAATATTCTCTCTGACGGAACTGATGTTGCCACAATGCAAAGCCTTTCCGCCAGGCAATAATGTAGGCCTAGTGGTAGTTTCAGAGGTAGATGACTGACTTGATGTGGTAGTGGTTTCGGCAGAAGCACTGGCGCCGTCGTTACCTTGGTCATCGTCATTATTGTTGGAACCTTGTCTCAACTCGGCCACTTGCACCGTCGGATGCTGTGTTTTTAAGTGGCGGTGGAGAGTATTTGTTGACCCTGCTTTAATTGATATTTTGTCTTTACAAATGTTGCACTCCGCTTTATCATTGCTTGTGTTTTTGTTGAAGTGCATCCAAATGCTGCTGCGTTTGGCACATTTTTTCAGCCGAAAAACACGTCGTCGACCTGTACCATTTGTTGCCTGATACTGTGTTCACCTAATGAAGCAAACATTTATAAATTAATACATTTAAAAATACAAATAAAAAGTGCCAATCCTATTAAGTTGTGTTAATTGAGAAGTGGTAAACAATACGGTGAGGATGGAGATGCCAGCAATGTTTTTGTTGGGAATTAAAAACCCTAGTCAAATTAAAAACATGAAAAAATAAAAAATAAAAAAAAGGTATCTGAGAAGTGGGAGAAGCGTACTATGGGGTTGGGGACATGCTGGCCACGACGTTCGTGAACAGTGTTTTAGTTATGGTAGATTTGGACATTGGACGAGGTTGTAGGGTTGGACAGAATGGCATCTATCATAATACCCCAACAATCCCCCCCCACCACCCTCAGCCCCTCCACCAGAGCCACACACAGACGCACCAGAAGGGAGGGGGGCAGCCCAAGGTCCCTATGCAGTGGAATCCCAACCAGCATAGATCAGATAAACAATAGGGTTGCCCACAGAGTGGAGTCTCAACATGAAATGGATCAGTTCAAGGAACCTTTTCAGGTGTTTGCAGATGAACAACAAACCTAAAACAATACTCAGTGTATTGTATCACCATGAACGATAACCACAAACATGCTTTACGCCACTTGGTGACTGTTAACCTCTGAATTAAATTCTAAGACAAATTTGTCAAGACAAGTCTGAGGCCATGGTTCTCTGCCGGAAAACGGTGGAGTGTTCCCTCCGGGTTGGGAGTGAGTTGCTGCCTCAAGCGAAGGAGTTCAAGTATCTCGGGGTCTTGTTCACGAGTGAGGGCAAAATGGAGCGGGAGATGGACAGACGGATTGGTGCAGCGTCTGCAGTGATGCGGGCGCTGTACCGGTCCGTTGTGGTGAAGAGGGAGCTGAGCCGGAAGGCGAAGCTTTCGATTTACTGGTCCATCTACGTTCCAACCCTCATCTATGGTCACGAGCTTTGGGTAGTGACCGAAAGAATGAGATCGCGGATACAAGCGGCCGAAATGAGTTTCCTCCGCAGGGTGGCTGGGCTCAGCCTTAGAGATAGGGTGAGGAGCTCAGACATCCGGAGGGAGCTCGGAGTAGAGCCGCTGCTCCTCCGCATCGAAAGGAGTCAGCTGAGGTGGTTCGGGCATCTGATTAGGATGCCCCCCGGGCGCCTCCCTTTGGAGGTTTTCCGGGCACGTCCAACTGGGAGGAGACCCCGGGGCAGACCCAGAACCCGCTGGAGAGATTATATATCTCGTCTGGCCTGGGAACGCCTCGGGATCGCCCAGGAGGAACTAGAGAGTGTGGCTGGGGAGAAGGAAGCCTGGGGGGCCCTGCTTAGCCGGCTGCCACCGCGACCCGACCCCGGATAAGCAGACGAAAATGGATGGATGGACAAATTTGCATGATTATGATTAGCTCTCCACTTAGTATATTGGGAAGGGATCTAATGTGGAAACAATCTGATCCATTGGTATTCGGAAGTTATGGGTTTACCTTGCAAACGTCAACCGCTAATGGTGCTTATAGATGGAACAACCAAAACTGTCAGAACAGTTTGGTTGACACATTAGATGGAATAGTACCCTGAGATAAACGGATAGCATTTGACAATGATATTAACATGGACATTTCTCAACCCCCAACCACCCACCCTCACACACACAGGCTAAGTTCCCTGTTGTGTCTCCATCACGGCCACACGTGATTGAACGATATGGCAGATGACTGTCCCTATTCCTCCACAACTGCAACCTATACCACTTATCCTATGGGCTGAACATAAGCATCAGTCGGGATTTATTGATTGTACCTCATATTCGGCATCCTGCAACAATCCAGTATGGAAGGCTGGTTAGCCTATGACGGGTAAGATCCCACCTTGAAACCCCGGGACAACCTAAGGCAGGCACAGTCACGATTACTTGGCCAAGTCACTGTGAGCGCTGACTCACTGGATCATAGAGTGACAAGAGGACGAAAGAACAGGAGAAGCCGATTTGGGGTTGGGAGATGGAGAAGGGACAGGGGTCAGATGTCAGCTCAGGTTAAAGATCATAGCACCACTGGAGACATACATGTAGTGAATAAGGACTTAGCTGTTATGGCAGCTGGATGGGCTGAACAAGAGGGCTCTACATCACCATAGTGCACAGAGTGGGTAGGCATGTTTATGGTTGTGCTCTGATGCTCTACTTTGGTAGCTTGATTCGCAAATTATTCAACCCCTGAATCCCAACCCCATAAAAACAAAGGTTTGTGTGGCTCGGCAGCGATTCCTGATGAACACTAAATCCTGACTGGTGGATTGACAAACAACAACAGCTGGGTCTGTCAGCTCAACTCCGCCACAGAGCGATTTGGCCATAAATTACCGTCAGTTGCAATTTTTATAGTTATTGAAGTGATGGCACTGATTTGACTTACTAATGCTGTAGTGATAAGGTGGACTCCATATTAGGCAGACATAAAGTATACAAGATTTTATATTTTCTCCTTTTGATTGGATTGATTGTCGCCGATCATATAGCTTTGGCTTGGATGCCATAATACTAACATTCCTTACAATATGATTGATTCGTCATATTTCTTAAAACACAAACATCTTTTAAAGGAAAGATGACTAGTGTGGGATGGAGCCAACACACAGATAAACGCTGATGAGAAGTTGATAGTTGATATTAAATATTAAAAAACTACCTCCGGTTCAGACAGTTTGGTATGAAATGGGTCATCTGCCTATAGCATTGACAACTATCACTCTTCCATGTATTGTCCGACATTTTCATGGTATGTCTAATGTCAGCCCAAGGAAAGTCGGGGACGCCAGATATGGCCAACCAGCGGAGATCACTTATGGAAACCAGGACTGTGGTCCCAACCGATGACCAACCACAATGAATCTACACCAGCCGCCGAGAACAAAGGACCAACAGACAGCCAACCGAGGGCTCAACAGATAAGAACTGACCAGAGGTTTCAACAAAGAGGGCTCCAACCATGGGCGGACCAGAGGCGCCCACCATGGGGAAAACGAGGGCCCCAACCCAGGAGCAGATGCTCCCCTCATCGTGGAAATGACCCAGGAGGTGACTCCGGAGAAAGAAGAAGATGACCCGGCAAACAAGATCACAGCATCAACTGCGCTCCGAAGGGTGTCAATAAGATGAAAGAAAAGATGGGTTGTTATTGGTATCCAAGGGGCCCCCCTGTACACCACCAGGTACAATCGCTCTGTCATGGCTCATTCCCATAATAGCACCTGTCATATTGTGTTTCATGGCATTTTGTATAGGACTGATGTGTTTGAGGGTTTGTTTGAAGAAAAAATGTCTACACTGTCAGTTAATGAAGCGCTTGTTATGCATCCCCCTTCCTCAAATCACAAGATACCAGACCCTAGTAGACCATATCTCCCGGATTGGAATGTTTGGCCCTATAATCCAGATAGTGTTGATGCTTACCTGTTAAATGTTAACCCCTACAGCACCACAGAACTAGGATGAATACAACCAGAATGCATAACGTTGACTTACAGTTACCAGCCTATCGGGGACACCTCCTGTGGCCCTCACGACTCCAACCAATCAATCTAAAAATTCACTCGAAAGCGACATATATGGCGTTGGTAAACTGCACATGGATCCAACACATAAAACATAACACATAATGTACTTCGACATCCATGACCTTCATGTTCTTCGTAGATTATAGATCAATCAGTAGATTAGGCAAAGCAAACCATTTTATCAATACCTTTGGGGAAATACTTTGCTTGTGATTATCCTTGAATGTTTTGGGGGGTTTTGTTTGTTGTGTCATGTTGTATACTCCCTGATCACCCGCAGAAGGTACCAGATTTTATCCCGAACTAATCTGTGTCCAATGACATTTGTGTGATTTGCTTACAAGCAACATTTTGTACTTTTTTTGTATTAAACACTGCTCATGGCTTAGAGTTTGAAATAGGATGTTTCTAGTGAACCCCCTTGTCCTAAACGAGGACAAGGCTTCACCCCTATCTGTTGGCCTTGGGAGGCCTCTGAGATGCACTCGCAGGTGTTGTCGTCGAGTGTTGTTGTCGTCGAACGTGGGAACGCGTTGCCTCTTTTGTCTGGATTGTCTGTCTGGCAGGTGGGAGCGGGAGCGTCTCAACGTGAGACCTTGCTGCTTCCAGGGCTGGCGGTCTGTGTCATAGGGACGGGTGCATCTCTGTGGGTCACGTGATGGTATCCCTGCTTCACAAGTTAACTGTCTGTTACATATCCACGTGGGGCCTGGTGTCCTGGCCTCTCTGGATTGGCTGTCAGGGGGGTGGGGACGGAAGGGTAAGGCCTTGTTGTCCCTGCTCCCTGAATGGCCGTCTGAGAGGGGGAGGGGGTGCGTCTCCACGTCTGCTCCTCTGTTCTTCCCATCCCAAAATGTATATATGCTCCATGTATCTGAATAAACTTTGAATCATTCCGAGTCATACTGCCTTGTGTCACATTGATTCCCGAGCTCGCTGCTTTGCTACAAACAATCGAGAACCTGAACCTGGACCAGAACCCGAACTCCAGCCACAATAGATGACCACTCGAAACTGGGCATAACAGACTTCACTCTCACATGCGTATTCCGTTAAGACCCACCCCTACTCTGCCTCTGATTGGCTAACCCTAACCCACATCTCACTCCTTGTGCCTAAACCTAACCAATCCGAGGCACTCGTGCCTAAGCCTAACCAATCAGAGGCACTAACCTAAACCTAACCAATCAGTAGGGGGCGGGTCTTCACGGAATACGCTTCGGGAACAAAATCAAGCTTTCTCATTGTTCACGTAAAGGGGAGTGGATTTGGGGCAGACAGTGAACGAATGATTAAAAAAAAAAAAACTGCTTTCACCAAGTACGACTCGGTTCCCTTCGTTCGTACCAAAGAGCCGTTCAGAAGAATCAGATCGTTCGCGAACGCAACATCACTACCACTTACACATTTAGAATAGAATAGAACTTAACTTTATTAATCCTGAAGGAAATTCTTGTGCCAGGTTACATAGCGATACAGTACAATAAAACAATATGGAAAACAGCAGAATGATAAAATACACATTACATTTGGCAGATGCTTTTATCCAAACGAGACTTACGAGTGCATTTGTTGAAGAGGAGACAGCAATGGTGGTACATAAAGATAAGAATAGAGCAGGTTTCAAGCCATTATACACACTATAAGCTATTTAAGATGAATACAAACCAGGGCACGGCCATGGGCCAGGGTAGTTAATGTATCCAAAACAATACTGAGCACTGTATCACATTTTTATTCAATATTATCTTACTATATTTAATATGGCTTTAGAAGCATCCAAACCAGCTTTGATTGAATTCGGATACATGTACCGTGTGCCTATACATACACGGGCAGATATGGGTGATGTATATATATATATATATATATATATATAAATACATAAACACACACACACACTAAAGAATGAGGCAAACATCCGATGTAGTACCCTGTCACAAAGTGTCGTGGATGGGTGGTGGTGAAGTGGCGCCCACTGAATTCAGATTTTTTTTTTATAACAATGCAACAATAATAATAAAACAAATGATATCAGTTGGTCTGTGTAACTGGGGTGGTAGCTACGCCAGCGAAGCTAGGATCTCTTTTGGCCTAAAAGAGAAAAAAACCCGGAAAAATACGATTGTGAGCCAACAAGATTTCGGGGAAAAAAAACATTTATTGAACAACTGCCCTTGCTCGCTCACCCGCTCCACATAGATCTGCTGTCCGTGGAACTCCGCGCGGTCCATGTGGGAAATGCAAAGCACCACCTCTGCACTGGAAGACATGGTGACCAGGCCGTAGTGCCTCGAGCCTGGACTGTGTGCATTTGTGACCACTATGACGCTGAAAACCTGTTGGCAATTAAACATGCGTTTTAGAGAGGGATCAGGGTTAGGGGGGGGGGTGGTAGATAGTTGGCCCTCTGAGAAATCACTGATTATGGGCAATATAGACCTACTTAACCTTACCATATTTTCTAAAGAGGTTCTTTAGATCCACTGCTTGTGTGTTGGATGAAAGACCGCTGACCCACACATTTCGAGAAGAGCTGCTTGTGCAACTGCTGATACCACCTACGGTGAACCGGAAATATTTAGCCACCGTCCTTCAAGAACTGATTTAGCTTAATGTGGTGGTATGGCCATTAATCTGCATTTATAAATGTGTTGTTTTGCAGTTTACCTTTATCATCTTTTGCCTTTCCGTCTCCATCTCTTGAGGAGCTACAAAGTAAATGCATCAAAAAACAAAAAAGACAAATCCAGTGAATACTAGTATGTGAAATCCCCGCCGGAAACCGATTTCACAGGACGCATGGAGCCAGACAGCACTTTTCAGCAGGAAAAAAAAAGGGGGGGAAAGTCTTCATGGCATGGATTTGGACAAATCTGTGATAGGCTTCTTTCATCGCTTTTCCACTGGTGAGATGGATCAGGTCGGCAGCCAATTTATTCCCCTTGCTCAATGTGAATCTTCAGAAGTATGAGCTACTTCACAGCAAATCTTTTGACCCCCACCCAAAAAAATATTTGTCGTCAGAGGGACTAATTCTATTTTACAGTGCCTTGTGTAGGATGTGGAAAAGGCATTTAAAAAGTGCTGGAGAGATGACAACAATTTACCTCGCTGAGCGTCTAAACCTACCTTTCTCAGATCCCTCTTCTTCATTGTCCTAAAAAGAAAAGACATAAAAGCATTTAATTAAAGACCTTGCTTTAACTTTAAGTTAATTTGTGAAGCCAAAATGGGCTTGAACAAGTTCTACTTGTCTAAAAGATGGATCAGTCCCAGTTCAAACGCAAATGTAGCATGAGATCTAAAGGTAGCATGGGATGTAAGGTAGTGTGATAAGGCAGACATAGGGCAGACATTACTACACGTGTAGTAAGACTAACCTTGGCGCAGGAGTCGTCCTCCACTATATTGTCAGTGTCTGAATCCTGTTTTTTCCTTTAAAAAAAAAAAAAAGCACATAAAATTCAGTCTTCACATAAAACAGATGAGCAAAACGGGTTGGCTGTGACACAATTAAAACATCACCTTTAGCCTTCTTCTTGGCGGGTGTAGATACACCCTACGTAGCATTTCAACATGTTCTGGGTCGCCACCTTCATCTTCCACAGCCTACAATACCAGACATCAAATGAAAATAAAAAGAAAAGTATCAGAAAGTGGGTCAAGCCATGGCCGTGCTGGCATCGCAGTCCTCCTCCACGCATGTTAGTCTTAGGAGGAGAGAGACGTGACCGCAGAGCAGACGGCTACGCAGCAGCGTCAACCCAAACAACAGCAGCAGCAGCGGAGGCGTAGTTTAGACGCAGCATTGGCATTAAAGGTACCGTAGGCCCGTACATTGTCCAGGCTGACCTGCTGTTGCATGTAAATATGCAATCGTTTTCAACCCCCCCCCCACACACACACACACACACACACACACACACACACACACACACACACACACACACACACACACACACACACACACACACACACACACACACACACACACACACACACACACACACACACACACACACACACGACTTTGACTCAACTCGGATTACAGCGAGCGAGTTTCCCGCTGGCGATGCTTCGGCACGTCGCTTGTGGTAACACTGGATAACACTGGCCCCCCGTTAACACACCTGCTTCAGCTTGGCGACGAGCACACTCTTAACGCCCGAGCAGTCGAGATTCCTTCGCTTGAGCTCCGATTTAAGGTCAATTACTCGCAAATCCACTATTTTCTTTGTCTCCGTGGAAATGGCCCCCGACGCCATTTTATCTCGCAAATGTGTTGTGTGCGAGTGCGCATGCGCGTCCCGAGGTGTTATCTGACGCATGCGTGGTGTCCCCCTCTATAAAAGCCCCCCCCCTCCCGCGAGTAGTGCCACTTATACATTTACATTCTACATTCCATTTACATTTAGGGCATTTGGCAGATGCTTTTATCCAAAGCGACTTACAAAGAGTGCATTTGTTGAAGAGTAGACAGCAATATATCACTGTGGTACATAAAGATAAGAATAGAGCAGGTTTCAAGCCATTATACACACTATAAGCCATTTAAGATGAATACAAACCAGGGCACGGCCATGGGCCAGGGTAGTTAATGTATCCAAAACAATACTGAGCACTGTATCGCATTTTTATTCAATATTATCTTACTATATTTAATATGGCTTTCGAAGCATCCAAACCAGCTTCGATTGAATTCGGATACATGTACCGTGTGCCTATACATACACGGGCAGATATGGGTTATATAAACACACACACTAAAGAATGAGGCAAACATCCGATGTAGTACACTGTCGCAAAGTGTCGTGGATGGGTGGTGGTGGTGAAGTGGCGCCCCCGTGTGGCCGCGGGGAGCTCTTCATGTTGTAGCAGCAGTCAGCAAACAGACGAGCTGCCTGATAAACAACAGTGGATGCCTCGAAGATCCAGGAATGGGAACTTCGTCGAGGGCTAAACGTGAAGCATTTCTCTTCATCCACAGGGGGAAACCGTACAGAGAGAACGGAGTACTCGTTGAAAAATTCCGCCGCGTTGCTTTTAAACATCCAAATAATTGTCTTATCGTCACGTCCTTAACCAGTGGAGTGTAGCTAACGCTGTGTGCTAGCTTAGCTCGTCGCAAATCAGGGCCCCTCTCCTTCGACCCTGCTCCCCATCTCTGGGCTCTGGTCGCTCTCACAGCCACAGCTTACCTCACTAATGTGGCTGGATCGACATTTATACCCGGGCCTGGCTAGCGTGATAGACACAAATACTAGTTTAGACAGCGGTCTGTTGTAATATTAGTCGTAATACCCTCTGGGATTACTTTTACATGCTACACACGGGCTGGTGACGGATCTCGGGAAGGACTGGCCCCAGGTATGTTGTGGCTCTTTGTTGCATTTGTTTTAACATGAGTGTAGTCACTACAGCTATTGCGTACGGTGCTCAGCATGTCAACGTGTACGGATGGTTTCGACAAGTATTTGTGTCTCCACGGTCATTACAACGTGTTTGTGATCGCGAGTCGGTGACGTACATATTTTAGGGGAAGATGTGGACGGAAGTCAAGTAAACTACAATTGTCCATCTGTCGGGAACTAAACATGCCAAGTATTTACAGATAACGTGTTGTCGTGGTGGTGGTTGTTGTTGTTGTTGTTGTGTATTTCTCAAATCTGGCGTTTTATTGTGGTCAGCACTGTTTTCAGCAAGGCAACACAGTAGCCCCACACAGTCGGACATCTTCTGGCCTCATTTGCAGCAGCCAGCAGCAGCAGCAGCCTATTTTTGTATGTGTGTTTTATCTGCTGCATTACCTGACTGCAGTTTAATGCAGACAATGTTCTCCAGTTCAGACCTGTAGTCCTAATGTGTTCCCAGGGAGCTTGCCCTCAGGACTGTCCTTCGCGGGCCCTGGCTCCATGCATGTCATGGCGCAGCGTTCTGCCTTGTGTAAAGACAGACTTTATTGGGACATGCATACAGACTCAGCAAGATGCTACTCACTAGGTGTTCAATTTAAAAGGCAGAAGTAATTGGGGCTTATGTATGTGCCACTGACATGCTGCTATAACAACCTTTAAAAAGGATTTGTGTGTTCCTTCTTCTGTCAATGTTTCATAAACATCTACAGCGCAAAGGGTAACGTTTAGAAACCGTGGCTCGTAATGTGATTATGGTCAACAAATGGGTAGGAGCATGCGTTCTATATACATACAGCTCTCCTCTTTTCTGTTCTGTGCGACATAACAAAAACCTAATCAGTTCTGATAGTGGTAGCCCTTTTAGATGAAGAAATGTACTGAAGGAACGTCATGTAGCCTTGTGATAGAAGTAGCCCGGGTGCAACCCTTGTCTTAACAGGCTGACTACGTATGTGTGTATTCTGTGTGCCTTTCTGCTGTTCATCATAACAGGAACATATGATATCTGCTGACTTGTCTGTGGCGTTGGCAATTGTCAAAGGCCAGAACAATATCTTATTTGATTCCCCCCCCCCACCCCACCCATGACATTATGCTTCAGGGATGGGCTCCTTATTCTGAAATAAAAGCATAATGTTAATTTTCTTTTCCACACTCGCAACAATTTCATCACACTAAAGTCCTCCTTTTTATGGATAGAATAAATGTGATTGTATTTGTATTTCTCTCTCAATTGATATTACATATAATGACACATGATGATGATATTCCTGCTGGAATTCCTTTATCATCATGAGTACAATAAAAAAATAAAATGTAGGACATTTTTGTATTTAACAAAACAAGTGTCATTATGGCCTCTGCGCTCCATAAGTAATTTCTCCTCCTTTCTCTCTCAAACATAGGTTAAGTCCAATGTGACTCACACCCATGTAAGAAGTCGTGCAAATGAATTTAGCACTCGAGCTGTGAGAACCTACCACTATGAAGAGTGAGGTACAGTCTGACACCTCAGGAAGACAGGAGCACCTGAAGGAGCCCCTGGTCAACCCAGAGCCCATCGAAGCAGCCAAGAGTTTCCCTGGCAACATGGAGGTGATTGGTAAGGCGGGCAGCGAATTTGCGACACTGTGTGCCGACTCAAGACACCGGTCCCTGAGGGACACGGTGGCACGCAGAGACTCTGATAAGAGCCTGCCTGTGCGCAAAAAGCGCAAGAGCCAACAGGCAGGGCCCTCAGACTGCACCCTGAAGGAGGGTCGCATCAGCGATAGTTCGCTGGCTCCTCAGCGTCCTCGAGTAGAACTCTTGGAGCGTCCCAGCGAGGACAATCACAACCGGGAGTCCTCGTTCAGTGACTGTGCCGCGTCCCTGTCGTCCAGCCTCCGCTTTGGGGACTCTGAGGCGCTGAGCTCGGAGGAGGAGTTGGAGGCGGGCGCGACAGGTGGCCAACGCAAAAACCCCCCGGCCCTGACGGCGGCGTCAGCGGGCGGGGCCGGCGCGGGGCTGCGGCCCGTCCTCAGTCGAACTCGGGGGAACCGCTCACACAAGTGGGCGAGGTCAGAGGCCGAGCCGGTGCTGCACAAGAGGCAGTGCGTGGGCGGCCGGAGGCCTCTGCACCGGAAGCGCTTCGTGAAGGCAGCTCTGGGGGGTGCCCAGCGGACGCAGAAGCAGAAGGAGCGCTTGCTGCTCCAGCGGAAGAAGCGGGAGGTGATCGCGCGCCGGAAGTACGCCCTGCTGCACAGCACCAGCAGCTCCAGCGAGGAGCTGAGCAGCGGCTCGTCCTCGCCGTCGTCCACGGAGGCGGAGGAGGACGAGCTATATGTGGACGTCAGCAGCACCAGCAGCCAGCCCAATGCCGCCTCTGTGGCCACAGGTAAATGAGCTCTTCACACACAAACACATGGTTGTATGTGCACCCACGCTTCAAAACTCTACTGGTGGGCTGGGCAGTATAATGGTATGGCGGTGCACGGTGTGTTTTTGGCATATTTAATTCATATTTAACAAAATGAAAAGCTTCAACA
Organism: Coryphaenoides rupestris; assembly: GCA_002895965.2. Classification (NCBI taxonomy): domain Eukaryota; kingdom Metazoa; phylum Chordata; class Actinopteri; order Gadiformes; family Macrouridae; genus Coryphaenoides; species Coryphaenoides rupestris. Next base: position 253,595 of record PIJE02000270.1, read on the forward strand.
TTTATCACAAAATCACAATCATGTTATTATTATGTGATTGTACAATGTACTTCCTATACAATTCAACCTTTAATTGGGGGGTGGGGTGGGCGTGTTCTGGGTTAGCTGAGATGCTGCTGTGGTACTCCCATCATGGGAAACCAGTGGGTGGAGATTAGAAGACTCAAAGTGTCTTTGCTCCGTGTTGCAACCTTTGGGCAGAACCACAACACTGTCTCTGGGGGGAAAACTGGATATTTGCTTACAGCAGGGGAAAGGTAACTTGGAGCCTCCTAATTGGAGAGAGAATGTAACCACTACCGTCTCCACACAAGCATAGCTGAAAGTGATTGGCTTGTTGACATACAGGGGCACCGGTGCTAAAATTGCTGGAGGTACGATCTGAGAGTTGGAAAGAGGGAAAAGGTTTAGAAAATAATTATGCTAACCACAAAAAAACATCCGCCATTGAAGTCTTGCATGCATGTATTGGAGCTATGCTAACGTTGTGTGTGATGTGATGGACAGTCAAGATGGATTCCCGAACCAATCAGTGGGTGGAGATGTGCCCTGATTGGTCAGTAATTAGATGTTAGATGTCTAAAATGTAAATGTCTCATGAGCATTTCACTCACTAATAGCTGATGGGTGGCTATGGCATTTTTAACAAATTACACACAAATTATAGCTGTTAAATCTGACCTACAGCACCTTGTGTTAAACACCTAGGCCTAAATGTTAAGTACAGTCCAGAATTAACCCAACCACCACCCTTTTAACCGATTTTGTTATGAAAACAATGAAAGCTTGACACATGTGATGAAGACGCATACTGTTTAGATACAGAAATGAAAGGAAGATTTAGGAAGTTATTAACATTTTAAAGCCACTGCAATGCCAATGGTAATTAACAAGGATTATAGTATTGGTTTGGTTTGTACAGCCTCTCTGGTTGTGTACTCTGTGTACCAACTAAAGGGCTAGTTTCATGGAGAAGCTAGAAGACGGTGCTAGGCAGCAACTCCCAGGACACTGAGATGGCAATCCTCTGGGGAACTCAGGGGTTCACAAGCATGGCAGGCCCCTAGTACACAAGCAGTCTATTGGGAAACAATTGTAATGTGTTATGTTGAGTGGGGGATATCAGGATTTAACAACAACTGTTATTCACCTCAAATTGTGCTGTGAAGCTGCAATGTGTCCGGTGACCCATTTGAGTCGAGTAAATGATTAGGCCTACTGCATGATTTCACTAGCACATGGCAATAAATCAGCATTAAATTAAGATTTAGTTTTATCGTACCCGACACCCAGTTTTATAGTCTAAAAGGAATTGTGATAACGAATGGCCTAAATGTTGGAAACATAAGTGAGAAAAGAAGAACTAATTTTAGTTGGATACCATACTTTAAATATTCATTTAATACTTGATGATGCAATACCCCTCACTGTTTAGAATGTGTTTTTAGAATGGTATTTTGAATTCATGAGCACATCGTGATATTTCTCGACATTGTGTAAAATTCATGGATTTCGTCCAGCATTGGATTCCACATCATTCCATCATCGTATTCTGGGCTTGCTGAGATGTGACCATCGTCCTACTAGTTTCTGACTCGCAACCTCTCTGCTCATTGAACACACCCATGAGCCCTGTCCTCACAGCACCCCGGTCTACTCTGAAGAGAGTGAGAGTTACACCATAGGGGACCAATCGGGGGCCAGATTTGAGGATAGTTCTGCAAAAAATCCAATCCCACTGCAATCGGTGTAAAGCAGCATTTGCTGACCTACATTTCTCTCACAGTCCTGGTGTACGGCCGGCAACTCTGCTGCTCTTAAAGGAACACGATCACCCAGTGATCACTGGGTTTGAAATGAAAAGGAAACAGGCAAACGGGACCCACAGTCTTTCTATGTGCATGTGTGGAATAGGGAATGCCAGCCTGTGACGCATTTTGTGTCTAGTCAAGTCTAGTTAATTTATCTAATTTACACTGTGACTGTGAACAAATGAAATGCCATGGCTATTAGATCAACATTGACCCTATTCAGTGTTGCTAGCAAAAGCTTGGACCAATTCGGTGTGTTCAGGAGTTTTGCTTCCTCATACGTAGGTGCTCTGGACGAGGATGTGGTGGTGATCGAGGCAACGCCGGCTCCAGCTCCACCTGTGCCGGCCAGTGAGGAGATCAACGTCACCTCCACAGACAGCGAGGTGGAGATCGTCACCGTGGGAGATGGCTTCAGGTACGTTCTCATTGCACAGAAAGGTGACTGAACGATTGATTTCTTGTTTTCTATTCTTGTTATTTTTTGCCTCCTTCCTACGCCTACAGTACTGTTGCCTGCCATGTCACAGGAGTTTCACTGTTCAGAATGGCCCTGTTTTGTGATGTAAATGTGACTATATATCACTTTGACTTGATGTTCTGCTGCTGTGGCACACAATGAAGAATCCTCGTTTCTCTGTGTTTGCCAGCATATTGTTCTAATGCAGACCATTTGTTAAATGTTAAAACTCTTCGATAAGCCAAATAATTATGTTTGAGTAAGAGTACATGGCAGGAGGGAAAACATTCAGTACAAACTATACTGCGGTAGGTGGTTCTGCATTCTTATTCTGTGCTGGGCTATAGCAGTTAATCGTCATACACTGTGCATGGTCATTATGAGAACCTTTTGCCTGGTTGCAGTACAATTATTTGTGTATCTTTCTCAATATTTTCAGTTGGAGTGTGCGATTGATCAATGTAATATCCACAGCTGAAATCTGCAAATCTGCTGACAATCCAGATTCTAGGTTGTGCTTATGGTAACAGGAATCAGTTTTCCGAACCTGCAGCTTGGGTCTCGGGTGCCCGAGACCATAGCCAGGACTATGCTAACACTCCCAAGCCTGCTTAATCTTAATTCACTTGATTCACAGTCCAAGTATCCACGCACTTGTGTGAATGAGTGACCTGCTGTCACAGCAAGCTGACCTTCGTTTAACTGGAATAGGAAATAAATGAAAAGAAGCTCTGAAGCTATCCCAGCTGAGGTGCCCCTTGGTGCATAGCAAAAGAAATATACAGCTAAAGATGTGTAGAATAGATAAAGGTGCACTTTAATGGAAACGGAATGAAATATCCCTTGAGATTAAGGTTGGCCGGGCCACGTATGAGATGTTCTCTTTAGATCTAGGACCGCATGCACGTGATGGATCTCCACGCTTTTCTTTTGATGTTTCATGTTCTCTCTGCGCTCTCACATGTGGCCGGGCCAATCTGATATGCGGCTTGGTGTAAGCAGTGTAAGCACAGGAGACGACTAGAATAGAGCAGGATAACGGTGACCACATCCTGACCACCGCAGGATGAACAAGTGAAGCATTCCATCGGCTGGTTCTTTGCTTGCTTGAAGACGGTGCACACATTTGTATTTCGGTGAAAGGGTCGCGAACACAACATCTCCACATCATGATGAAGTCAATGGGAACCCAGGCCTGCTTCCACTGGCCTCTCAGAGTCTGCTGCTCTCGCATCGATACTGCTATCGAATTCAGGTCGATGCAAGTTTAAATATAGTATTTCATACAGTGAAGTCTCCGTTAGAAAGAAACTATAAGACTAGCTCGGTGGCTCCACTCACTAACTGATACATAAGTAATACGCATCCTAGCGACCCGGGCTTGTGTCCCACTTGCAATCTTATGCTTCATGTCATTCCCTCTCTCTCTTTCAACCCGCTGTTCTGTCTCTCTCTCCGCTCTCCCCTCCCACCCATACGGGCACAAAAAGCCCATCAAAATATAGCCTATAAACAGAAAAAGAAAGGACAAGTATTTCAGTTACATACTGTATATTTCTGTCCATACCAGATTGAGACGCCCAGCGAGACAGCCCATGACAAAGTCTCTCTCATGTCTTCGGCTCTCTGTTTAGTTATTTAGTTGATTAATTTGGTATCTACATCCGGCTTTTGGGGTGGGGTCTTCAGTGTTGGTTGCATCGATAATGCCTACTTCCCTTCATCTGTTTACGCAACGTGTCCTCACAGTTGTATGCGTGTGTGCACATGACCGGCTTGTGTATGGCACCAGGTTAAGGAATGCACAAAGATTATGGGGAGGCATATCTTCTTAAACAGACAGACAAGTGGGGTTTTCACCAGTCAAGAAAATGGATGGCCTGTTTTCCACACTGGGGGTGGGGTGGGGAGGTGGGGGGGAGCTGATGGGCAGAAAGCAGGATTACAACCGTTTGAAAATGCAGTAAGAAGCTAGCAAGGACTTGCTGCTAATTGTGAGTGTTGTTGTAGGTGTGCCCATAAAGAGGTATAAAGAGGCTTCATTGGTTCAAAAGCTCTGCGTACATTCATTGGCTAGCAAGAGCAGATTAATGCTTGGATGCTTTGTTGTGGAAAATACAGAAAATGGCCTATGTGATCCAAAATACCAAAGAATACAAAAAACAACGTGGTTCAACTGTGGGAGAATCCCTGAGAATTAGCCTTTCTTGCCTTTTATGTTACCGTGCATAATTTCTGTTTCTGCACAATTGTCATGGATTGGTTTAGTTTCATTTGTCGCTTTTCCACATTCTTGTATAAAGGCATCCCCCAGAATACACTAGCTAAACAAATGGCAGCCTATACACCTAGTTGCATTGATTATTAGTGTCTGTATCAATGATACTTTATATTCCCAATTGGTTTATTGTTATTATAGAATTATAATCTGAAACGATCTGAAACAATGTCAAGCTTTCTGCAACACTGAACCGTTCCAACCGATGTCTCAGCACAGTGTTTCAGCAGCATTGGTCCGGGGATCGCATCGCATTACAACGCCTATATTATTTCATATATGCAGCACAGCGGTTTTGACCAATGCGTCATACAATCCGGAATATCAGATCAGCGCATCTCCAGTGTCTATTTGCTCCTTGCGGCCCGCTTAATGATTATTGAGTTTTCGACGTATTATCTGATCAACGGCAGCTTCACAGATCTTTGCCGTAATGACGTATTTCATTACCCAAAGTTTCAGGGGAAATCTAATTTTGTCCTCTTGAGCGACAAAGTGAAACTATTTCCTGGGAGGAATACAGCGACTGGCCAATCTCTGAGTCGCTTTCCTTCGACTTATCTGGCCGTTTCCCGGACTCCCTGCGAGAGACGATCAGCCTCACTGGAGAATGCAGAGAGCTGGACACTTTAGTGAGGAAGGGGGATGGGCATCTAGGAATTTCAGTGCTGGGATGTCAAAGGTCGGCAGGATGAGCGGCAGTACGTTAACATGCGGAAGAGGGGAAAAGTGTGTGTGTGTGTGTGTGTGTAGTGTGTGTGTGTGTGTGTGTGTTGTGTGTGTGTGGTGTGTGTGTGTGTGTGTGTGTGTGTGTGTGTGTGTGTGTGTGTGTGTGTGTGTGTGTGTGTGTGTGTGTGAGAGAGAGATATACAGTGCAGAGATATACAGTGCATCCGGAAAGTATTCACATCGCTTCACTTTTTCCACATTTTGTTATGTTATAGCCTTATTCCAAAATGGATTAAATAAAAAAAAAATCTCAAAATTCTACACACAATAATGACAAAGTGAAAAAAGTTTTTTAGAAATTTTTACACATTTACTAAAAATAAAAAAACTACAATATCACATGTACATAAGTATTCACATCGTTTGCTACGACACTCAAAATTGAGCTCAGGTGCATCCTGTTTCCACTGATCATCCTTGAGATGTTTCTACAACTTGATTGGAATCCACCTGTGGTCAATTCAATTGATTGGACATGATTTGGAAAGGCACACACCTCTGTGCCTAAGTTCCCACAGTTGACAGTGCATGTCAGAGCACAAACCAAGCCATGAAGTCAAAGGAATTGTCTGTAGACCTCCGAGACAGGCTTGTATCGAGGCACAGATCTGGGGAACGGGACAGAAAAATGTCTCCAGCATTAAAGGTCCCAACGAGCACAGTGGTCTCCATCATTCGTAAATGGAAGAAGTTTGGAACCACCAGGACTCTTCCTAGAGCTGGCCGCCCACACTGAGCAATCGGGGGGGAGAAGGGCCTTGGCCAGGGAAGTGACCAAGAACCCGATGGTCACTTTGACAGAGCTCCAGCGTTCCTTTGAGGAGATGGGAGAACCTTCCAGAAGGACAACCATCTCTGTAGCACTCCACCAATCAGGCCTTTATAGTAGAGTGGCCAGACGGAAGCTACTCCTCAGTAAAAGGCACATGACAGCCCGCTTGGAGTTTGCCAAAAGGCACCTAAAGGACTCTCAGACCATGAGAAACAAAATTATCTGGTCTGATGAAACCAAGATTGAACTCTTTGGCCTGAATGCCAAGCGTCATGTCTGGAGGAAACCAGGCACCGCTCATCACCTGGCCAATACCATCCCTACAGTGAAGCATGGTGGTGGCAGCATTATGCTGTGGGGATGTTTTTCAGCGGCAGGAACTGGGAGACTAGTCAGGATTGAGGGAAAGATGAATGCAGCAATGTACAGAGAGATCCTTGATCAAAACCTGCTCCAGAACGCTCTGGACCTCAGACTGGGGCGAAGGTTCACCTTCCAACAGGACAAAGACCCTAAGCACACAGCCAAGATAACAAAGGAGTGGCTTCGGGACAAGTCTTTGAATGTCCTTGAGTGGCCCAGCCAGAGCCCAGACTTGAACCCAATTGAACATCTCTGGAAAGACCTGAAAATAGCTGTGCACCGACGCTCCCCATCCAACCTGATGGAGCTTGAGAGGATCTGCAAAGAAGAATGGGAGAAACTGCCCAAAAATAGGTGTGCCAAGCTTGTAGCATCATACTCAAGAAGACTTGAGGCTGTAATTGCTGTCAAAGGTGCTTCAACAAAGTATTGAGTAAACGATGTGAATACTTATGTACATGTGATATATATATATATATTTTTTTTTTTATAAATTAGAAAGAATTTCTAAAAAACATTTTTTACTTTGTCATTATGGGGTATTGTGTGTAGAACTTTGAGAGAAAAAAATGAATTTAATCCATTTTGGAATAAGGCTATAAAATAACAAAACGTGGAAAAAGTGAAGCGATGTGAATACTTTCCGGATGCACTGTAAGCTACTGTATATGGCCATGTATGTATACAGATACTAGGGATTATATGAGTCTTCAGTCTTGATCTATTTTTCATATCATTGTTTTTACTATATGCAAAATACCCGGCTGACATAACATGGTGTGACACCCACAATTGTGTCTGATTTATTCAGACAAATAACAGACACATTTTTATTTTTAAACTAACTGTAGTGCTTTGTTCTGAGCCACATGAAGGGCTCATGTGTGTTTATCAAAATGCATTTAATTCATTTTGAACTGAAAAAGTGTGTCTTCAAATTGTTTATTGCTTTGTCACCAAGTCCCCAAACGACACCGGCTCCTCCCCAGGCTCCCCGTCCTCCTGGAATCTGCTGCAGAATGTACTGTATTCCCTGAAGTATCCTCCAATATTAGCCCAGTGCTCAGCCCCCAGCCAGCCTCCCCAGAGCGTTCAGGTATTTGGCTAGCGTCACACGTTGTGGGTGGGTGGGGGAGGTGGAAGACCCTTAGCCCCACGAAGAAGACAATTCCCCTGTGTTAGTGTTTACTGTGTACTGTTTACCTCTCCGCTGCGCCCCTCCAGGGTGCGTGGTGGTAAACAGATATTTACCAAATAATCCCAGTCTACTGCTGGGGTAATTAGGAGCGTCTCTCCGGTGGGCTGTCCTTTTCCCTTGGTCCTGCACAAAAAAAGGTGAAATGTGTTGTGTTGTGTTTTTTTTAATAAATCGTGGTGTCTTTCCGTGCACTTGGCGCACAAGCCCAAAAATGTCGTAATTATTTCAGTGCATTTCTGAACGTTTCAGCATAGCACAGGTTCAGCAGGTTTTTCATCTGAGGTCGAAATTGAACGCATTCAAAATGGCAAACGAGCAGAAAAAATGGTTATCCACCTTGAGTAAACTTCAAGATTTTAAGTTAAGATGAAATAATTATGTGTTTGCCACATATTGCGTTTGCTGTAAATAAAATGTCCAAGTAGACTTTCCTTTCCCCTTGCCTTAACCATAGCCTCTTCTCTGCATCTGTGTTTGCATGTGACTGGGAGTGCTTGTGGAAATAGACGGATGTGTGCACTCCCTATGTTCCTAATGATTTGTTTATTATGTAGCATTTCTGAAAGGGAAATGAAGGTAGTTTAGCATGTGCTGCACGGAAGTTTTCTTGAAGCACATTCGTGCATACATCAGGAGGACCCATTATTATTATTATTATTATTATTATTATTATTATAATTATAATTATTATGCTGTTTCCTCTCTAGGATGCGTGGCGGTATCCCCTAGCATAGTACTAGGCAGCACTTTCAACCAGGCCCCCAGGGCTTGCCCCTCCCCTCTCTCCCGTCGTCTCCTCACTTTACGGCAGGCTGGGAGGAAGCTAATTCCCAGGCTTCCCTGTGAGAGACATGAGCAGGGATGGAGCATGTGGATAGTCCTTTCACTGAGAACAGGGAAGGAGGGAAGAAACCGTGGGGTGGGGGTGGGGGCAGGGGTGGTGGGATTTGTGGCACATCTCTGACTGAGCTTCGACTCGGTCAAGTATTTAAATTCATCCAAACCTTTTCACCTAGCATGGTTCTCGTTACATTTTTTACTGCTGACATACAGGGAAGTAAAGGCGTAGATTGATCACCAGCATAATTACTTGAAAGTGAACAGTGGAATATATCTTTGAGGTCTGGGTGTGTGTCTTATTGAAAATCCGGGACGGTCTTCTACACAATACGTGATCTTTGAATTTGTCATGGGCTTGGGAATTAAATAAGGTAAATTGGCAATGATGTGAATTACATGGCTTACCCGAAGCTGTTGGTTTTGAAAATGCTTTTTAGTTTTTTCTGGTCATCTTACCTTTAGGTCTGCTACAATTCTATCAGTTTTGGGTCAAGTATTTTCCAAATAATATGTCTGTTGACATGAGGCCATTTCATGTCGCAGTGTGTAACTGTTCTTCTCGTGTGTGTATGTGTGTGCGTGTATATGTGTGTGTGTGTGTGTGTGTGTGTGTGTGTGGTGTGTGTGGTGTGTGTGTGTGTGGTGCGTTCACAGGTCTCGTTCAATCGGTGGTCCGGGCAGGATGTGGGCCAGCAGCTGCTCTCAGAACCGGGCCCAGGACCCCCGTGGGAGATACCGCCTCTCCACCGTCATCCAGCCTCTGCGGCAGAGTGCCGGGGAGGTGGTGGACCTCACCGTAGACGAGGACGGTAACGTCTCCCTCTATACTCCTGTGTCCGTCCAAAATGGCGTGTGTTTCGCACAGACAAAATGGCCGCCTTTGCAACCAAAACAAAGCGTGTTATCGCCTCAGGGTGCTCAGTCGAAATAGTCCAACTTCCCCCTCTTACGTCAGTCTCTGGTATTCTGTAAATGTAGACTATCACGTCCCCGCTCTGGGGTTTATTTCAAGATGAACCAGTTAGAAGCAAGACTTGCTGACATTATGAGGGATTATGGAGGTTTATACGAGCGCTCAAGCAGAGTCTACAAGGACACAGAGATGGTAGAAAACCCCCCCGGCGTCATTAAGCTAACAGCACGCTACATGCATCACACTAAGTAAGTATACTACCTTAAGATTACCGCTATTGATCTGCTGTTCACCTATCAAGGTCATGGAAACAATGTACAATCATCATGGACTTGCAGTGCTGGTTAGTTTGGGGTGTGTGTGATTGTATATGACTGTGTAACTGTGTGTGTGATATTGACTTGCTGTGGCATGAGTAGTTTTACTGTCCACAGGGGAGCATATTGTATTAGGTAGAGCTTTGGGTAATATGGCCTTGGTTGCATGGTTAAATAACCTGCAATGTAAGCAACACATCATAACCAAAGTTGTAGGTTTCAGCGCCTGTTTACAAAAGTTAAAAAGAAACAAAAATTTGAGCTGACACCGAAACTCAAAATCAGAAAAATCATTCATGATGGACAAAACCAGGAAACGTTTTTTTCTTCTGGATGTCCGACTGCATGTCTTAGCTCCCGTTCTCCAAGGTCACCTGTGCTTTGACCCCCCCCCCCCCCCCCCCTCACCCTCAGATCTCTCGGTGGTGCCCACCACCTCCAGCAGCCTCTACCCCCAGACCCTGCGCTCCTCCTCATCCTCCTCCTCCTCCGCTCACCTGGCCTCTACCTCAGAGCTGAACGACGGCCCGGGCCCCTCCTCCAGCTGCTCAGGCCCCGCCCCCGACAGCGTCCACGCTCACGCTCAGGGGACCCGCGGGGGCAACCGCACAGCCACCGAGGGTGAGACATGTGCAAAACACATGCAAGCACGCACACACACACACACACACAGGCTTATGTTTTTTTTAAATGTCAGTGATTGGAATTCCTCTTCCTTTTTTAGCGACATACTGCTTTTGCTTTACTTGTTACTTATTAAAAGAGAACCGGAAAACATAATGTATTTACAGAACCACACTTAACTAAAGTAAGCTGAATAGATTGAACAAAGTTTACAAATACAACCACGGTTCCATGACTCCCGGATGAAGCAATGACACGGAAACCTCGGCATTTCTATTGTACATTTTTCGGGAAATCAAGGTGCCGAAAAAAGTATTGATTTGGTATTGGAACTGAAACCCATGCAGTGGTATTATTAGCAGTGGTGTTGTCGGTATGTGGATTGCCTCCTATTAACTCCTCCTTTTATGTGCCAATGGCTCCTCAGGTGACGGTCGCCGGGGCCTGACCAGCGCAGCGGGCGATGGAGGCGGGGGGGTCGCCATGCCCAGACTGCCCTCCTGCTGCCAGCAGCACTCTCCCTGCGGGGGGCCTGCCTCGGCCCACCTGTACCTGAGCCACTCCCACCACTCCAGCTGCTCGCAGGCCTCCTCCTCCCAGCAGACGGGCGGCTCACAGCACGGCCACGCTCACGGCCCCGGCCACCACTTCCTGCACCACCTGCACCACCCCACGCCCCAGCCCGCGGGCAGCCTGGCCTTCCAGGAGCCCAGCTGCCCCGTGGAGCGGCCCACGCCACTGCCCGCCCCCTGCGCCGGTGCCAACAGCGGCGGCGGGCCCGGTGCCGCTGGCCACTACCACGATCAGGTACCCCTTACCGTCGTGAGACGGACCAATCAGGGCATCTCTTCCCTGATTGGTCAGAAATGAGCGTGGCCTCATACACAGAGGCAGGCGGAGTCAACCAGAACAGATATCCTCAGAGGGCATTTACCTTACTAATAGCTGAGGGGTGGCTATGGCATTTTTAACAAATGACACGGAAATGATGGCTCTTAAATCTTAGCTCCAGTGCCTTTTTAAAATGTAGGTTAAAATGCACATGTGGTGCAGTTTGTTTACAGTGGACGGTGAAAAAACAACTGGTTTGTATTGCAAAGCGTTTGCTGTCTTGGCGCACGGAAGTGATTTTAGTCAAAGGGGAACTTTGCCGCTTTCCAACCTTACATCTGTGTGTCCGTATTAGGGATAAGATAAGATCAAACTTTATTGATCCCGAAGGAAATTCTTGTGCCAGAAGTTGCAGAGCAATAGAATAATAAACAAGAGAAATAAACAATAGAATAATAAAAGTAAATTTTTTGTTGTTGTTGAAGTAAGATAGCTCGGTCTATTTAGCGGCTTGGCCTACTTAGCGGCTCGGTCTAGTTAGTGGCTCGATCTAGTTAGTGGCTCGGTCTAGTTAGTGGCTAGGTCTAGTTAGTGGCTAGGTCTAGTTAGTGGCTAGGTCTAGTTAGTGCCTAGGTCTAGTTAGTGGCTCGGTCTAGTTAGTGGGACTGTCAAACTCATTTACTGCTCTCTTACTCCTGTCATTTACCCAGTTGGTCCCTCAATTATTAATGTCAGTCTGATGCAAAATGAATAAAAATGGGTCACCAAATGGTGGCTTCTGTTTGACACACGCTGGTTAAGATCTACTGCTGCATAAACTGTCACAAGGTGTTGTATTTAGGAAAATAAAGAAAGCAACCTGGGTAACAATTCGCCTCATGAGACCATCCTGATCTCGCATTCCGTTCACATTCTGTTTCTCTCTACAGACCTGCACCTTGTTGGAAGCCCTTTTCCTTTGATTACAATACCCTCTCTCTCTCTCTGTCTCTCTCTCTGTCTCTCTCTCTGTCTCTCTCTCTCTGTCTCTCTCTCTCTGTCGCTCTGCAGCAGACTCTACCCGTGGACCTGAGCAGCAACAGCGTGCGCGGCAGTGGAGGCGGCCCCGGCGGTTTCCATGGCAGCAACTCGGCCTTTGACCCGTGCTGCCCGGGCTCCGCCTCGCGGCCGGCTCCCTTCGCCTCCCAGGTGGCCCCGGGGCCCAGCGGCAGCAGCGGTGGCAGCAGCGGCGGTGGTGGTGGCGGAGGTGGCGGGGGCCAGCCCGGCGTGGTGGACTCCTTCAGCGCCTCCATGCTGGGCCCCGGCCAGCCCCAGCTGTCCTCATGCAGACACTACATGCATCCCTCATGTGAGTACGGTACCGTACGCACACACACACGGTCACCTTCGCCTAGCAACCAGCATCGCTCTCCAGGCCTGGCTTCTCCCATCCATGTGCTTCTAATAAGCCCTGTGATGAAGACCCCCCGCTGCCCACCTGACGCCCACCTTCTCCGAGTAATTAACAGAGCCTGATGTTTTATGTGCTGTGGGAGCTTTACTGCTGTGTGTGTGCGCATGCGTGTGCGCGGTGTAGGCAGCTGCCTCTCCTGGAGAGAGTTACACTACAGCTGCTTGCTGCTCCACCCGGTTGAGAAGCGTCTATAGATGAATCATGTAGAAGTGTTGAGCCAAACACTTCCTCAATAAACATGCATACTTCAAGTTTTGTGTTCAAGCGTGTATTTTCTCCCCCAGATGGCTCGCTGGCACGCTCGCTCCACCACCTCCACCAGTCTTCTTCCTCCTGCCCCCACTCCCACGGGCCGGTCCCTCCCCTGCCGGCCCCGCCCCTTCCCCCGGCGGTGGCGCCCCCCCACCACCACCAGGCCTCGCCGGCGGCGGTGGCAGCGCCAGGGGATTACGTCATCCCGCATCCGGTGCACCCCTTCCACGCGCCGCTGCCCTCGCACCCCGCCGGCCACGCCGTCTCCCAGGCGCCCGCGCACCCGCAGCAGCCGCAGCCACCCCTGCCACCGCCGGCGCCGCAGCTGGCCCCGGCCCCCCACCACCACCACCACCACCTGGCGGCCGGCCAGCACCTGCCCCCGGAGCACCCGGCCCTGCCACACCACATGCCCGGCTCCCTGGGCGCCTCGGTGCAGCGGCTGCACCAGCACGACATGCTGCAGAGGATGGAGGTGCAGCGACGCAGGATGCTGCAGCACCCCACGTGAGTCACACACCACCACCACCCTGGCCACCACCACCAACACACTGACCACCACCACCATCCTGACCACTACCACCACCACCACCGCCACCCTGATCACCACCACCCTGATTACCACCACCATCCTGACCACCACGACCACCACCCTGACCACCCTGACCACCACGACCACCACCACTCTGACCACCACCACCACCACAACCCTGACCACCACCACTCACCCATGGGAGGGGAGAGGCTGGTTAACCTGGGGGATCAACCTTGTGTTTACTTTATACACCAGGCCGCCTTTCTGCTTTCGTATGCAATTTCAAACAAAAAAATATAATTTATAGATTATTATATATTATAACTGCCGTGGGCCGCATCAGAGCCCCACTCGGTTTAGTCTGTTAGCGCAGGATGTTGTGTTGATGTTGTTTTTAAATGTGCACATTTTTTATTGTTTTTTGTGCAATATTAATGCAATGTGTATGTGCTTGTCATAAATAAAGATATAAAGAGTCACCCTGTTAACTGTCGGGTCCTGTTTTTCCAGACGGGCACATGAGCGGCCGCCTCCGCACCCCCACAGAATGCACCCCAACTACGGCCATGGGCACCACATCCACGTGCCCCAGACCATGTCCTCCCACCCCCGGCCCCCGGAGCAGCGCACCGCCTGGTGGGTCCCAGCAAAACACCAGCACCACCACCATCAGCAGCACCACCAACACAAGCACCACCACCACCAGCAGCAACCATTAATAAAAGAGCAGCTTGGATTCACCGCTGATGTTCACATGTTCTCTCTAACGCCGGTCATCTTGTCCAACAGGGAGCTGGACATCGAGGCTGGCGTGGTAGCCCCGTACCCGTCAGGACACCTCCACCCCCACCTGCCCCACTACCACCAACCGCCCAGGCTACACCACTTCCCCATCCCCTTCATGGTGAGCGTTGCAGGAAGAGACACCGGTGGTTCTCTTGGTGCTTGAGAGCAGCAGTTGTCAGGGTGGTCGCTCCTCAGGACTCTCATGTGTCGTTACTCATTAGTCACCAAGTGACTAATGAGTAACCACCCCAAAATATCATGTGTGTTTACCAGTATCGCAGTAATCAATGCCTTCATGTACTGTTGAACTTTTTGGAGCAAACAACAAGCTGCAACAATTGGGGCTGAACTCAATCTAAATAGTCCGCCATTGGAAAAACTAGTTAATTCACAGGCTTCTATAGATTATGGATTTGGCGTATGCCATATTGTTCACTTGCCATCCTTTTGTCGTGATCCCAGAGGCACTAGTGACATGACATGCTGTTACCCACAATACTTTCTATGCATGTGTCCGACAGGGATTGTGGAAACGATGAACAACATATAATTGAACCGGTGCAGGTTGTAATGCATAATGTGTATTTGCTGTTACATGAATATACAGTATGCATACCAAAGCTCATGTCACACATTTGAAAAGTCAACTCACTTCAGGATGTACAAATGTAATGATTGGACCATATTGGTTTGCATGTGATATGATTGTTACAGGCCCTTTATCACAAGTTAACACTCAAAGGGCCAGTCAGATGTTGCACATTACATGGCGGACATCGACAGGGAAATGGGGACAACAGCCAACAGGGAACGGGGACCAGGAAGTCCCCTTTAATGTGTATCTAACACACTCCCCTTTAATGTGTATCTAACACACTCCCCTTTAATGTGTATCTAACACACTCCCCTTTAATGTGGATCTAACGCACTCCCCTTTAATGTGGATCTAACGTACTCCCCTTTAATGTGTCTCTAACGTACTCCCCTTTAATGTGTATCTAACGCACTCCCCTTTAATGTGTATCTAACGTACTCCCCTTTAATGTGTCTCTAACATACTCCCCTTTAATGTGTATCTAACGCACTTCCCTTTAATGTGTATCTAACGTACTCCCCTTTAATGTGTATCTAACGCACGCCCCTTTAATGTGTCTCTAACATACTCCCCTTTAATGTGTATCTAAACGCACTTCCCTTTAATGTGTATCTAACGTACTCCCTTTAATGTGTCTCTAACGTACTCCCCTTTAATGTGTATCTAACGCACTCCCCTTAATGTGTATCTAACGTACTCCCCTTTAATGTGTCTCTAACATACTCCCCCTTTAATGTGTATCTAACGCACTTCCCTTAATTGTGTATCTAACGTACTCCCCTTTAATGTGTCTCTAACGTACTCCCCTTTAATGTGTCTCTATCTTACGTACTCCCTTTAATTGTGTATCTAACGACTCCCTTATGCTGCTATTAACGTTTAACTCCCTTTAATGTGTCTTTACGTAATCACTTTAATGTGTTCTAACGTACTCGCCTGTTGTCCCTTCTCCAGCACACTGGCATATCTGTGAATCAATGACGTCCAATACTCGTAACCTTGGTTACTAAACCTATATAAACATCAATCATTTACCCATTTACACAACGTCCACCTATGTGCTGATTTATGAATCTGGACAAATTCGCTCTTGGCTGCATTTCCATTGTCGCGGTATACCACCAAGCACATCAGAGTAGAACCTCTACGTCTTCAGTAAACGATCTCGCTATACGTCCTATATTTTAGGATGGTAGTTTAGATGTGGAGTAAGGTTGTCACCGAGATGCTGCTGCTGCCAACGTATCAGTGAACAAGGCACTTAACCTGGTACTCAAGATTCAAGAACTTTAATCATCACATACACATACAGGATATGCAGTGATGCCCAGCGGAATGTGCAGCAGAACAATACAAATATCACAATTGAAGGGAAAGAATCTGAATATCCACACTATTTACAGTCTTTACAGCAAAAGGAACAGCTTTATTTTTTTTAGGAATGAGAAATATGAGCAGATAGGCAAATAAACAAGTAAGCATATCAACAACAAGGCAATATAAACAATTTATGCAGTAAGACTATGTGGGTGCATATACTGTATACTACTTATGTGTGTGTGCATGGGAGGGGGCAGTAGGGGGGCCCTAGTGAGGTCAGAGTTCACAGTCAGTGGCCTGTGGAAAGAAACTCCGTTTTAGTCTCTTTGTTCTACCAGTGTGACTGCAGAGGCGGTTGCCTAACCACATAAGTTGGAACAGATTGTTGTTGGTGTGGTGAGGATCCTTCATGATCCTGCAGGCTCTGGTTGGACACCTCTCACTACCCACACAGTGAACCTGTCTGACTATTATGACTGAATTGTGCTTTATGGGAAAAATAATGCAACTTTATCTTCATCTGCCATGGTTCAGTCAAGCACTGGATGGGAGTAATCATAGTGTGTGTGTGTGTGTGTCGTGTGTGCTTGTGTGTGTGTGTGTGTGTGTGTGTGTGTGTGTGTGTGTGTGTGTGTGTGTGCGTGTGTGTGTGTAGCGTGTGTCTTTAATGTGATGTGTGGTGACTTGCAGTGACATCCGCCTTTAACATCACAAGAGCGTCTACGAAAAAAAATATGCATTGAAAATTACATATATATATATACAGTATATATAGAGAGAACGATACAATACACACAAAGATAACACAATATACATAATAAAGATAAAAAATAACAAATGTAATATAATGAAAAGAAAACAAAGCTCAGCTGTTGTATTGTACTGTATATATTGGAGCAGTATTTCTCCAAGGGGTCCTTCTTCCCGTCCTACTTGAGGTTCTTTTAGTGTTGTTGTGCTCCCCAAAAACATTAAAATAAATAAACATGTATATAGATGTATACATTCATCTTCATCATCTTCTAATGTTCATTTTTACACTACACATACATCCGAGAGGACGTACAGTATGTGTGATTAAGCCTTAATTCAATTATACAAAACAATAATACAATACCTTAATCATTAAGGTATTGTTCTTGTGTAGTCCCGTGGTAAAAGGACAGGTATACCTCCCAACCACGCACACTTGGCACAGGCACGCGTTTAAAGCATGCTGTGCGTGATCCCGTCCATGTTTCTTCATTGAAAGTCCCTAATCCCTATGGCCAATTTGAATACTATTAATCCGCCCTAAACGCAATCTCCGGGGATTCGACGAGGCAGTCAGGTCGGGGACAGGCAGGGTCAGCAACGGGTGATCAGAAGGAGGAACGCTGGAGAGTCTTGCATGGGTCAGCGAAGATACAATCTGGCACTGAGCGAGTGGAAAGGTGGAGCTTAAATAGGGAGTTAATTGACACAGGGAACAAGTGGAGGTGATGTGTCTGATGAGATGATTGATTGATTGATTGATTGATTGAGGTGAGAGTGGAAACTTACAGAGTGAAGAGTGGATCATGACACAAGCTTTTTTGTCTTTGCTATGTATTCACAAGGATCATGGATCAAGGATATCTATTATCCCCAAGAGACAGTTTGTTGTACAGCTAATAGTCAACAACATAACCATCAGACCAACAATAAACGATACGTACAAGATACAAAGCACATTGATTTATTTAATAGGCCAATAGGCAGCAGGGACAAGTGAGCTTTTAAGTCAATTGGTCCTACAGATGGTCTGGTCCTAACCTTGTACAATTGAGGAAGATCATTCAATGTTGCTGCACACTTTGATAATACGCTGCCATCGGTTTATAATATTTGAGGGGAAGTGACCTGTACCAGCTGACAATCCAAAAATCTATTGTCATCTCTTAGTTTGCCGTTCGATGCGTGCCCCTGACCGTTCCATAAATGCCCATTCGATACGGACCGACTGCGTGGCCTCCGGTATTTTTTGAGAGCTGCTCACCCAAACAACTTCACAGTCGACACTGCATTTTCTTGGGTCCTCAGCAATAAACAAACCTGCGTGGAGTGTGAAGTGGGCCGGATGAACGGTTGTCAGGAAAATCGAATAGCTCTGAATGCCGCCACTGCAGGCGAAGAAGGGGTTCGCAGAGGGTTGGAGAACTTGAGGGGGGTGCCTGCTCATTCAACCGTTCCTCAATGCAAAGGTACCGTTTTCGATAAAATTTAAGTAAAATTAATATTCCAGCCTCATGTCACAATCCGAATCTTTCATGAACTTCACACCATTCACAGTTTGTGTCCCACATGTGTAGTACAAAAGAAAAGGCTCTGTGTGGTCTTATGAAATCCAGGCTTTATGGCCTGTTAAACTATAGTGATACATTCTGACCCAGGCTGTGACCGAAGGGGTTTTTAAAAGTGTGAGTCAAGTGTGTCCTGGAAAAATCACACTGAGCAATAAAAAGGCAGATGTAAAGACAGAGAGGCAGACACCACAGACCTTCAACCACATTATGGGGAGAGAATGTATGACAGAGAGGCAGACACCACAGACCTTCAACCACATTATGGGGAGAGAATGTATGCAGTTTATGCATTCATGCCAGATTCTGTTATCTGTTATTCTGGGCAAATGACTGCCCGTATGTACATATGCTTTTGGTGAATGCCATTTCACATAGTTTGATTGTTCCTGTGCTATTTCTTCTATAATGTGTGATGCCTTGGTTATAGTTTGAAGTAGTTTTCACTTTGCATTGTGTGCAGCATTAGTTTTTACAATCCTTAGTAAGTCTTGAATTTGCAGTTTTCACTCATTCTATTCACCAACACATGAGCATCAACCCACCACCACCACCACCAACACATGAGCATCAACCCACCACCACCACCACATGACACACACCACCACAGCATTTGCCCGGCCCCCCCGCTGTGATCCTGGCATACTGCTGTCTGCTGTGACATTCCTAATAATAGGAGGAGGAGGAGGGGTTGAGGAGAGCAGTTCCTACAGTGGAGGAAGAGGCTTTCATCACAAGATGATTTGTGACGTGGTGTTGGGATGCGTGGGCAGATTGAGGTGTTGGGTGGACAGGTCAGTTGAAACATTTTTTTCACCGAGGAAAATGTGGTAAACATTGAGGCTGGGGTCTCGTTTTCTGAGATGTTTGCCCCCATATATGTTTGGTTTTGAGAAAGACAAGAAAGGACGGTTAGGAAGGTGTACGATAATGCAGTAACCTGATAAACTGACACAATGATCTTATTGTCCGATTTCCCGCCTGTCCCTGTAAAGACGATTTATGTGTTACGTCTTTATATTAACATTATCATAACATAACATATCAACAGAACCGGCCAATCTATATTTGTAACACTTTTGAAGTCTTTATGACTGACCCCAATATGAGGACTGGTCAGAGCCACGGCATTTTCTGAATATTGATTCTTAAATGTGTCCTAAAACAAATCGGTCATGCTTAATATATAGCAAAACTGATTCATAAAATGCATCAAATTCTCTTGATAACCGTGTAATTTTAATGAAGATATACAATACGGAAATACACAACAGCGCAAGATTCCTTGGATAACTGCTTGCATAACCACTAGATAGTTCATAACTAACGCACTCCCTTTAATGTGTATCTAACGTACTCCCCTTTAATGTGTCTCTAACGTACTCCCCTTTAATGTGTATCTAACGTACTCCCCTTTAATGTGTATCTAACGCACTCCCCTTTAATGTGTATCTAACGTACTCCCCTTTAATGTGTCTCTAACGTACTCCCCTTTAATGTGTCTCTAACGTACTCGCCTGTTGTCCCTTCTCCAGCACACTGGCATATCTGAAGTGACCTACCCGCACATTCGGTACATCTCATCCAGAATGACTGGCTTTGGAAGAACCTACGAGGTAGGGCTCCCGGTCCCCTGATTGGCCCGTTACGGCTGCACTCGCCATAGGGAACACAAACAGGATCTCTATCTCTCTATATCTATATCTCTTTCTATCTCTATCTCTATAAATATGTATAAATAAATAAACAAGCAAATGGTGATTTGAATCAATTCCCTAGAATTGCACCAAAAAGCCTTTGATCAGTCGTGGGCTGTGTGTGCAGTGACCTTGTGCAGCTCGCTATGGACAGCCCATTGTGTGTGTGTGTGTGTGTGTGTGTGTGTGTGTGTGTGTGTGTGTGTGTGTGCAGAGTGGTTGGTGTAATCCTGCGTCAACAGGGGTGCGGCTGTGAGCTAGTTGATTTGAATGAGTGGATAATGAGCCGAGTGGGTTGGGAGTTAGCATAGCGGAGCAGAGCTTGTTGGGGCGGAGGGTGTCTCTGTGGATGGAACCCCTACCCCCCCCCCCCCCCCATCCTGTCACATTACATTAGCCAGCGCTTTTATCCAGAACCATTCTTAATATTAATTAGTATTCTTATTGCATTGCATTGTATTTATTTTTGTGTGCTTAGTGGCAGTGCAAACTGTCAGAGTGCCTTTACAGTTCCACCACCGTTCCTAAACTCTGTGTGTGTGTGTGTGTGTGTGTGTGTGTGTGTGTGTGTGTGTGTGTGTGTGTGTGTGTGTGTGTGTGTGTGTGTGTGTGTGTGTGTGTGTGTGTGTGTGTGTGTGTGTGTGTGTGTGTGTGTGTGTTAGGATCTGCTGCATTTAGAGGAGCGTCTCGGCACTGTGAACAGGGGGGCCTCCCAGGGGACCATCGAGAGGTGCACTTACCCACACAAGTACAAAAAGGTGAGACCGTGTGTGTGTGTGCGCATGTGTGTGTGTCAGTGCGATTGTATAGCCAACTGTTACTAGTAAATGTGTACGAGTGTAGATCTGCTGCCCGTTTGGTATCCATGCATGTATGTAAGACAACGTTGGGTCTCAGGCAGAGAAGGACCGATGGACTCTGGACTCTTATTTGGAATCCAGAGTGCTTCATTTGTTTTTCAAGACATTCAAACATTGTCAGGGAAATAGTTTGATTTAGCTGTCCAAGTGTTTCTTTATTTATTTTTTTTAAAGTAAGAAATCTAACACCCTGCCACCCAATACAGAAGGTGTTGGAGAGAGTCATTGACGAACAGTTAACCCCTGAGGCATGGTCATCTATTGGGAAAAATATTCCCGCAACCCCAGAATCGGTGAGAAAAAAATCAGAACAAATCAATTTGGAAAAAAACATGTCTCCTGCTCACATTTATTTACAGTAGATGTTAGTCTTTGGGTGGGGAGGGAGGGAGGGTGTGTGTGTGGGGGGAGGGGCAGGGAATTCGGCTCTGGAAATTATGTAAGAGATGTAGAAAAGTCGGTCTGCTGCTAGGACACAACGACCCATCATCTCCCCTTGTCCATACTGGCAATATAATCTCTTTGTTTTGTGATTTAATAAAAATACAAAAAAAGAAACATCCTTCCATTCTATACTACTTCCCCCTTTTTTTATTTCTTTTTTTACACAGGTGTAACATTACCAATAACATTCTAATGTTATTGTGTATTGTAGAGACACAGTCGTAACGCCCCCCCCCCCCCCCCCAGTTCTTGCTTATTGCTCTCCTGACATAAACACCTCCCCTCCCTCACACTCATCTACACTCTACATCTAACACACTACACCCATGTGATGGCTGTGCGGGAGCAGGAAGTGCTGGTTCAGGCCCATAATGTGTGGTTGTGTGTTGGGTCCCCCCCCCCCCCCCCCCCCCAAACCCCCACCTCCCCGGTCCACAGAGGAAGCTGCTGGGCAAGCAGCAGGAGGAGGAGGAGGAGGGGGCGGACGAGGAGGACACGGAGGAGAAGTGCACCATCTGCCTGTCCATCCTGGAGGAGGGGGAGGACGTGAGGTGAGCCGCGCCCCGATACAGCTGTGTGTGCGTGTGTGTGTGCGCACACGCACACGCACGCGCAGGGCTCGAGGTGTTTTTTTTTTAGGGAAGGCCGTCGCTCAGGACCTCAGAGACACGTCTCTCAGAGGAGGAGAACGTTTGGCACTTGGCACATGCCAACAACATGGTATACCTGCCCTCTGCTGATGCAAAATGAAATGGTATTATTATATGTATCTGTGTATAATGTCGAGATGATGCATCATCATTGCGATAAATCCAAATGGCAATCGTTATGCAGTAATAAACAAGTGCATTCATCAAACTAAATAATCAAACTATAATTAGTGGAGTCTCTGTATATGTATGGATAGGTATGTATGCATGCATTGATTTTCTCGACAACCGTTCATCAGATCGACATCACACTCGGCGGGTGTGTTGCTAAGGACCCCAGAAAGTGTAGTGTGGATGAGCAGTTGTTTGGGTGAGCAGTTCTCAAGAAAGCGGCAAACAATCGGCCCGTTCCTGAACAGGCACAAGTATTTATGAACACAGAAGCAGACAAACAACAAATAGTCTTATTTTTTTTTACATGCACGCCGATAGTAGGCCTACATATTTTGCATGTACATGCGGGGTCTATGCGTAGCCAGAGTTGACGTAGCCGCTGCTGAAGGTTGCTGGTTTCCGGGGGCGTCCGAGCAAAACACGAGGGATTCTTCAAGTAAACGCCTTCAATGTGTATATGCAGCCTCAAGCAAGCATAGGCGTGACATGCTGGTGTCCTGTTTTGTCTCCCCCTGCAGGCGCCTGCCGTGTATGCACCTCTTCCACCAGCTGTGTGTGGACCAGTGGCTGCTCACCAATAAGAAATGCCCCATCTGCAGAGTGGACATTGAGGCGCAGTTGTCTTCTGAGAGTTGATGCTGCTCTTTATAAACGCCCCCTCACCCTTTCCCTCCTTTTAAGCCCTGAGAAAGAGAAAAAAAATGTTATTTTTATCTGTCGATTATTTTTTTTTAATTTTCTTTTGTTTTGATCATTTTCGACTTCTTCTTCAGTACTGCAGTCAACCAAAGATGGCATGAATGACCTTCACCGCTCTGATCAGAGGAGGAGGAGGGGGGAGGCAAAACATCTGACTAAAGAAAACATTGAGCCTAGAGTGCCAGCGGTCACATATTTACAAAAAAAGCTAGAATTCCTCAATAAGGATTTAACATTTTTATTGTATTTATAAAGCTTTTATGTAGCTTTTTTGATTGTTTCCTCAAGTGTCATTGTTTTGTGTTTTTTCTTTTTGGTTTTTTTCAGTTTTTTTTGTCGTCATGCATGTGTCCTTGCAATGCATTTCTTTGCACATACTGTGGGCACCGTGGCCTAACAACTTGCAGGTGAGTCTAGCCGTTCCTCCGGGTAAACCAAGCGTTGGCGTGAACCTTAATGCCTTGCTTTGCTTGACTAGAATGTCAGCCTCCATCCGTAGAGCGTTGCAGGATTCGTTGTACCAATCAGTGTATTGATTAGTTTATGTTCTTAGATGATGTGGATTAGTTAGTGGACAGGACTTACTTTTTTTTCTTCTTTTTTTTTTTTTTAAAGGTAAATCAAGACATTCCTAGTTAGGAACGGATGTTTTAAGAAATCGGCTGCTGTACAAGTGCGCACCCAGTATTTTTACAGTTGGAATAATTGCCAATGTTCACACGTTCACCCCCCGACCCCGGTGTATGCCCACGCCTGGCCAGCGTGACGCCACCCCCCCCCCCTCCGTTCAGTGACAACGCGATGAACCAGAGACCTGATGTGTCGTGGACGAATGAGGAGACCATGAATGTCTCTCTCTTGCGCTCGCTCTCTTGACTGTTCTTTTTCAATGGGATGCTTGGTAGGGAGTGATGTGGAGCCAGTGTGAGGTTGTTCTATTCTGTTGATTTTCTATGAGGTCCCCCCCCCTGCATCGCAGCCACATGCACACACACGCACACACACGCACACACACACACGCACACACGTTTAGTTTAGCTGGGATTTCTCGCTGGCCTGCTCATCATTGTGGAAGACAAAGTCTCTTTTGTTTTTCGCGGGGGGGGGTTAAGATACACTGCACAAACACGGCATTGTTTGCTCTTTATTCTTTAAACTCAGAACATTGTAGTCTCTTTTGTCTCTCTGTAGTTATGCGGCAGTTTTCTTTTCACTGCTGGAGAAAAAAAAAAGATAGTACTAATATAATTCTTGACTAACTCACTTGCATATACTTGCACAAGAGAGAAAAAGATATGGGTGCAAAAAGTGAATATGACGGGGTGTGCTGAGGCCATGTATTTCAGCTCTTGATGAATATTAATAAAGGCGAGAACTAACATTTTGAACGAGTGTTGGAACGCAGTACATTTTAAGCAGGTATTCATGCATTCATGGCCGACCGGCACCAGGATCATGTTCTGTGGGATTTATATTAGTTTAAAAAATATTAATAAACTTGGATAACTCTTTCTTGAGTGTTCCTTGGTGTCCTCTTTGATCATTGGGGTTTTACACGGTTACACTGTTTCTACCATTGATCACATGGTGTATGTTACTGTATCTATGTTCAACATGTTTTTAAATGTATGACCAGGTGTGGAAAAACCCATAAGTCCAGATGTATGAAAGACCTTCCACAAACTATTCATTTAGACTGTTCAAAAGCTACCCTTTAAGTGATTCCCTGAAAAGTGAATTAAACCCTATATACCATAAACCATAAAATCTGAAGGTATCCTCTTTGCCAAGTGGGCCTATTGAGTATAGGAAGCAATTACCTGGGGTTCATAAACTTAATTAGTTACTGAATTACTTTGTCAAAGTAAATTGCAGGACTTCTGTCATATTTGACAAGTAAAAACCGTTACTCCCAAGAACACATTTGAAAGTAAGTCAAGCAAGTACACCAATAGCCCGCAACATGATAATGAATCAATACTCAAGTCATGAAATATGCAACATGAACATGCTTTATTAAAAGATTCAATGGGTGTTTTTCATATTGCACAAAGATGCGTCGACACATCCAGCATCAAACCTTATTTGACATCGCTGAGCAGAAAGAAGGCCAGAGTCCAGCCTGCTTCAGAGGACCAACAGGCCATGGTTATGAGATCTTCTCTTATAAATGACAATGATAAATGAATGCGACGGCAGCAGTGCACAATGAGGCCAGACATGGTGAAGCTAAAGCCAAGTCCTGGTGCAGAAAAAAAACAAAACTAAATAAAGACGCTATAATTCTTTCCTTCAGTCAAATGATTGAGAGATTGATGAAACTAACAGCCATCACCTCGAGTCTGCGAGAACCAATGTTGTCCATTTTTAATTAATTCAAATATCCCTGTGGGTACCAAACGAGAGAGAGAGAGAATACCAAGATCTGGTAGAAAGAGACAATACATAATAAAACACGAATTAAACATGAACCCCAAAATGAAACATGTTCCTAGATCTCAGCAGATATGCATACATCAATCTAAAACGCCCGCACAACATTTTCCATGTAAACAAGTTATTCTCTTCATTTAATTCAGCTTTTTTGCATTGTGTTTAGCAATTTGCCCTTCATAGATGTGATGCATAGGCTGTGCTTATGACCAAATTAATATTTAGTTTGTGTCCCCAATATAGTACCTGTCCCAGTAAAGTGCTATTCAACCACAGACAATACACCCAGAACACAAGTCAGTGTGTGTGCGTGGAATTTGCAATTTAACATGTATTCAATACTAAAACTTGGACAATGACAATATGAAATGGACAATCAAATAATTACATAATCTAGCAAAAAAGAAAATGACCCAGCGACACGCCCACTTGTCTGACACCAGCCTGCTCTTCTCCTGTGACTGCATCTGCTCAACAGATGCATCTGTTCAGTTTGGGAGATATTTGTGTGTATATATATATATAATAAATGTATGCTTTTAATAAAAACTATTTCTGGAATAAATACAGTGAAATTAATCATCTTCCAGAACATTATTATCCATGAGCATCACCCTCATGGCTTTAAAAATACAGCAACTTAACAATACAACTGAACTGACATACACTGACACAGAGACCCATTGATTCCCGTCGGTTACATGATTTCCAAATTTAAAAAAAAAAAATAGATGCGAGCCTGCTGCTTCCACAGAGTAGGCGTACTTCAACACCGCCGAGCTTAGAAAAGTAACGTGACAGTCGAGAAAAATATAAAGCTATAAATACAATAAATAAGTTTTGTTCAGTACTCTTTGGGACTCTTTGGGAAAGCGAAAGTTGTCCCTGAAGTAAAACAGTCATTCTCATTTTAAAAGCAAAAAAGGAGAAAAGACCCCAGCTAATTTCAAGCCTGATGACCTTGTGGTCACAAAACCAAAAGGTACATTCAGTGACTCTACCACATAGTGGCAGTGGAGTTAGTGAGCCAGCAGGGGGCGCCGTCTCCCTCCTTCGGCTCTTGTCAGCTCCATGACTGTGAGTGGGAGCCCATAGTGACGCATCCTTCACCATCTCTAATATAGAAGTCCACCAGCAGAGCCCCTAGATCTTGCTGACGTAGTTGTTGGGGAAGAGACCTTGCTTCCCCCGAAGTCTTCCCATCCACCAGCCAGAGGCATCTGACCAACAGAGCGAAATAGCATCAAGATCCCAGAAGAAGAAGAAGAACAACAACAACGACGATGAGCCACGTGGAGGCTCTTGGTGGGGGGGGGGGGGGGGTTACTGATGGTGTGCTGCTGTGGGTGCGTCCATCGCGGCTTACCTTCCTTGATGATCTCGATGACGTCGTCTGCGTTGAAGCTGAGCTCGTCCGTGTCCTGGGCGTCGTAGGCGTACAGCGCCTTGCACTGGGGCACCTGCGGCTTGGGTTTGGGCGCCGGCTTGGGCCGCCCCCCGCCCGGTGCCGGCCGGCTGTCCGACGGCCGGTGAGCCCTGAGAACGCGGGAGAGAGAGAGGGATACGCATATACAATTGGTGTGGATTTCTTATTGTAATATTCAGCTCCAAGAACAATATATTAAAATATTTTAAAAAATGTATAAAAAAGTGTGTTCCTTGATGATGATGATGATGCGCATATTGTGTACATAGATATATTTTCTGTACTTACTTTTTGTAGTGTTTACTTTTATTTTTAAATGTCTTTTGACTACTTTCTGCTGTGATGCCTGCATTTTTCGTAAGGGTTTTAAAAAGTACACGTTACAGTACTTAGTGTTGTTTACAATGTAACCACCAGATGGCAGCACTATCACAAGAGGGCACACCTGCATGCAAAGTAGTTTTACCACTTTTTAAAAGAGAGCATTTTCCCTTGCAATTGTACACATTCAGGCCACATTAGAATGTCCAAGACACTACTCCCGCTCTCCAATACTACACAGTATACAGTTACAGTAAATAACAATTGTATAGAGGTTTACACTTAACGTTCATTAGCGTGAAACGCATTTACAAAAATAATTTGGTGAAACTTGAAAGCCACCTTAGATCTGTGAATTCATGAATGGCCTTCTTGAAACAACGTTCCTGAGTGACAACAAGGACTTTTTTGTTTTAAGAAGGAACAACTATGAGTTATTATAAATGTTCTGAGGAAAGGGGAACGCAATCTACAATCAGATAGGAGTTGTCAGGGCCGTCTCTCGTTTGGGTGAAAGAAAAGTTTAGCATCTTGGGCAGCGTGTTCCAGAACGTATGGTACAGCAAGAATGTTGAAACTCGTCAATATATCCGTGTAAGAAAACCAATGGCCAATGACTTGGGCAGTGACAAGCCTTCTGATTTGGCAGCGTGTGTTAATGAACTACAGGGAGGAACGTATGTACTGTAGAGCTTATTCACCAACCAGCCACCACCAAAAACACTGAACACTCAAACTCACATTCCTCCATTTGAAGCTGCCCGTCTGTCGCCATGACTACAAAGGAATACATTGGCCAAATTATAGCAAGCAGCACTTCCTGGTGATGGCATTAGGTTTTGGTGTTAAAAATACAGTATTGTGTGTGTGTGTGTGTGTGTGCGTCTGTGTGTTTGTCAGTGTCAACCTGTATATTCACCTGTGGCAAGTTGAACACACAATATTTCCCCAATATATACAATCCTGTAAGTGATAGGCCTTCACCACAGAGGTGTGATCATCGGGGTGAACACGTGTGTATCTCATGATGATAATCATGAACAACGGCTGGCCTACAGACCCCTAATTAACTTAACCTTAACCTCGCCTGTTTCCATCCCTACTATTGCACCTCTGTGATGAAGGCTGATACACAACTGTGTGTGAGTCAATATGAAGACTTCATCTCAAATTCAGGCAGACAGGTTGTTAATAATTTCTTAAAATCCCACCCGTGTGCATTTACTTTCCAGCATAGACCCCTTTTCAAAGATGGTCGGTAGCAGGGTCAAGTAACTTTCTGTTCCTGTCATTTTAACATGGGGTTTATTTATGGCTGTTGCAGCACCAGCATGGGATCAATGTATATTTACTGGACTAGTTGTGTCTATACTGGTTCACGAGATAGATCCACCTAGATCCAACAGACCCATTGTTAATGTTATGAGCTACACCTGGGTTTGTCCTGCTGTGAAAATGCTCTATTGCTGTACATCACATGACTGTGTGTGTGTGTACTGATGGTGTCTCCTCACCCTGCGGCTCCTTGTTCCGGGACCCTCAGACAGTCCAGGTTGGGTGGCTGCACCCCGCCACCGCCACCGCCACCGCCCCCCCGCTGGTTGGGCTGTCCCGGCCCCCGGGGCAGGTAGGGCTGGTTGGTTCTGCCCGACGACGGAGGCCTCTGGGAGTTCCTCTGATTGGCCAGGTGGCTGGTGTTCTTGGGGCCGCCGTTCTGGTGAGCGACTGGGGGGAGAGAAAGCAATGAAAGTAAACGACTGAACAGTGCATTTCCGGTTCCCTTGGCAACTCTGCACTCCAGTGGTTGTCACCGTTTTTTGGAACAAGGTTGTGTCGCTATTACTATTTTTTATTTGTTTAGCTCCTGCAATTTTAACTGTATGAGTTGATTGTTCTCAGCCTGGTCTCAAAAATCGGATAAATACAAAAAGCCTTAATATAATATAAGTAGGTGTCAGTTAAATGACTACATAGTGTATGTTATTGTTAAGAAAGTAATTTGAAATCATGTAAAGTCGTCCTCCCGACCTGGGGGTCCAGGGGCTGTCCGGGCTGGGGTATTCTGGTGGGTCCTGGAGGTACGGCCCTGGTGGTTGGAGAAGGTCTTCCTGGTGGGACCTGACACACACACACACACACACACACACACACACACACACACACACACACACACACACACACACACACACACACACACACACACACACACACACACACAGAGGTGAACGGGTGAACATAACCCTATCAGCCAATGAGAACTAGAGAAAAGATAAGGCAACAGCACTAACTGAAGAGGCGTGGCTCTACTCACGTGTGTTTTTGGGCAGTCCCGGGCCGATGCTGACCTGCAGGGTCTTACTGGTGGGCTTGAGGACGGCTACGTCCCCCTGACCCTGGACAAACATGACCTGCCTGGAGCCCCCCGCGCTCAGGAAGCCCCACGTCTCCTTCTTCAGCTTCAACTCCAGCCTGAAACACACACACAGATACTGTACATATACTGTATCACTGGAGCAGTTGGACACAGGCAGGTGATGGCAAACCGGTTTATTGTAGAGTCGTTCGCCAGCTTCCCGCAAGAGACTCAAGACCCACCTGTTCCGAGTTCACCTGGAACTCGGAACATCCTATAGTCCTAGCACTAACCTGCGTGTTTGTAGGTCGTTTGTAGGACATTTATTAATGTTCTCAGATGTTGTATCATGCTTAGAATTGCACGCCTGCCCAGCTACTTATGCAGGCAACTTGGCAATTATGAAACTCGTTCTATTCGTCTCGTAAATATGAATGCTCGAAAACAGCTCTATTCTTATCTTCAGGTACCACAGTGATATATTGCTGCCTCTCCTTCAACAAATGTACTCTTTGTAAGTCACTTTGGATAAAAGCGTCTGCCAAATGCTCTAAATGTAAATGTAAATGTAGATGCAGTAGAGATGTGTGTGTGTGGTGATGGCCGGTTTAACCTGTTGTGCATTGATTAGCCAATGCACCACATGTGGGCAGCCCCACCCAGCAACCAGAGTCTAATCAGTCTGACTGGGCCAGGTGAGACTCCATAAACAAGCCACCAACCACCCGCACACTCTACAATGGACCTTTCCCTATTCAAGCGGCAAGCCCGCCCCCCTAGTTACTGTTGCTATGTCCCCCAAGCTTTCCCACAGCTCTGCAGCATGTTACCTGATGTGTGGAGTCAAGTTTCAAGTTTCAAGTATTTTATTATCACTTCACAATTTACACGTGAGTATAAGCAGTGAGTGAAAAACCTTTTGTGCAAAATGCCCGACAGCCGACAGTAATTATAAAGGAATACAAAAATAGAAATATAACTACAAAATAGAAGTAGAGCTAGCAAAATAGAAATAGAACTATGCAAAATAGAAATAGAACTATAAATATAAATTCTGTGTAAAATAAGAATAAAAATAAAATGAATATATGAATATACAATGAATATACAACAAAATATCCAGGTGAGCAGTACACATATAAATCAATGTACTAAAATATACATTGTTATATGCCGACATTCACAGAATGTCACAGAATACCTTCTCAGACAGTCAACACAACACTAGCACCAGCAATTAGTACCAGGACTAGCACTAACACCAGCACTAGCACCAACACTTAGCATTACTACCAGCGCTAGCTCCAGCAGTAACACTAGCACTTAGCACCAGGACTAGCACTAGCACTAGCAGTAACACTTAGCACTAGCACTTGTTCAGCAGCCTGATGGCCTGACTGTGGAAGCTGTCTCTGAGTCTGCTCAGTATCACTTGATACTGCGGTATCGCCTGGCTGACGGTAGAAGTGTGTACAGTTTGTGGCTGGGGTGGTTATTGTCTATCAACCATTTGATTATCAACCATTTGATTGTTGCACTTGTGAACGTTCAGTGTTTTAAGTACATCATAAAAACCACTGCGTTCAGTAATTGCCTTATCAGTTACAGCTCCTGTAAATAACTCACACAAAAATGACAGAACCACTTGGATCACATCCAGTCAATGCTTTGAGGGTTGTGCTTGACTTATAGTCACTATAAAGCTGACTCTGTAAAGCCAGTGCAGATGGCACCTGGGTCTTACATTCAGTACCATCAATAATGACGAGTAGAAGGAAATTATTTTCTAAAGTTTTCAGGCATGTTTTTAATAATAATGTCTCTATGAGGCCATATGTAGTTGTCCAAATTTAAAATACATAATCTCTATCCATGTATTAAAAACAAGTCCTGCAAACTGCATGGATACTCCAAATCTGGATGAAACGCGCTCCCTGTAATCTCTCTGGATATCTGTGGTCATTATTGCACGTTCCCCAAGCGCATCTAAGAACCATGTTGTTCTAACTAAATGTAGCTGTAGTCTAATCTATGAACACAACAACGCGGGACAAGCTTTGTTTGTGGGACATCATGGCGGCTCACGCAAGGGGCGTGGTCTTAAGAAATCAGGCAATCTTATTCTCCGCGTGACTGACAGGGTGGAAAGGTCCATTGTATTCCACCAAACACTACTTCATATCAAGGCACATTACCTGCCAACCTGCCAGTGCCAAAACACTCCACACGCAGCAAGCCTGAATGACCTTCACCCTGTTGCACTGATTCACTCACTCTGGTTCAATGGCTCACCTCAAAACCTGCCAGCTACCCACACCGGACCCCTCCACCACCTACCGCCAGTAGGTGTACAGAGTAGAGAGTACAGAGTAGAGGACGCCATCTCCATGCTACTACACCCCCTCCCGACCAAAAGACCCCAGTTGGTTAGGTGAGATGACCACACCTTCCTCAAGCCTCACCCTGCACACCGGCATCACACAGGGCTTTGTGCCGAGTCCTCTACTCCTTCTTCACCTACGAGTGGGCCAACAGGGATGAGGTCCAGCACCCAGCGGGGGTTGTGTCTGGACAACCTGCCTCTCGACACCAAGAACACCCAAGGAGCTCATAGTGGACTACAGGAAGACCAAAGGTGCACCAACCTGCATCAACAGGGCGGAGGTTGAGCGGGTCGCCTGCTTTAAGCTCCTGTCTGTCCACCCCTCCAAGGATCTCTCTTGGATCCTCAACCTCAACCCTGGTGAAGAAGGCTCACCAGGGTTGAGGTCAAAGCCACCTAACCATCAAACACTAGATAGCATATACTGTATACTACAATATAAAATATACAATAATTCCATCAAACACTGGATTATAACATACAATATAAACATCCCAAGTAGCATCTTAATAATATCCCATCAAAATAATATCCATCGTTTTGTTTATAGAAGTGAACAATGGTCCTTATTGAGAAGCGTTCTGTCTAAACCTAAGCTGGAGGTCTTACGGTCTTCAGGCTTCTGGCAGCCGTGTGTACACTAGCATGTACACACGCTGCGTGGTGGAGTGTGAGGCTTTGAGTACACGCTACACACACGCTCTTACGTGTTGCTGAACTTGAGCGGCAGCTTGCGCTGGGTCTTCTCCTCGAAGCGCCGAGACAGCAGGCTGATGAACTCCGTCTTGAAGACGCACTCCAGCAGGCTGTCGTACTCCTGCTCATGCAGGATCAGCAGGTCGTCCTGCATGGTACTGAAGCAAACAAACAAACAAGGAGTTGAACAACAACCACTAACACAAGTTCAAACAACTTCAACTTTGACCCGGTCGGCACATCCAATCAGTTTATAGCTTTGTTGTGATGGTCTCAAACCAACAGAATCGAAAACTGCAATGGCTTTCTTCATTTCTATATCCAAACACATGTTTAATGAGTTAAAGCGCTGAACTCCTGTCATGTGTTGACCTACAAAGAGCACCACACATGCAGGAGGTCTCATGGAATGAACAGAAAGGAAGGTAGTTCCATGTGCAATCTTAGTCTGCCTAGAAACGTATTCCAAGAAAGCACAGACTCCATTTCTATTGGAAGATGGAGCCGGCGAAGAGGGGGAAGAGAGGGCGGGATCATAGCGATCGACCTGCACGGTTTCATAACGACCTACTTTGGTGGGAAAAAGTCTGAAACCGACATTCTTGCACGCACACACACACACTTGTTCCTCTGAAGTAAGTTCCTTTACAAGCCCCCATGCCTTCCCTTTCTTTGCCACCTGTCTCATATTACAGGTTATTTCCCTCTTGCATCGACTTAAAAAGTCACATGACCTGTAGCGAGCGTCCCGTTATCTGTCCCCCAACAAAGACAACGAGTCAGGACGGCAGAACAAAGAGGCAGAGACGGGGCCAACAAACTGGGGTATGTAGTTTATGAAGTCAATAAACCCGAATGTTTTATAGACTACATAAATACTCACGTAAAAACCACGATGGTTCTTTATTAGGACATGCATTGCCCGCTTGTCTACTTAAAACACCAGTCTGAGATGGGGCATACATATACAATACGTAGCCTTAAAGCTATTCATGATTGCGATATTCTCATGTTACGTGTGAAGCAACATGGAGATCCAAGACTGCAGTAAAGGTCTTGCCTTCCTAATAAAGTGCACACTGCTTAGCAACACTAAACAAGTGTTAAGAGTTAATATGAGCCGCTTTCCCATCTGTGGCAATGGGCCAGCAAGACTCTAAAGTCAACTAATTGTATCAAATGAGGTTGGAACAAAATACCCAATTTGAAAGACCAATTGTTTTTAGAACTCAAAACAATTGGGTTTGTGATGATTGTGCTGTGATCAGGTTAGTTCTACATAAGGTAATTTTCCTTGCATGGTTTGTTATCCGTGTTGAATTAAAAAGCAGAATTCTCCCGGGAGCGACACTTTTAATTAAAAGGATGACTTTGGGTGAGAGAGCTACATTACCATTTGGCACTCAAGTCTTCTATATTCATAAAGCCTATTGCTGCTACATTGTAAATGCTGTAAGATACTAAATGTGTTTAATCAAAGAAACATTCAATTAAATGTAGTTTTCTTTCCATAATATCCATATACAGTTAGGCTGGGTATCGAAATTCGGTACTTTTTTGGTACCGACCGAATCACTGTGGTACTACCGAGCACCGGCAGAGGTCAGAACATTCGGTGCCAAACTTCGGTACATTTTTTTTTTTTCCCTCGTCTCTCATCCAATCACTATATTTGCCAAGGATGCGCAATGACGCTACCGTGAGGCCAAACCACGGTCTAAGGTCTGGTTACATTCGGTGCCAAACTTCGGTCGTAAAAAGTAGTGACGTGCAAAATGCAATATTTGTGATAAGACCATAGCTGACGTGGGTGGCAACACTTCTAATTTAATGAAGCATTTAATGTCACACGTCATTAACCTGAGACAAGAGAGCTGCACTGTGTTTGACTGCATGAACAAGCAAACACCGACTACTAACGTTACTACTAGCGGTAACGATAACGGGGAACAGACTGCTTCCTCAACATGGATGAGTAAGTTTAAAAATGTTGACATTTTAAACTTAAAATGCATCAATCTGGTGCAATTTGAGAGCTTCTTTCTCTGTGTGTGAAAATGTTAGACATTTTCAAGTTAAAACTATAAGACATAATCTGGCGAACTTAGAGGGGGGTGGGATCATTAAAGCTCAGTTTTCATTCTGTTGTGGGCCGCCACAAATAAATCAATGTATGGGAAACACGGCCTAGTTTACAAATTGTCTAAGTGAAAAAGGAGCAATAAATATTTCATACATGAATGACACTTGGACTCTTTCTATTTGGAAAAACTAATGTAAAAAGACTTGTATTACAGTAAAAACATGTTCCGGCGATTGCATTATGAAATGTGCTTTTATTTACACATATCTTTACGTATCGAAAAAATATCGTTTTGGCACCGGTATCGAAACTCGGGTACCGATACCCAGCCCTATATACAGTACGTTCCTAGTTATTGCATTTGTACTTATATAGTTTATTTTTATCATTCTGTTGTTTCCCATATTGTTTTGTTGTACTGTATCGCTATGTAACCTGGCACAATAATTTCCTTCGGGATTATTAAAGTTCTATTCTATTGTATTCTATTCTACTAGTATTATTACTACTACTATCTGTATAATATATGTCAGTGCATTTTATCATTGTGTTGGTTTCAGGTTACAAGATGAAGTCTGTCATGTGACTAACGTCAAACTATATTTGATCATTGAAACATAAAGAATACACAAATATATAGATAAGATTGTGAAAAGATTGTGAAAATACATTTCATGAAAAGCAAAAATAGCCTGGCGATAACTTACTAGCTCTTTTTCATTTCGCCATTTGACACAAAAATAAATAGTAAAGTGTTCACTCTTGGAGCTGAACGCATGGTTCCATACAGTCCCCATGTACACAAGCAGTGATCCTAAAACGATCTGTGCCTACCTCAGAGAAACGGCCAGGATCTTCTCCACCTCTATCCTCCTCTTCAGCACCTCCATCACCTGGCCTTTCTCAGGACCCTGCGCCAACTTCTCTCTGCCCACCAGGTACACACATTTTGGCGTGAGGATTAAGTCCCTCTTGATGCCCTGAGCAGAGGAGGAGGAGGAGGAGGAGACTATTTGCAGTGACTCTGCTTTGGAATGCAGGACAGTACATGAAACACGTCAGGCATTGGGGACAGCCCGTCTCCAGAGCAGAAGGCCTCACCTTGAAGCGGCGGTCGTACTTGGTGATTTTGTCGGCAAAGTCGATCTTTTCCCTTTTGGCCAGGAACTGCCGGAGCTCCGGCCGGTCGTCCATGCCCAGGTAGTCGCCCACGAAGTTCCTGTTCAGGCTGTGTCTCCGCCTCTCCTTATGGTTCACCAGCAGGTCTGATGCTGGGGGGGGGGGGGGGGGGGCAAAGACAGTGATTTTGTATTGAAAAAAATAATAACTAAATTGTAATTTGTAATTTTTTTATTTGTATTTTGTTTTTAATTAAATGGATCGGCCACTTACCTTCTTCTCTCATCTGGACATACTTCTTGCGGGCCATGTACCTCCTCCAGGCCTTCTGGATGGTCCTGGCGTAGCCGTCAAACTTACGCTCCCTCGTCTCCTCCAGGAGGAAGAGCTGTGGAGGAGGAGGCCCAGTTAGTGTGTGTGTGTGTGTGTGTGTGTGTGTGTGTGTGTTGTGTGTGTGTGTGTGCGTGTGCGTGTGTGTGTGTGATATCTAGAACCAGCCAAGTAGCCGACTAACTCGGTCAGCGGGGGGGCCCACACCGAGGTTAGCGTCTCGGCTAGCGGACCACCGACTTCTCATTTCCTCACGGGCCTCAAAACACGCACTCCTCTATTCCTGCCCTCCCCCTCGCAGACTAAACATCCTGCTCATGTACTGTATATCAGCACTCAGAATCACATGGGCTCTGACATGCATAAAATATATACAGGACCATAATCACGATACAAGACAACGATCAAAACCCCATCACAACAACCCACCTGGCTTAGCTACACATACGAACGTGTTATTTTTTCATATCTATGCAGGTGATCATCACACAGACACAGATCCTCAGGCAGACTCTCTCACTCCCAGTCCCACCGCCACTCTCCCGCTGTCCTTACAATCACAAAGCCCGCTCTAATTGCACGGAGGGGAGAGATGCCCCAGCCATGAAGTAATGACTTTCTGTCAGTGGTGTCGTCTCACCGAGGGAGGCGTGTTTTCATAGGCTTGTCAAGTTATTTCAGCACTTTGCCCTGTGTGATATTTGTGTTTCATTAGCCTACTAAGTCTTTCATGGCTGACTTGGCGATTGGAACTACGGTTATCTGGTGGTGGAGGGGGGGTGGGTGGGGGGGGGGGGTTGGGTTGGTCGGGGGGGGGGAGAACCTCTTGGCAGTGAATAAGTGAACGCATTCAGAACGAGTTCCATATGGCCCCAAATCTACACTGTGTGTGTGTGTGCGTGTGTGCGTGTGTCTGTGTGTGTCTGTGTGTGTGTCTGTGCGTGTGGTATACATGCTTCAGTGTGTGTGTGTGTGTGTGTGTGTGTGTGTGTGTGCGCACAAGATGTGTACAACTGGTAATAAATGGCCTCAGACATCTCACAAGTGTAGCTTTCATTGCAAGCATGAGGGAACTGCAGTGATGGTGGAAAAAGTAGGCCTCTTACAATGTCCCACCAGCTCTGTGACACACACACACACACACACACAACTTGTACTACTGTGGGTGTGTGTGTGTGTGTGTGTGTGTGTGTGTGTGTGTGTGTGTGTGTGTGTGTGTGTGTGTGTGTGTGTGTGTGTGTGTGTGTGTGTGTGTCTTTGTTCCGAGGGCTGACGTCGTACCAGGGTCGGGTAGAGATGTTTTATTCCCTCACAGAAGGCTTTTTGTAGGCCAACCCTCTTGACAGAACTTCCTAGGTCTTACGCAAACACACTAGACATGGTTATGTTGGCTCCACGGTGGCACCCTCCCCATACATTTGCTTGCAGACGACTCTAACCAAGGGCGCTATTATGCAACTGGAGAATCTATGCACAGACTTGGGTGATGTTGATTGGTTGAGCCGTGAACACACGATGAGCATCAGTGTTGCCACCGGCGACGGTGCCTTCTTATGGAGCTGAGCGTTGAAGCCCAGCCCAGCGGTGACACTAGCCTGGTTCTCCACCTCCATGCTGCACTCAAAGTTCAAACTATTTCAACTTTTACCCTCGGTTGACGAAGACCTCTGGGACCTCATCCAATCAGATTAAAGCTTTGATTATGCATTCTCAAACCACAGTCATCTAAAACTTCATTCCTTAAGTACATGTTACATGTTACATGCCTCAATACACATCCCCATAACGCCCCACAGTATATTAGTAGCTTACATGTTGACAGGTTGGTTGATTGTTTACATGTTGCGTTGATTGTTTACATGTAGGTAACTTGTTTACATGTTGGTTGATTGTTTACATGTTGGTTGATTGTTTACATGTAGGTAACATGTTTACATGTTGGTTGATTGTTTACATGTTGGTTGATTGTTTACATGTAGGTAACTTGTTTACATGTTGGTTGATTGTTTACATGTTGGTAACTTGTTTACATGTTGGTTGATTGTTTACATGGAGGTAACTTGTTTACATGTTGGTTGATTGTTTACATGTAGGTAACGTGTTTACATGTTGGTTGATTGTTTACATGTTGGTTGATTGTTTACATGGAGGTAACTTGTTTACATGTTGGTTGATTGTTTACATGTAGGTAACTTGTTTACATGTTGGTTGATTGTTTACATGTAGGTAACTTGTTTACATGGTTGATTGTTTACATGGAGGTAACTTGTTTACATGTAGGTTAACTTGTTTACATGTTGGTTGATTGTTTACATGTTGGTAACTTGTTTACATGTTGGTTGATTGTTTACATGTTGGTAACTTGTTTACATGTTGGTTGATTGTTTACATGTAGGTAACTTGTTTACATGTTGGTTGATTGTTTACATGTAGGTAACTTGTTTACATGTTGGTTGATTGTTTACATGTTGGTTGATTGTTTACATGTTGGTTGATTGTTTACATGTTGGTTGATTGTTTACATGTTGGTTGATTGTTTACATGTAGGTAACTTGTATCCTACATTCCCCACACCCCCGACCTAGCGTCCAGCCCATCGCACGTTTCCCGCTCCAGACTTACAGACTCCGGGGCCTTGATGAAGATCTTGGTGCGTCCCAGCTGGTACTGGTCCTGGTCCATGCGGACGGCGTGCAGGAGGTGCAGCACCCCCTGCTTCTCCTCCCCCCGCCACGTGGGCCAGGACTCCTTGGTGAGGATTGCATACCTGATGGAGAAACAACAACAACAGACTTAACCGTGTTTGCTCAGCACACAACAGTTGTAGTGGTGGGATTTTTACAATCACTGTCAATACAAAATAAATAAAGAGAAAAAACGACCAAAAAGGTTCTATGTATATGAGAGAGACACTAACACAGATGCTGAGAGAGAGAGAGAGAGAGAGAGAGAGAGAGAGAGAGAGAGAGAGAGAGAGAGAGAGAGTTAGTGTCGTTTTACCTGTTGAGGAACTTCTTGAATATTCTGCGGTAGGCGTAGCCAGCGCGCCTCACTCTGATATTCTCCTTCAGTCCCAGGTACTCCACCTGGTGCTTCACTCTAAACAACACAAAACAACACAATCTGTCAAAAGAAGTAGACGATAGTATGGCCTCATGACACTATAGTCTCACTTTATACTCTATGCCAGGCCTGGCCAACCCGCGGCTCCCGAGCCGCATGCGGCTCTTTGTCTGGTTTCATGACTCTTAAGTTCATATCGAATTTTGTGTTTTTTTTATGGCTGTCAAAGTTAACGCGTCATCACAGATGTTGCGCCAAGGATGCGCAATGACGCTACCGTGAGGCGCGCGACGGGCTCCGAGTCAGTGTCTCTGGGGGGGGGGGGGGGGTCCGTTAATTCGCGGTTCTGATGGGGGGGGGGTGCTCCGTTAATTCGGAGCAGCCCCCGAATTAACTCGATAAGACTAAGAAATATTGTTGGTGTGTGTGAGAGGAAGAGATGGGGAGATGTTCATGTGTGTATGATGTGGCTCTTTGCAGTAACACAGTAAAAAAATTGGCTCTTCGTCTCTGACTGGTTGGCCACCCCTGGGCTATGCGGTTCATGAAAGGCCACGCACCAATAAAGGGTCGCGTCCTTTTCTTCACACATTGTGTCTCGGGTCACACTCTAAAAACACTCGACAATCTAATAACATGATGGCCTTAACTGGAGCATACTATTCATATTACATTCTGCTGCTGACACAGAATGAGAAGGGAATATTCTCAGTTGTTTGTGGTGCTTTCAATGTGTTCATTGTGCTTTGCAACAAAGCACGTCGGGGTGACTAAATGTGTCGGGGCTTCCTGTGAATGAGCGGTTCCGCAGCCAATTAGACCAGGCGTCAAACCCACAGCCCACGGGCAACAGGAAGAGGGCCTGAACAATGCGAGCGCGGTCGGCCATCAGTACATTTTGTGCTCGGCGGCCAGGGGAGGGCGGGGAAGCAGGAGAGGGGAAGAGGAACCAGTAAGACGGCGGAACCAGGCACTTCCCAAAACGACAACAGAAGATACGGGGAATAACAATACAACGCGGTTGAGCCAAAACAACAAGCGCCGCGTTACCGTGGATTTGCGAGCCACGGCGTTGGGCACAAGAAAACAGATGGTCGGAGCCGAAGAGGGTAAATAGTGACGCTTAGTGTTGAGGAGAAGTATGAAAAACACAAGTCAAACTGCAGCCCCTTTTACACCCCAAGACCCCGGGATGGGGTCTAGAAAGGGGGCTGGAGAACCCGCTCCCCCTCGTCCACAAGGGAACCCGTCACCCACCGGCTCTCCTCCCAGTCTTTGGGCTTCTTGGTCTCGTTGGGCTTGATGCAGCGGATGTAGTGGGGGGTACACTTCATCAGGGTGCCCACCAGGTCATTGGCTTGTTTCTGGAGAGGGAAGGACACAAAAATAAAATTAAATAAAATAAAAAGTGAGACAACAACCACAAAAGGGATAATTACATGTTTGCATATGTGTCGTCGTATTATTACCTTTCACCATCATGTACAATACTCTTAATATCATATGCAATACTACTTCTCATTACTACTTCCCAATACCATTGCCATCTTGTTTTGTTTCCTAAATATCTTGCTGATATTTTTCTTTTAAGCATATTCACTGTACATGTATTATTCTATTGTTTGTATTCCTATGTTGTTGGTATTTTTGAGCAACCTCTGGCAAAAGATTTTCCTTCGGGGGAATAGTTCTATCTTATCTTATCTTATTCGTCTTACATGTGTGTAAATATAAAGACAGTTTAGGGTGTATAATAGTGCAGCATCCTACCCTAGCCACCTCGCTGTTCTTATCCTTACTGTTCTTATCCTTACTGTTCTTATCCTTGCTATTTAGCTGTCAACCGAGCAAATATGAGCACTGGAAACGTGTTCTATTATCTGAGCAATTATGAGTGCTTGAAACCTGTTCTATTCTAATCTTTATGTTCCATCAGCGGCACATTGTTGTCTCACTCCTTCCATAAATGTACTTATTGTCTCTTTGGATAAAAGCGCCAAATGCCCTAAATGTAAATGTAAATGCATGGTGTATGAACGCACACAAGACAGCAGCATGTCAACAACGACGTCAACGTAATGCAGACAGACAGACGGATAGATAGACAGGCAGACAGACAGACAGGTAGCCTACCTTTATTTTGCTTCCTGCGGTCGTCGGCCGTCCCTTCTTCTCGGCGTTGAGGTTCTCCGGAAACAGTGCTCTGATGAAGGAGCTGGGAGGAGAGGGACAAGAGACATGAGTCCACACCACTAGCGGAGAGGGAGCAGACACACATTATATATATACTGTATATATATATATATATATATATATATATATATATCTAGCTTTAGGTTGTCACATCATGTCAAAAATGCTGGCAGAAGTGATGACAAAGATGACAATTAGATTCATTTTCAATTTCATCATCTTCAAAGCGTATCCGTATAATCCGTATATTATTATCAGCCCAAATGGAACTACAAAGACACACCATTATGTCTTGTTTACTACCGTTTGTACTGCTTTATAGGTATGGTTACTAGCCACAGTAATGCTATTTCATAACCAACTTCAAATCAGCCAACCAACTTCAGATCCCTTGTGTCAAGGAAGTGTAAAGGAATGTGCTGATCTTCATCTCGTATGCAATTTAAGAACTACGTCATCACAGAAAGCCCCTGGTGTCAACATTTCAACTCCAGCCGTCTGCGGATAGATCGCAGCGTGTGTGCGGATAAGTGCACTTGTTGCTACCACTTAGCCACCAACCCCCAGACACCGTAGCTATAGATTTGGTCTAAAAACGCGTCCATTATAGCCCCTGAAAAGCTAATGAAAAGCCTGCGGTGCTTGTAAAGGGCACAAGGGATCCTCTAATCAGTGCCAAGTGGCGGCCCTGGTCGCGCCTGGCCCTCTCCTCCCATTGGAACCGTTGGAACTGGGAGGAATGGAGAGTTTCCTTCCGCACCGCACTTCCTGTAGGCTGGAGCGTCTGCCTCAGTGCCACAACGGTGTCCCTGTGTGGCTTCGTTTGGATGTATGGATGTGTTTGTATGTTTATGTGTGTTTGTTTGTTTGTGTTTGTTTGTTTATGTGTTTTTTGTTTATGTGTGTTTGTTTATGTGTGTTTGTTTGTGTATGTGTGGATGTGTTTGTATGTTTGGTTTTTGTTTTTGTTTGTTTGTTTGTTTGTTTGTTTATATGCATTTGTTTGTTTATGTGTGTTTGTTCATATGTGTTAGTTTGTTTGTTTATCTGAGTTCTTTTGTGCGTGCTTGAGTTTGTTTGTTTGTATGTGTGTATGTGTGTGTGTGTGTGTGTGTGTGTGGTGTGTGTGTGTGTGTGTGTGTGTGTGTGTGTGTGTGTGTGTGTGTGTGTCTGTAAACTGTATACATGTGAGTATACAGTTTACAGACAGGGGGGGAGGTGAGACGTACAGACAAGCCCCTCCCTTTGGCGCTTGACTAAAGCCCCAGCAGAACGGGGTTAGCGGTGGCTGAGGGCTGTGGGACAGGAGACACAGTGCAGGCTGTTTGCACAGATGGCCACTGACTCTAAGAAACTCTAAGACAGGTGGGCGTGGCCAAACCAGCCATGCACACGCCCCCCCCCCCCCCCCCCCCATTATGTCCGGCCCCTCTTCCAGCTGCGCTCGGAGGGCTCAATGAAAGCCACATGCATCCCAATAGAAGCACCGGCACGGGGCACGGGAGTCTTTCGCGGCGCCGAGTGGAGACGAGCGGACTTACGTTTCGCTGCTTTGCATCAACTCGATGAGGTCATTGAAGAGAACGTCACGGTTCCTCTCGCAGAAACCCTCCGCGTCGTAGGACACCTGGGAGGGAGGCAGAGAGACACGCAGAGAATGATTACCTCACGTTAATCATTATCAGAGAGTGCGCGCTGTTGACCTAAGCAGCAGCTGGCCCGGCAAAATGAAAGGTGTGTGATGGGAGGGTAAAGAAATACAACGTTGACAAAATAAAGCACGCGAATACAAGGAATGTGCTCAACACGTTTCGTTCGGCAGGTCGATCTAGCGCAGGGTTCCCTCCTCTTACAACAAGCTCTGGGCTGAACATTCCCCTGAGGACCTGGCAGCACGGATCATTAGCTCTGGGGCATGCGTACATCTGCACACATCTGGAGAGACGGGACCTGGGACCAACCTCGACACTGTCTCCGGCCACATCCCCAAATACCAAACGAAATAATGATTCCTCTGGACTTGTGTGTTACGTTTTGAGGGTTTGAATTCGCGCGATAGTCGCTGGTTCCTAGAGTCAGTCCAGTCCCCTTGTTGACGGACAGTGAGAGTGTCGGAGGTGGTGGTGATGGTGGTGATGGTGGAGGTGGAGGAGGTGATGGTGATGTTGGGGATGGTGGTGTCGGTGGTGGTGGTGGGGATGGTGGTGGTGGTGATGGTGGTGGCGTCGGTGGTGACAGAGGTAGCGGGGGAGACGGAACGGACCTTCCCGGCGTAGTGGTGGATGATGAAGCCCTGGTTCCAGCTGTTGAAGTGCTCGTGGGAGTTGATCTGGACGCGGAGCTTCTGCAGCATGGTCTGGTCGGCGCCCTCGCCCACCGCATGCATGGTGGCGCACACGTCGTCCAGGATGCTCAGGATGCCCGGCGGGTTCTGACACCAACAACAACAACACCACAGCAGACAAGAAGCACATGATTGACTGACATGTGATTTAGTGCTACACACTGGTAGTGGATGAGGTGTCATACCCCCCCCCCACCCATACCTACACCCACACCTACACCACAGACATTATGTCAAAGCGCTTGAAAAGCCATTATGAAATTATTATGATTATGATTGACATGAT
Organism: Coryphaenoides rupestris; assembly: GCA_002895965.2. Lineage (NCBI taxonomy): Eukaryota > Metazoa > Chordata > Actinopteri > Gadiformes > Macrouridae > Coryphaenoides > Coryphaenoides rupestris. Next base: position 297,547 of record PIJE02000270.1, read on the forward strand.
TTAAAGGGGGGAAAAGGAGGAAGGGGTCATATTCTCGCAAATGGCAGACGAGCTCAGATCTGGGTGAACGGAGAGTTTCATTTTATTTTTCACTTGTATTTCGACGTGTATTTTGACCAATCACGTTGCAGGGGGCGGGGCTCTGTAGACGTTGCGTTAGGTGGGACAAGTCTTCTGAAACTAATTGAGTTTATCTTATATATATATATATCCATAACAAAACAGGAAACACTGTGAAACTCCGCCCCTACACTGTGTAACTCCGCCCCTCATACTTTTTTAATCTGCTCAGAGATTAAAACATTCCAGACCATTAATTTCACACGGTCCGGCAATTGCACTCAGAAAAGAAATCTGGATGTGACACTCCACTGAAGTACCCCGACAATTCGGGACAATTAACATTCACTAATTCACCAAAAAAAACACACTTTAATGAAGTTTCCACGCTAACCTTTGTTTTTGTCATTTATTAACACTGGGGTGGAGCAGAATCCACCCTGAACTCACAGTGATGTCATGCAGCTGCACATTGCGCCATTCAGCCTCAGAGTGTGTGTGTGTGTGTCTGTGTGTGTGTGTGTGTGTGTGTGTGTGTGTGTGTGTGTGTGTGTGTGTGTGTGTGTGTGTGTGTGCATGCAGCTGCACATTGCGCCATCAGCCTCAGAGAGAGAGAGAGAGTGGGTGTGGTGTGTGTCGGTGTGTGTGTGTGTGTGTGTTTGTGTGTGTGTGTGGTGTGGGTGGTGTGTGTGTGTGAGTTGTGTGTGTGTGTGGTGTGTGATGTGTAATTGTGTGTGTGTGTGTGTATAGTGGTCTGAACAACAGATGAAATAGTAGATGATAAGATAAGAAAAAATAGTGCGCCACAGTAGCCGCAGTGTCTCCCTGCTTGGGGGCAACAGAGAACACAAAGATCTGTTCAAAAAAGGTTCACATTAGTAAACGTGCTCTCAGGCTCCACCAACTACTACGACTGGGAGGGGGGGGGGGGTGAGGGGGGGGGTGAGGGTGGGGGTGGGTGAGGGGGTGGGTGAGGCCTGTCGAGGTTATAGAGTCCGCTGCATCTGCCACTGCTTTACTATGCAGGCTGCTTTTCTGAACACCGGCCTGGTGAACTTTATGGATTATTAAATGACTCGGGGGGGGGGGGGGGCAGAGATGCGTCAAATGAAGAGGCGTGTCAGCACATTGGACCTTTAAGCAGCCAGACGAGGGTCGGGTAGAACCAGACCTGGCCCTTTATTTTGGGTTGCAGTTATTTGGGATTTAGCCTGAAGTTCCTCACGAGATGAACGAATAAACGGAGCATCACGGCACCTAGCGAGCGTCCAGTAAACACGTATGAGAGAGAGAAAGACTATACCAGTTTGCTCTCGATGAGATCACACACGATCTTGTTGTTGAAGTAGTCGATGGGGGTCCACTTGATGCCTTCCTGAACATACTCCTCCTACAAAAAAACACACAGGGGGAGTCGTGAGTAGCACACACACACGCACACACAACACACAACACACAACACACAAATACACACACACACACACACACACACCTGCTCGGCTTTCAGCGTCAACTCGATGAAGATCTGCTGAAGCTTCTCGTTGACAAAGTTGATGCAGAACTGTTCAAAGCCATTTTTCTGGCAAACAAACAACATGAGGTCACATTTAAGTATATTAAACCACGACATACAAAACTAGAAACACTATATAAATCATAATAATGAACCCGACAACCTCGACACGGTATGTGGGTGGGTGATGAACGCAATGCAATGTTTGACAAATAACTACAAAATAATGTGTTGGAAACTCAAACAAAATTCGAACAAAGGAATTCTGGAAGTACTCCTTTAGAGGCCAAATCCTATCAGAAGCTGTAGGGCACATTTGCCACTCGCTGTGCACACAATCATTAATCAGCTTTGAAAATGTACTCTGCTCTCTTAATTAGGAAACTAATCCACACAAATCATAAATCCTCCTGAGCCTCGTTTAATCTTGCTTACGGTTTACAGCATTAAAACTGCTAAAGGTGCAATGTAAAAACACCAATGTTTTAAAAGTCCCATGTTCACTCACTTGAAAGATTTCAAATCCATAGATATCTAGGACTCCAATGTTGAGTTCCTGGTGGTCTTTCACCACGGCTTTGTTGATTGACTGAAATTAAAAAAAATTCACAATCATCAATATCATGGACATGGTTGATACCCTAACCTTTTTTGTGTTTATGACAATCCTATATCGACATATATACTGTAGACATATCTATTCTGTTTAGAATCCTAACCAAATAGGACATGGTGTCTAGATGTTTGGATGAATGCATTGATGATTGACTTTGCCATGACTGTTGCCAGGCAGCGTTTCATGAGTATAAAAAAAGGTTTTCTACATCAATTATTCAGGACAGGACAAGATCCCTCACCAAGCTCTTCCCTTTGGAAATGACGTGTTCGCTCAGACAAAATGGCAGAGTGTTTGGCCGCTGTTTGCTGGATGTTTGCTTGAAATAGTCCAACTTTACCCACACCTCCCCCAATTACACTCTGCCTGCAATTGTCAGTGGGATGCCAGATAATAATTATGTCAGTATTTGGTGTGTGTAAATATTTCATGCCTGTAAAATGGAGACTATCGTGTCCTGCTCTCGGGTTTATTTCAAGATTAACCCGTCGGAAGCAAGACTTGCTGACATTGTGAGGGATTATGTACGTTTACACGAGCGCTCAAGCAGAGACTACAAAGACACAGAGATAGTAAGGAACATCCTGGCATCATTGAAACCAACAGCCCACACATCACAATGACTCCATTGTAGTCAGTGTCGCCGTGTTTGGCAGCAGTTTGACGACCTATTCGAAAACATGTCAATTTCGGTTTTTAGTAGACTACTACTACATCTTACCCACTGCATCCCAATCACCACCTTCATGTTTTGTAAAATTGTGCATTTTGGAGGAAGAAGCAAGAATTAGCATTTTGTACCATCCATTGTAACCTCAATAACAAATATCATCACTACATTTACAATTAGAGCATTTGGCAGACACTTTTCTACAAAGCGACTTACAAAGAGTACATTTGTTGAAGGAGAGACAGCAATATATCGCTGTGGTAAAGATAAGAATAGAGCAGATTTCCAGCATTCATAGTTGCAAGGTTAATAGAACGAGTTTCATAATTGCGAGGTTGCCTGCATAATAGCTGGGATAAGAGCAGATGTGCCATTCTGAGTGCATTACCAACATCAATAGCAATATGCTAAACTAAGTAGTATTAATCACGCCAAGATGTACAAACACGTTAGTGCTAGGGCTAGGGTTAGGAGAGGGAAGGCAGGACTCTGAACATCATCTCTATGGTTTGGTGCTTCGTTTGAAAGCGGACAGAATCCTGCAACGCCACCGTTGTACCGTACCTCCACCAAGAAGTCGAAGACGCGGGAGTGCAGGGCCTTGGAGAGGGCGTCGCGGGTGTAGCAGGCCTGCTCCACGTTCAGCGTCACGTCGATGGACTCCAGAGCGCTGCCCCACTTGCTGTCCATCTTGCGGCTGGTGATCTTCTCCTTGAGACGATTCTGGTCGATGCCCAGCAGGAACGCCGGGAACGCCAGAACTGTGGGAAAATAACACAGACGACAACAACAAACAAAAAGTTTAGACCTACATGAGAAATGTGCATTTGTTACATTGTACATTCAGCCTAAAAGCAAATGAGTTGTTCTTGATGGTGACCAACTGCAATACACGTAGTATTACAGTTTTAAACATGACATTGTATCACAATACAATCTGTATCTTCTAACACATTAATATTTTCATGACTTTGTTTGTTACAATTTCATTATTCGATTGCTGTTGTTGAGTCATGTAAATCATTTGAAAAAAGGCACCAATAGCATTGGTCACCACATGTATGCAAATTGGATGGAAAAGCCTGCAGGACACTTTTGCATGCGATTAAGGGGCTGCTTCTACCTGTGGGCGCGGTGTCATTGTACTCTTTAGGGACATCCCTTTGCACCAACAAAATACAAAAAGGTGTGTAGTTTTCATTTTGGTTTCGAAATCGGAGGAGAAACGTCTATTAATAATCCAAAGTCTGGAATCTGAGGCATTATATAACCACCCGCCTTAAAGAAAGGAATTGGAACAAGAGGAGAACAGCGTAACAGCGGATGGCAGTGTTGGTCAGTGGATTTGGGCTGGCTTCTGAAAAAGGGGGCTGAGTGTGCCATAGATCATTAGCTCTAACCTGGCATTGACACGGTCCCAGGGGGACCCCTCCCTGCCTTATTGCAGTGAGTCACTTCCCCTAGAAGGAAATGGTTCTCAGGCCTCAACTCCAGCCGTGTCTGGGAATGCATCAAGTTACTCCGGTAGCCCCTCGCTGCTGGGACATTAGCATGGTAGCGGTAGCGAGCGCGTGTCTGTCTGTACCTAAGCGTGTGGAAAAGCCCTGGCTTGTGTTATGATGGAAGCAAGTAGAGGGGAGAAAGGACAACATGGCTACGGACTGGAAACTTGAGGGGTATTTTGGGAAAGAAACCAAAAAAAAAGACATCTTTTCTTATCTTTGTCGAAACTGCATTCCTAATGACAAAAAAAAACAACATACTGACAGACTCATTCATCTGAGACTCAAAATGGGCTGCAGCTTTTTTTTGGCATCTTCCTTTTGTTGTTATAGTTTAGGACGGAGCACAGAAATAGTCTGCATTCTGTGCAAAACCAACACGGCGAGATTGGAAGGAGCAGGAGAGGCAGAGATCACAGAGAACCAATATTATGTCAGAACGGACCGTGAGCCATGGCCCCCGGGCTTGGACCCTGGCCAGCAGGCTAGCATCATCCATCAGATCCGCTGAACGCGTGAGTGTGATAAGGACAATAAGGGAGCAGGGGCACAGGGGTTTTTTATGAATCTCTTCACTCATCCAACCACTCAGTCAGTTAAAGAGCACGTTTACAAGGTTGAACGAGGCGTAAAAAAACTCAAAGGGGGTTTTGAAATGTACTTTAGTTAACCGCTAAAGAGGCAGTGTAGGAGAAAGTTACGGGTGTAAGTGAGAGAAAAAGCTGAGCCAGAAAAGCAGGAATCAACCGCAAGACAAACTACTTTCTCATTATCAACCCATTCTTGTTCCGTTCCCCACAATAGAAACATACTGCTGGTATTCTTGGTTACAGGACAAATACTGGTCTGGGTGATCAAACCATCGCCTCTCACAGTCTCTCCTTGTTTGCCCGTTGTGATACATTCGTGGTGTCATCATGTTGTCCCAAAATGACCCAAAAAGATGGCGTTTGACAATCCCCCAGACACCGCTACGGTCCTTTAAGGTGAACGTTAGAGCCAGAACTTACACTCTTCGCTCTCCACCGCCGCGTAGTTCCCCGCCTCCCGGAAGGTGATGTTGCCCAGG
>PIJE02000270.1:305476-441827 GCA_002895965.2 Coryphaenoides rupestris
CTGCACTGCACTGCACTGCACTGCAATGTGCTTTCATTCCGTGTCTTAAAGGAGAGAGTCAAGTTGGTAACGTGTGCTCAGAGAAAGCACAGCTGTACACGCTTAAAAGCAGCCCGAGGAAGTCATAGATGCCAGTATGCTTCCCAACGGTCTCTATTATTAATATTCCCCCTCCTCCTGAATTGTACTTTATTTATCCCCGAGCCTTTTTTAAGCCACACGCGCTACTCTGGGAGGAGAAATGTGCAAAATGGTGGACAAATGGATGCACCATCAGCATTGGATACACTGATCATACATGCCATAATCAATGTGCAATTTGCATACATACGCATACACACATACACACATACACACATACATACTGTACATATTTCAATATAATGTGCAACATACCAGCATTTGAACCACTTCATAGTTGCATTATGTATATTTTATGTGCATTGTGTGTATATATATTCTTATTATATTCTTATATATTCTATATTCTTTTCTCTTCTATATTTCACATTTTATATTTTACATTTACATTTTGTGTTGCTGTATTTTTGCGATTTTATTTATTATTGTCAATTATTCTTTTCGAGTCCTGAAAAGAATAATCGTTTCAAGTCCTGTGAATCTGAAGCCACTCAACACTTCACCTCGACGGCCCAGGAAGCCCCCCAGAAGCTGCAGGGCTGCTGGCCAGCTGCAGGTCTTTATTGTGCTCAGCTGAGCATTGTCCTCTGCACTAGCTCTGCCGTGCTTCAAGCTGCGGCTGGGGATCAGATCACATCCTATTTTAAGCCCCCCGCACTTGGGCCAAGTCTCCATTGTTTTGGCTCTCCGAAAAAGGTGAATGCATAACTTCCTCACAGACGCCGTGCCCAAACATGGACAAAATGTGAGCGGTCAGAGGAGTTCAAGAATGAACAGCAACGATGATTGTGTGTCATGAAATAATAAACTGTCATTTAACATAAGTGAGTATTTATTTTTTTCCATGTCATCTCTTATTGTTTGTCCCACGCATCCACAGTGTGTTCACTCGACAGCCTTGCTTCATTTTGCAATATTTTCTACATTTTCTGACTTCTTTCTCAACCCTATGTTCTGAATCCTTTCAGATATTTTGGAAAACATTGGTACATATCTTAATTGTAACCATTTGTATTTGTGTGTGTGATGATAGCCCCTTCGACCCGGCCGTTTCATCAACATGTTGTATATGACACGTGTGATGTAAATACGCACGGCTGGCAAAAACACCACCATTATCGTTGAGCAAACAAACAATGTGTCTGCCTGACAGGTATGTTACACACCGCACTAGACACCGATGCTGTTGTCTTACACGCCACGCCTCTGTAAAGACACACACCCTTCAGACATTATGCTGAGGGGGTTTTTTTTTGGTCCTGGACGGATCTTCTTTAGAGCAATCTTCCGGGATCTCTGTCTGAAAAGGGGGCTCATGATATGTTCGCCAAGCAAGAAGGTGGCCGGGACTCTATAGCCATATAGTTATGTCCGTGTTTATTGGTACAACTTGGGTTTCCTATGGCCTAGCTAGCTGGCCCACGGCCGCCCTTGCTCTCTGAACAACAACAACGGGTCCGCTGCGGTTAGTGAAAATGTGGAGCAGATTATTTCACGTCAGTGGAGTCCAAAGTTCACCGTTCCCAGTACAGTGGAGCGCCACAATTATTATCAGGGTGGCCCATTACGCACTGGGAGGCCTTTGAGACACCAGCGAGTGGAACACAAACGGGACCACGCATCTGTCGACAAATAATTAAAAAGAGAGGACTTGCACATGAGCGGTACTCAACACAACATGCCCTCACCCACGCGGGGACCCGGAGTGCACCAGATGCAAAACGTTCAATCAGACAGAGCACGGTCTGTCGAGTCAACACTGGAGCTAAACCACCCGTCATCATTTCCCCAGAAAATTACACCTTATTCACACATTCTCTGAAACACCCAACACTCACACACACACACACACACACACACACACAAACACACACACAAACACACACACACACACACACACACACACACACACACACACGGTGCCATGCTGTTGACCACACTGCTGCTCGGACAGCCAGTTTCACAGGAGGGCCTTTTGTGTGCGCCCAGACCTGGTGGCTCATAACAAAAAAACACTTCGCCGCCTTTGTTTGCTGATCTGCTTGATTACAAATCCGACTGCAATGCTTTTCTGTGGGAAGGGGGGGGGGGGGGGGGGTGAATGAGCAGGCAAGCGCCGGTTGTCTGTCCACACAACAGGCAGGGGGAAAGTGCTGAGCATGGGACATGTTTGGGGGGCGGGGGGTCAGGACAATACAGAGGTGGTGGTGGCGGCTCAGGTGAATGAGGAACAGCATGGTTCCCCAAACCATGACACCACAATGTTCAGCCAACAACACAACAACACCCCAACGATTAACAACAAAAAAACGAAACTCCAGCTATCAGCGCAATTCAATCAAAGTGGTCAATAAAGAGGTGAAGTCATCGAAGAGTAATAAATAAATACTGCTCTGATATCAAATAAAAGGAACATTTAAACCGCAGAGTTCTTTTTCTGTTGTAATATAAACCTCATTAATATCGTTTCCCTTCCCCAAGTCGTATATATATTTGTGTGTCGTTTTACAAAAATGCCTCAGATGCCGTTCCGGTCGAGCAGCGTGACAACAAAAGGGAAAGGTGTCTCCGGCCGAGTCAGCTGTGGCACATGATAGGCTGGTAGAACCGGTCGCTCCGCTCCTCCTGCGCCTCTCGCTCATTCCCTCCCTCCCTCCCGTTCTCACAATGCCACAGTGATAACCGTCTCATTGAGTCGGTTTGAGTGTCAAGTGAAAGGAACAAAAACGTCCGCGGGAGGAGACAGTTGCCTTGACCATCTTGACGTATGCACGGGGGGGGGGGCAAAGGCGTTGGGGTGTTGACCGTACAGATCATGGTACAGGCTCCATGGTACAGGCACCAGGGTCAGAGGTGAATCCTACCTGATGATGACGCACTGGTTCTCACGGTCGATCATCATGTTCCTGTACATGTTGTCTGCCAGAGCGTAGATGTGGGGAGGGTTTTCATACTGGGCCTAGTATGGATCAAAACAAAAGAGACATATTAGCGACAACTCAATTCTGTGATCTGTTCAGCCACAAAGTGTCCCTACTAGACTTCTTTGTTCAATTTAAGGAAGGAAGGCAGGTGTCACTTTAATTTAACTCAAATCTGCTATATGATGAACCCAGCCGGTATATATATATATATATATATATTTATGTATTTCAAGGTATATTTAGAGATCAATGGCACTGTTAATGTCTATGGCATTAAATATGAACATTGTTACTTTTGTTTATTTTAAGGGTGATGACAAAACCAAATCAAATTATTACCTTAGAGAGTAAACCATTATAGGCTGACGTTCAACATCAATGTGAATTTGATATCTATCCTCAAACAGCTTTTATGCAAAAACTATGATTTCCTTGTGCAACATTGACCGACATTGACTTCAACAGTTCAAGGTACTGCTAGTTCCTGAATGCAAAATATACATAACCGCACAGAACACTGGAAACTATTACAGCCACACCTTACTCAATTCATGTAGAATCCCCTGCCCACAACATGTATCAGTAGATAGATGGATAGTTTATTACTTGTTTTACTTTACAACAAAAGCCAAGTCACCTGACTTTGTGTCACAGTGTCATGTGTCAGCACCAGGTGTATGTGTGTGTTTGAGGGGGGGGGGGCGTGGTTACTTACCGCACCCTGATACATTTCAACTTCTTTTTCTCCAAAGTACGGCATCAGCTTGAATGGATTGATGGAGATGAGCACAGGGCCGATGTACGTCTGATAGGCTACAGGTTATGGATCGTATATACGTACAGCTGAACGCATCAGCAGGAACTCAAAGTGCTCTATAATGCGGAAAATCCTCCATTGCTGCCAAGTTCAAATCAATGGCAAACAATAGAGCTAGTGTTTGTGGGAAGTGGCCCTACATACTCTACCAATATAAGGCGTATGGCGGTTCACATGTAAACATCTTTATGGCCTTTTAAATATAAACTATATTGGAGTGTATGAGATAATCACACACGTCTTATTGGAGCTGTTTTATAGTCTTGAGCCGGCGTGAACCAAGGATGACGTAACCACGGCCCTTCGCTCACAGTTCTCACGGTTGTGATTGGTCGCGCAACTCTGACACTTGAGTGCGCAAACTGCGTGTCCACGGCAACTATAAATCCCGTGGTCGTACACGAAGTTTCCACGCACTCCACCATAGAGTCCGCTTTCTGCGTGTATTGGGTCTGTGACACCAGACCAGAGTGTGGCGTTATGTGATGATTCCAAGTCTGAGCCTCATAATGAGGACTCTCAGTCTGCACGTTACAGCAAACAGATCAGAAATGGCAACACTGAGGTTGTTTGTTGGGCGCCGAGGTCAACACTGCTCATGGTAAATAGAAGCAGTATTGTGAGTGGCCCCTGGTGACCCCTCCCCTCAGCCCATCACACACACACACACACACACACACACACACACACACACACACACACACACACACACACACACACACACACACACACACACACACACACACACACACACACACACACACACACACACACACACACACACACACCGGCTCAAAGACCCCAGTGTCACGGCCAAACAACTCGGCGACCAAATCAAAAAGGACTGACTCAGACTCTAAAACTAAACTCCCCCCCATAATTAAACGTCATAAATCACCGAGCCCAACGCCGTCCGGACGGTCTTACGATTGGCACGAAGAGTTACTGAAAAAAGTCCCGAAAGGCCTAAACTGTCTAGTAGTCGCAACGTCGTAAATATGCACGCGAAACCACAGCTCCGGTGTGAGAATCCAAACCCCTGCGTCCGTGATGTATGCAGGGAGTTCTGCCACAAGCACATCCTGACCCCGGACACAAAGCCGTGCTTGTCCAGTGAGGAAGGTTTCATTCAAATAAACCGTCATTGAATCTCCCTCCACTGTGATTGTGTGTCCACCCCACCCCCCCCCGCCCCCCATTTCTGGTTACGCCACACAGCACAATGACATCAAAGTGCACAATACACAAGATGATTAGTCATCACTTCACCCCCCAACACACACACACACACACACACACACACACACACACACACACACACACACACACACACACACACACACACACACACACACACACACACACACACACACACACACACACACACACACACACACACACACACACACACACACACACACACACACACAAAAAGGAAAAGGGTGATTCAAAAGCCCAGACCGGGGAGTTTAGGGGTTCAGACAGAGGCAGAGCAACCCACCCCCTCCCAACACACACACACAGAACAGACTGGCGGGCGGGCGGTGTCCCGTTTAAAGCGTTACCGTATTACTCATAACTGCTCAGAAACGCAGATCGGCCATTCAGCTCTTCCGGGAATAACGCCAGTGAGCGTGGAGGAGGAGGGGGTGGGGGAGAAAGGGGGTTTCAGCTATTTCTCGCCGGCGTGCAAAAACCCGGAGAGTGTGAGAGGGCAAAAGGATACAAAGATGTAGTCATCCATGTATCTCTTCTTGAGGTTGTCCACGATGGAGTCCTCGTTGATCTTGCTGAGCAGCACCATGTCGTCCACGCCGCTGTGCTTGACATTGTGGCTCTGCCAGTGGTACCGGTAGTGACCCCGGCTCCCCTGCAACACACACACACACACACACACACACACACAGGGTCCAACTGTTACACATCATACAACATAACTGTATACATTTTGTCTGTGTGTTTGTTTTGGTCAAGGACCCCAGGTGGGTTGCAAAGAAGGCACCAACTAATGTGGATCCTTTGAATTAAAAAGTAAAAAAATAAACGTAAAATGATGTGGTTCAGGGTGGTGTGGCAGTGGCTCAGGGAGGTAGATGGCAACCCCGGGAAGGTTGCTGGTTCGATCCCCGGCCTCCCCCTAGCCAAGTGTCCAGGTGTCCTCCTCCCTGAGCAAGGCACCTAACTCTAACCGCTCCTGACATGTTGGTTGTTACCTTGCATGGTTGGCACCGCCGTCGGTGTATGAATGGGTGAATGTGAGGCAATATTGTAAAGCGCTTCGGATAAAAGGCAATCCATTTGCCAATCCATTATGATGTGTTGTGTGTGTGTGTTCACTTTTTCCTCCTGGGCATTAGTTCTCAATAAGGCCCTTGTTTTCCATCAGTGTGCTCCCGATGGCTCCATAAATAAATGCGCTTTTTCACCTCGTCAATGGTATTGTGGTCAGCCACACGGATGATGAGACATGTTTTTCTAGCTGTGAAATCTAACAAAGTCAGGATTCCCAAAAGCTGCTGCTGCTGCTGCTGCGGCCCCGCGGTGGGCACATGCTACCTTCGGAGAAAATGTGGTAACGTTCGACGAAAAGAACCGTCTGCACAAAGCTGAGATCATTTGTCATGCGCTTATGAGTCAATCTCATCTGGCTACCGAGCGGGATCCAGCCTCTTCCTCCTGGATGGACAGCCCGACTGAGCCGAGCCAACACATGAGTCACGGCTAGACACTATAGCAGCATACAGTTACATTCTTCATCTCCCCAAACCGTTTGGTCCAAAAGGGGGAGAGAAAAAGGCTTAAATTAGCATTAGACAGAAAAGAACACACTTGTTTCCAAAAAAAGGTGAAAAAAAGCATTTTCAGTTTTGTGCTCTTTTTCATTTGAATGATTCCATTGTGCTCTGTGCGCAATTCATTGTGTATCATAGCACATACCTTTGACGCATTAAAGCCATGTGTGTGTGTGTGTGTGTGTGTGTGTGTACATGCAGTCTGTTCAGCAGAAAACCAACCAGGACTTTACATTCCCGAACGACATTTGAGGTAGAGGTGGAGTAGAGTACCAAAAGTACTACCAACCAACAAAAAAAACATATTTCCAGCCCAGTTTAAATGTTTGTTTTGCCTAGTTTAGCAATTACTGTACACGGGGAATCCATTATCCCTTTTTTCCCTCCCTTTTCTCAAATTGAACCAAAAAATGTATCTCATGTTTTCACATAATCCAGTGTCTTCGTTAAGCCACAGAAATGTACCATTAAAATAAAAGTAAAGTAAAGTATGTAACCCTCCCTGAAGTCACAGTCACAATGAATCCCACCCTTCGTTTAACCGAGATGTTTGGAATGATTAGGAAGACAGAGGTAGGCAGTACAGCGTAATGCTCAGAATGTCAGCTATTTAAAGAATGGCTTCATTTGTTCAGCTTTAACCCCTTACTTCACCCGGGCCAGATAACCACAAACACATTCTAATTGGCAACGACGGTGTTGTGTGCGTCTGCGTTGCCTCGAAGGTACACATTTCAAAAAACCCTGACGGGGAGGTGTCTGCATTACAACCACAGACATCTGCTGCTGCCTGCCACTGAGAACACTCCTCTGGAGCTCGTCTATGGTGAAGCGTTGTAGGCCTACTTGATGGCAAGTTGATGGGAAAGAGAAGGGAGGGGAGGGACGTTTGTTATTCAATTCCCAGCGCACATTTTTCTCCTGGAGTTCCTACGAATTTGGTCAGAACGAAGCTCGGCATGCTAGCCGCCGTTTGATATCCGGTAGCGGTTTTGTTTAATAATGTATAAGTGAGTAATAGTGTGTAAGTGAGCAATTAACACAAAAAAACTAAAAAGCCATACTTTGTTTTTATTCTGTCCAACCTAGGTAGGCTACATGTGATTCTGTGGGTGTGTAGGTTCGTCAAGGCAACTCCATCCTTTTAATTACCCGTCGAATGAGTCACGTAATGCCCAGAAGCTTGTCATCCTGGTGGCTACTAGGGTTACGGTTTTGAACTCAATGTAGTGTGTGTGTGTGTGTGTGTTTCGTCGGATAACACGACGACGCCACTGCTGTCGGAGGCGGGGAGTGCATCTTTTTGTTTTGTTTGAACCGCTCTGTGCTGTGGGTTCATGCGTCCTCTCTCCAAATGAGAGAGTAGGCCGATATACCTTGAGTTTAGCCGGTGAGAGGCTGCACCAGGTCTATGAAAGAAGAGAGAGGGAGAGGGAGAGGGAGAGAGAGAGAGAGGTCTGAGAATGCAAACAAGAAGATGGGTCCCACGGGGGGGACACCCGAGAGCCAGCTAGCGTCTGCTGTAACAACAGCGTCACCATGCAACCACCTTGGACTTCCGCCTGGCGCATCCTCAACACATTACACACACACGTCCTCGTCCAGGCTCCTCTCACGCCTCTCTCTAGTAGTGTTATTTCGGGGGAAATAACACTACGAGACATCTGAAGAGTTAAATAGTTTACTTGGATTTCCCGTACAGTACATCGTCCGCCCATCCGCCGATATTGTCAGTCGGTGGATTACGTCAGAAACGCGATATTTTGGAGGCATGTCCAAAAAGTACACAAGTACGAGCTTTTCCTTCATGCAAATACCATTCCCATATAAGGAGAGTGCTGAGCAAAGCCCGGCTCAGGGTACAGGAAATGGCTGGGTTTGATTCAGTATCAAAAGCAGTACTTTCCCCCCTCTTCTGTCTGCAATGCCAATTCCCCCGCTCTACCCGAGATTTGACACACATCCTACCATGTGTCTGACGGAATTTCAGGGGGGAAAAAAGGATTGATAAAAAGGTATAAAAAGATATATAGGAATGAGGTGGAAGAAAAGTCAGACGATTCAGAACCGGGATTTTGAAACCTCACTTTAAGGTATTTTCCAAACAAACACACAGCAAATGTGTGTGTTTGGCAGTCAGTGTGTAAACTCCCGGATACACAACATAACCAAAAGCTTTTTGAACCGGAGAGGGTTATGCAAAACAAACTATTATATGGCCAGGCTACATCTGCCTGGAACACATCGCGAGACCAAACCGGAACAGTACCTTCTTGGTGGACCATTTTGAGGCTGACATGTCTGGAAAGTTAGACCCTGTAGGTGATTTATCTTATTATATGGCTTAAAAATTAGGAAGACAACTTTTAAAGAGTAAACAGAAGAAATAAGGCAACAGAAGCTGCCCATCAGGTTTTTTCCTGTAAGCTGTCAATTGATCGTATTGGGCTAACACTGTACCACTGTTCTGTCACACCGGATGAATAGCAGTTGGTTTCTAGTTGCCATAGGAAACATGGTAGTAACTCTCAATCTCATCGTTTGTGGGTGTGTGTGTGTGTGTGTGTGGTTTGTGGCTGGTTTAAGCAGCCTGGCCCCAGTCAGGCTCATTAGACTCTGGGGCTGAGTGCGGCTGCACACCTGTTAAACACAGGTTAAACCAGCCATCACCACACACACTCAGGAGAGAGCGCTGAGATGTCAACAGATAAAGGTGCTTACACTTGATCAGTCACCACACAGTGATCAATCACCATTGTTTTGGATGGTGGAGAGAGTGGTGGCGCCCAACTACACGGCAGCGACACACTTGGCGTGGCTCACCACTCAAATTTGCCACCGTGCGCCGCGCTCAAAGTTCAAATATTGAACGCCGAAAAAAGCGCAACCAATGAGATAACAGCACACAATGTGATGTAACCAGAAGCGACACAGAAGCAGGGAGAGAGTGATGGAAGAAAAACGTATCCTCTGTGTTTCAGAGTTCCCCGAACTCTACAACACAACATTAAACGTTAAACATACGTGCAGCGGCAGCTGATGTTGTTGCCATGCTGAATAGCGTCCTTGCCACTTTGTGATGACATATACCTGCGCTGCACTTTGACTCTGCTTCCTATGCCACAGTGAGCGCAGAGCTAATTTTTTTATCATGGGAAGGCAGCTTTACACCTACTCTACCTCAAACTTTGCAATAAACTAATTTCTACAAAACATCGACCTGTGTTTGGTGGTCAGAGGAGCCCAGCCTTGCTACATTCCACTTTGGTGGCTACAGTGGGTAATAATAATAAAATTACCTTTGATAAATGCAGCCGCCACATAGGGAAGTTCAGCAGAAATTCACAATAAAAGAGGGCCATCTTTATAGCTCACCCAAAATAGATCTCAGTGGCCAAATGGAGGACACAATGACCCACAACATTTGACAGTGGCAACCATAATTGCAATTCGAATAGTAAAGTTTATCAGTCATGTCCAACGATTGCTATGTAGATCCAGATTAAACTGGTTAGTCAACATCAGCCTACACTACGAAGCTAGTCGCTTCAACATCCCAGGATACCTTTTCATTAGCTGGCTTCAGCCAAACAAGCGCAGTCACGCAAGTGTCATGATGGTGGTTATCAACGCATTAAGGTTTTCTCAAACTAGCTGTGAGCAGGTTCACCTACAAAGGGGTGGTGCTTGCATCAAATGACCAATCGCAAAACATAAAAGTCTGAAGTCTACCAAAGCCACATTTATAACCCTAGCTAACCTATAATATTAAACAAATATGAAGATATTAAACATATAATCCAGGCTAAAAGCAACTTCCAAAAGGCAGGAAGGAAAGCTGGCGGTTGCCAAATGGCCCTTACTGCTTCATCATTAGAGCACGAGTAGATCTGACTAAAATTACAATTATGTATTCTTATGGCATGTATCACAATTTCAGCATTATACTTTCAGCTGCCACCCCATGTGCCCCCAGCGTTAAACGGTCTTTGGAGCTCAAGATGCTGAGAAGTCATTCCCTCCACAGAGAATCTAGGTTATATATTTCATTGAGGTACTTGTTACGGAAAGCCAAAAGGGTTTTTTTGATCTCTTAACTCTTGCCTTCATAAGAGACTCTCACTATTCTCACATCAAGATCGGGATCTTCTAAGAATTCCATTTTCTAAGAGAATTGATTGATCAGTCGGCCAGTAGTGTATAGGCCTATCTCTTATCTTGAACATAACCTGCTCCGGAGCAGGTTTAAGGTGTTCAGATTATGTTAACATGGCGATGTACCCCGGTAAAAACTGAACCGCCATTCTGAATTTAACCCGATATCCTGTTTTGTAGTATTCAGCAGCTTGACTACCTCATGGCTACAATGAGAGAACCTGTTTTTTGAATGAGCCATTTAAACCCAGGATAGAACCGAATGGAGGGGAGAGAAGACCAAGGCCATTGCTTGGCATGTTGGCGGAAGAGACCTGCTCCTCCAAGCCTCAGACAACCCACCAGACTCAGGTCTAATGAATGTCCCGTCAAGTGGACTCTGTTTGGAGGCGGGTCTGGCTTTCCTAACCGGGCAGTAAATAACTGCACACTAATGCAAAAGACAGAGCAGTATACACAGTCTGTGTTACCCTTGGTTACGGGTACGGGAATATGAGTTACACAGCCCATAACTTTCCACTGTTTCTCTATGAAACATAAACACCTGCAGATGGAGGATAGCGGTCAATGGCTACGGACACCGAGAGGGTTCAAGCTTTTGCACTGCAGTGTTCTTTAAAAACATCATGTGTGCTTCTGCTGAGAGCACACAGTATCACTGGAGCACATCAGCCAATTCATACACTTGGTTCTCTGATACCTTTCCAGTATGCCTGTATGATAATACACCTTGACTTATATGTTCAGACATGAGATGGAAAAAACAAAACAAATAGAAAATAGGTGTAATTCCTCTGATATTTTGTTGCACGCACAGAAGCGTTAATGCTATTCATGGTCAGGCAGTGCCGAGTCGACAGGGCAAGGCTGTGTTGTTTCCAAGCAGTTACACTATAATGTGATGTCACTGTGACGTCTTTTATTAGCTACATATCACACAAGTGGCTCATTTGTTCTCATCCAAATGCAGGATTACTTCTGTGGGAAACTCGGCTGTTGAAATAGATGACGCAGTCAAAGAGGTTATCAAATAAATTGTATATTTTAAGACTTTTTTTTGTTTAAGGAGGGCTCTGTTTCACAATGTGGCTTTTCATGACTTGTGAAAAGCCACATTGAGTGACTTGTAACACTGATTATTTAAAGATAGAGATTTTTGTGCTCTCAGGTTTAAGTCACTCAATTCCTATATGAGTGCTAATAAGCGTTAAAATAACAACATTGCCAAATCGATCAAGAGGATTGCTGAGACTGATTAGTTTTACAACCAACTACTGAGGGTATTATATTCTATTTATTCTGGCCAATTATTTATTCTGAACAATTCTGAATATATAGCATAATCCGGGTTATTATTGCAGTTTCCTTTAAATAAACACCCCATTGCCGTACCATTCAAAAAAGACCATTGTTGTTATAAAAGACGTAATTGACATTTAGAATACTCAACTAAGCCACTCGATGTTCCCTGAAAGAGGAAGTAGGATAAAGAGTGAAAAGAATAAGGACTGAAGGGAGGGCAGAAGCCAATACACAGATAAGCTTGTCAACACTCATTGACTCAGAAGCCACCTGATGGATGACCTCAAGGAAACTAGCAGTCATAGCATGTTAATAAGTAGGCTCATAGCACAGCTGCAACCATATTCCTGTTGCATGGTTACTATTGGACACAAATTAAACTTCCTTAAAAAGTATTTAGGCCTATTTTTTTAACCAGTTATAGCATAATGTATTTGTCACAGTCCTTCACCAATAGCATTCACACCATTTCAAACCAGTGGTAGATAAGTGAAACCCTGCCACTCTGTGCCCTGGGTAATAAACAACTAGAAGCAAACAGACCTTGACAATCCATTTTGGTGAACAACGCTGACATTTATTATTTAAGTTTCAAATGTTATTCAAGTACAAGAATTAAATGAAAACATCCATTCAATGTTAAACATTAACATTGAATTGATTGAAAACATGGGTGATAAAAAGTATAAATTGAATTTTATTTTCCACACAAAACATGGAGATTCTCTATGGGCTCAAACATGACCTGTATATGACCTGAGATAGGCTGCCCTTGCTTATTCTGTTTGTCAAGTAGTTTCAGAATTGTAGATTAATCAGAGATACACCTACTGCAAGTTGTGGATGATGTTGTAGAGCCCAGAAACATGATCTCCAGCTCAATGTTCAGCTTAAATTGTGCTATATTCTGTGTCCACTGAGTGCATCAGAGAAACACATCAAATTAAGATGAAGATCACCATATCAGCAGCACAATTAAACCAGCAGGTGTTTCAAAGCAACAACAGTGAAACTAGTTGTTCTATTGTTCCTATAAAGTTATACTACGTCGCAAGCAAAAAATACTAATACCATAATAATAACAAAATCATACTAATAAATTAACCCGCCTTGAATATGATTAGCATGTGACCTGATCTCCATCACAACCATACAACAATTACAGAAATGTATAAAATACATGTTAATATGAAGTGTGAGGAGTGTCAACGTCCATTCATTTCCCATTAGTGGCAAGCCGTGTAACGAACACTGGGTTGGCATTGGCGTAGCAAAGAGTGTGAGGTTAGTGAACCACAGTGACACGCGTAACGAGTTCTGCAGGTCCACACGCTGGACATTCATCCTGTTTTTAGAGGCGGCTTCCATCCCCCTGTAAATATCTTCAGCAGAGACGGGGTTTGGGAAAGGCACAGCTTTAAAATGGGGAGGGGGGTGTTTCTGAGCATATGCACCTCCCAGTAGGAGAGACTGGGCCTAATGCAAGCCAGCTGCTGTCATACTGACTTACTTTTCTGCATCTGGCAGGGAGGGAACCCAGAAGAAATGTTTCTGCTTGCCATTTCAGACAGTTACAGACTAATACAGACAGTGTGACAGACTGTTGTTTTGCTCTAATGAATGGAGCACTCTTGTGCCTCTTAAAATATTTCTAAAGAAAAGGTCATAGGACTTGCTGTTCAGCCATTCCTATTACCTTTCAAGAGGCCAGACACAACTGTGAAGTTCTGATTTCTTTGATTCCCCCCATCCCTTCTGAATCCTTCTTGAACACTAGAGGCCTAATGTTCTGTAAACCAGTCCACATCAGGAGGTTAGACCGGACTACCAATAAGGCGACCACAGAAGGAGGAACCCAAAGTCCAATCGTAAACAGTAAACATGTCAATGAAAGTGACCCAAGTCACCATCATTGCTGATCCAGGTAACAACAAACAACTCCTGGCATCTGAACTCAAAGCAGTGTAGCAGCAATGATGGCCTCTTTCGGCAGACAAAACAAAACGATTTAATTGTAAGACATGTGACGTTAGGAAAGTGGCACAATAAAATGATCTTGCCAATTTACACAGGCGGAGGCCCTGCCACCTCCATTGGTCCACATCTGTCACTTGTGTGTGTGTGTGTGTGTGTGTGTGTGTGTGTGTGTGTGTGTGTGTGTGTGTGTGTGTGTGTGTGTGTGTTGAAGGGAATGCATTCAAGCCACCAGGAAAAACCTGTATGTCAGGCACACAGGAGCCCAGACAGGCCGAGCCGTGCGCTGCTGGTAGACAGCCTAGTACACACCCTGCAGCTCCCACTGGTTACCTGGTGGCTGCGCTCCTCTGGTCAACCGGTTTGACTCTTTTTAAAAGGTTGGGCACGCTATGATACACACATCAATTACAGTCTATTCATGTCCTAGTGACAACAACCAAAATATATAGCCTACAGAGTTCAAATGTCAACTAAATGACAAGCTCCAGGTCAATGTTCACCAGGTAGATGAACAATACAATAGACAGAGAAGAAAGTAGTTTGAATAATTTGTCTATACCAACTTTGATAACACCATGTTTTTTTTTTTCAAATGACCCATCATGCACTAGCAGTAATGTGTGATTAAGGATAAAGTTCATGAACAAAATAATTTAGACTCTACTTAATGTAAACTTTATATTAATATAGTAATAGAAGAACATCACACATCAAAACAAAGAGTCGGCCTAATACAGTACAGTATATAGATATAGATATATAGAGAGTATATATCATCACATCTATAAACTCCATAGGAATTAGTGCCTCAACAACAACAACAACAACAACAACAACAACAAAAACTCGCGATCACTTACCATACTTTACTGCTTTTATAGGTAACTGTATCTTCTTTCGTGTCCCACTGTGAAAGCAGGAGAGTCTAGTCTTGGGGAGTCTAGAAGTCTAGTCTTGGGGGTTCAGAAACCAGAAAACCCTGCGCGACGAACCCGTAGACCAGATCAGACAGATCACATCCAGAAAGTCCACGGCCAGATGCCTGATAATGTGTAGAAAGCATGGATGCTCCTCCTCAGCGGTCAGTCTTCACGACATTATCTCTCTCTCTCTCTCTCTGGTCATTATCTCTCTTGACACTGCGACCGTGCGCTGCGGAGACGCGCCAAACACTCAGTGCGGTTCAAGCGCTCCAGTGAGTCGATGTCACCGACCGAGAGGAGAGAGAGGAGAGAGAGGGAGCCATAGAGCCATACACACACACACACACACACACACACACACCATACACGGGACAGCGTCTTAAACACACACAGGAAACCAGGAAAGTCGATCCAATGAAAGTAGCCGAACGTGGAAATAAGTTTAAATATTCATGAGCGTGTTGTGTGTGTTTTTTGGGAGGGGAGGGGGGGGGGGGGGGGGGGTGGATAAGCACTGCACATGCGCAATGTTTTCGGAGACAAAAGCCCTGTGATGCGCTACAGATTGTGCGTGTGTGTGTGTGTGTATGTGTGTGTGTGTGTGTTTATGTGTATGTTTATGTGTGTGTCGCCATTATTTTGTATGTGCTCAATTTCTACTGGTTATTGTAGTTATAGTAGTGATCCATTATGTCGGAAAATAAAACTATCAGGAACTATTTCAGTTCAAATTAATTATTTCAGTTCATTAATTATTTCAGCTCATTAAACTGTATTAAATACTCTAACCATTCTTCTTACAAGGTGGGTGAGGCTTTGAATGACGTATAGGTTTAGGCTACAGAGGACTGACTACTCATCAGGCTTCTGGCTTCTGAGGACTGTAACCACCAACACATGACTTGGAATACAGCGCCCCCTGGTGGACTGTTGAGGGGACACGCGTTTGTGGGCCGGTGTAGGACGTTTCTGCAACAATTATAACAAACTGTGTTTAAAAGGGCAGTCACTCGTCGGTATAATAGAAACATGCAATCGTGGAAACAATCGCTAACCATCCCAGGAGACATCAAATATGTATTCATTATTCCATGATCATCAAATTCTATTAATAGGCCCTACGGTATTGAAATGTATATAGCCTTCTCCTGACCAATTGCAAGTTTGGAAGGGATATCACAAAGCATCCACTAAAGTGTGTTATATAAAGTGTGATATACATACAGGTGAGCCAGGATCACAGTTAGACCTGATGTAACATCGTTATCATCCCCATCCTAATCCTCATCATCCTCATGTCCATCATCATCATCATCATCATCATAATGATACTACAGTATATGTAAATCAGGTGTCTCGCCGTGTGGGAGGAGCTCGCCTAGGTCCTCCCACACGGCCAGTGACCCCGCCCCCTTGGTTGCCTTATTAGTGCTCTACATTGTAAAACGAACAACGTGAACTGAACTATTGTCAACTATTTGGCAAATCGGCAGGTCGGCCAGGTGTAGTCATCACTGAGGTAGATTGATATGCTAAAACGTCGTTTTGAATGACGTATGCTGTCCTCACATAACGTAAAAAAAAATATATATATAATAATAATAAAAAAGTTCAAATATAACCATGATGCAGCTTGTTGCTGGTGTATGTGTATACTATTAGTTATTAGTTATTATTATGAGCAGACCTTTCTGTGTGTGTGTGTGTGTGTGTGAGGGACCGGGACCGCCCCTCCCATCAACATAAACAAGAACACAGCGTCAGTGAGCGTTTGGTGGGGGTTGAGCTCATTAAAGGCATGGACTTCCTAGCACACCCAGCAAGTGCTCCTTTTCCATAGCTATGTGTCGGCGTTTGTACGGCGAGCGGAGCCCTTGAGTCCCTCGAAGAGGCTAGAGACCTTCCCGCAGCGGTGTTGTTTCGCGGTGGACGGGAGTTCGTGCTAGCTTCGTCGTAGCCACCTCGGATGCTAGCGTCGCTTGACAACTTTCTTGCCCGCTCGCTGTGCGCTGCTCGATGGGGGTGGAGAGCCCGTCGCCTGGCCCGTCGGTCGGTACCCCCCCCCTCGATTCAGCAACTCGCTACACTCGCATAACCGGTATACATCCATACATACATTTTTTTAGCGTCATTCAGCGTTAATATAGTTGTTGTTGTTGTTGCTGTGTTGTTGTATTGTTGTTGCACACCTCGGTAGCCACCCAGCATCTGCTAAGCTGACGCCAGCCCCGCCGCAGTGACGCGTGAGACCCGCAGCCAGACGTAAACCATGTTTTCTGTGAAACAACTGAAGCCCTCCTTCAAGTCCTACCTTCCACCTGTACAGGTAAGTGTTACGACCGTGTTAAGCGATCACCAACGTATCATTCATCCCAGCAGCTGCCTGTCTAAACTAGCTCGTCCATGTGGGATTATTTAGCATACAGCTCATGTCCTCCCACCATGCTAGCTGCTAATGACTGTAACAAATGTCAAGTCTTATAAAGTCACCGGGCCTATAATGCTTTGCTCAACGCGTCGTCTCTCGTATTCCTATTGTACACTTAATTTGCCGAGATCCTATTATTACTAAGACACGACACAACATTACTACTCTAACCTCAAAATCGTTGAATTTTTGAATTTTCATCTATAGACTGATGTGAAGAAGAATATACAACCACCTATGAAGAAGTTGGAAGCCAGGCTACTTCCAGGTGAGTTTGTCTTCCCATAGATAAAACATGTGGCCAATGCACTTGGCTTGCTGAGTCTTTATGTTTTAACTTGTATACACACTCACTTGATTGCACTTTTATTCAGATAATTTTTTTTTGTGTGTCTTGGATCTGTTTTGAGTATTTCAACTGTCATATGGCCAAGATAGGACTATATAATTAGCCTGTTTGACTTGCAAATAGGCTGCAGAAGTGAGAATCAGGATGTTCTCTAGTTCTTCAAAATAACAATTCAATACAAATGATGGCTTGCCTGAATTCCTATTTTCAAACATAAAAGCAGTGAAGCACTGCAGTTCAGGGTTTTGATCTAGCAACTCATGCTGTCCTCTGAGAAAGAGAGCATTTTGGACTTTGCACCTGGAAATGATGATGATTTAAGAAATACTCCACAGAAACCTGAGCAAAGTCGAGCAAGCTACAGATGTTGCTCTGCTTACTGAAATTAACTGCGTGTTAGCAGGACCTACTCTGGTTACTAGCTGGTATAGGTGTGTGCATGTAAACAAACTCAATGGCAAACATTGCTAGGTTTAATTGATCTGATCTGACCTGATTGTTTCCAGTAGCCATAAAAGCCAGTATATGACAGGGATGCAACCATATAATCTGCCATTGTCAAAAAGGAAGCATGTTTGTTCTCCTTTTGTTCACTGCAACTGCTGGCTATGGCCGAAGCTGTTACAGAAGTGAAATCGCTCAAGACTTTGGAGGGTTCCCAGAGAGGCAAACTATGGGTGTGCCTCAAAGTTCCCATCTGGTTGCTGACTTGGTGGATTAGGCGGTGACCCCCTATTTAAAAAAAAAAAAGGGGCCGGAGTGTGGTCCAATTTTCACAGTGTCATTCTTGACCTCTGCAGTGCCGGAGTACTAGGAGAACAGTGTGGCCTGGGTCTTGCTCCTCATTGATACCCAACAAATCATCAGAGCTTGTTTCAGAGATAACTTCTCCTTTATCTCGTATCTACCTGCATTCGAGATATAGTGTGAAACTTTTATCTCTATCTATCCGCATTCTGGACATAGTGTGAACCTCATCTCTATCTATCCGCATTCTGGGTAGCCTACAGTGTGAAAAACACCCTTGCAATTGTTGCTGATGCTCTCTGTGTCTCTTGGGTGCAGCTCAGTGCAGATGCAAAATTATCCCAACTCTGTCATTTGACGGAGTTAATGACGGAGATTGGGTAAGGTGGCGGTAGGATGACGGCGGATGACGCTTCGTCCAGCATTCAAATTGGGGAGTGGCTGAGCTGCTCATGCAAGCAGTCCAGCACCTATGTATTTGTGGCTAGCTATCTGTGTGCTTTTTCCCGCTTAAGTCATTGTTTGCTACCACTGATGACTATTGGTCAGCATATCAAGGTGTTTTTGGTGGAGTGTTGTTGTGTTGTTGAGTGGGTTGTAGTTCAATGAAGACCATTATTGTTGCTGTAGTTAGACTTGGCTTTGTAAAGTGCAATCTAAACGATTAGTTGGAGTATAAAGGTCAGTTTTGGTTTTAAACTAATTTGCTTAATTTAAAATTGAAAGACACTCCTGCATAAAACTACAACCTATGCATGTCAAAATGTTTCCTTTGTGATGCAGTGCAAAACACCTCCCATATTCCCAGTGTTAATGAAATGATAAAAATGTTTCCCTACTTTAGGGGAGATTGTTGTCAGTGAGGTGAACTTTGTGAGGAAATGCATCGCGACCGAGAAAAGCCACGATGACCTTTGGGGAAAGCTGATTTGCACTAACTTTAAGGTCTCTTTCATCACCCATGACGCTTTGACCAAACCGGTAGGTCTCCTCGCTGCAGTCTCTTTAACCAGCAAGCTGCAGGCTGAGGCTGTTGTCTTGTGTGTAATTCCATACATGTTTTTAGTGTCCTAGATGTAATTTTCACATAATATGCAGCAATAGTTTTATTTTGCCATAATATAATACATTCATATCTTAGTTTTTTTCTCTCTTTCAGAAATTTCGGGTTGCCCATCACTTACTTGGAGAGCATGACATTCCCCTTGCGTGTCTGGATCAAGTGGTGACAGGTACGTGAGCTATGGCGAAAAGCTTTAGGGATGACTCCAGCCGCAGCCAGTTACAGGGCTTCGTTAACATTAAGTGTGTGCGCTCGTCCTTATTAGCCTGTCAATGCCGTACGCTCTGCTGCCTATCAATCAGCCCTTCTCATCCGCTGCTTCATTGGACATATATTAACCGACCAAAAAACCCCCTCTTAATACACGGGTTGAGTAACTGGTTTGCCTGCCGTCCGGATTAGTCAGGGCCACACTTGGGGGCTAAATTGGCGGTGGCGTGGCAGGCCAAGGATTAGATGTGTTTGTGCAACTCTGTGCTGTCATTCGCTGACGGGGCAAGGGCTAAGCGCTCGGGGCGACTGGTTTGTTTTGCTAATGTCATGGAGCATAGAATTTAGGCTTTTTTCCCCCCGTGAGTGGCATTATTCATTTGTAAGTTAACAGCTAACTAAAAGAGCCCCCCTGAAAGCCCTTCTCGTTTACATTGCTCTCCCATCAGCCCAGAGCAGTGGTTCTCAAACAATTTTTTACTAATGTACCCCCTCTAAGATATTCTTTTCAGCCAAGTACACCATTCATTTTGAAGTGATATGCTCTTATTGGAAAGATTTACTGAACTTGTTAACATGTTACTATTCAGATTTGCTAGATTCTATTCAGGTGTGGTTTGGGACACACAGTGTGGCCAAAATAGGATTTTTCGGACACACTGTGCAGTTGTTTCAGTACCTAAACTACGATGCATGAGCTGCTAAGATTCATTTGAATACGTTTTTGTGTTGCTTTGAGAGCTGCGCTGTTATGAAGAGACAAAGAGTTGGTTAGGGTTCCCGTCGACATTGGTGAGTAGCTAACGGGGTGTGTTCTCATTCTAGGATGCCGTGTTCCTCATCTGTGTTTTGCCATTTGCACACCGCAGCCTGTTGCTGCGATTTTAACCGTTTTTGATTTTGGCATATATATTTCTTTAATATATGTTCAAGTGGTCTCCTTCCAAACGTGACTTGTAACGGACCAGCTGGCATGTACTGCTCCGATGTTCCTTTTGTTTTTGCTCATTTACGTCTTTGATTACTGCACACAATACCTCGTCTCTCCAAACCGCCTCTGACGCACTCATGTGTTGTTGTTGTTGTTGTTTATGTGTTCTCAGGTCTGTGTGTTTTTGTTTGCTTCCGGCTGCCGGTGTTAATTAAATGTGTCCTTTTAAAATGTTCTTCTGGATTTACACGTGTTTTTTTGTTCTGCTTGGCAGTTACTGGAAAGGTCATTTGAGACTCATTATGAATGATCATAAACAATGTGTGATGAAAAAGCTTGTCTGCATCCCCTTTTTAATATATTATTATATGTATATATTTGTATATATATATACAGTATATATGTCAGCATCAAGTGATGTACTGTGATTTTACATTGATTATTTATTATTTTTATTAGTCACAATGAAAATGCAGCTAGTTTTTGTGCCTTGGGCCAGAATCCTACAACAGGGTTACTTGGAAAGCCAGCATTTTCATTATTTCTGCTGTTGACTTTTCATGCAGTTCTATCCAAAAACGTGCTTATTAAGACCTACTTATTTCTTGGAAGATTTCCAACCTTATCTCTTTCTATCCACATTCGGTATATAGTGTGAAAAACGGCCACAGTGGGTAGACTATGCTTTCTGAATCTGTAAATAACGTTTGTTTTTTAATTTCATCCTTCTCAATATCATGAAAAGCCTTTTCTGTTTATTCAAAGCTTCGAACGTGTTTGCTGTTGTTGTTTATTTGTTTCAGTCAACGATGCCAAAGGGAAGAAGAAAGTCCTGGGCTCCAATCAGAAGCTCAAATTCAATCCCAGTGAGCTGATCCTGTACTGCAAAGACTTCCGCATCGTCAGGTTCAGCTTCGAAGAGGCTGGCCCAGAGGGGGCCAAGAAGGTACACCAACCCAGTGTTATCAGGTTCTCGGCAATAAACCAGCTAGTGCAGTGCCTGTTCTGTGCCTGGTCGGACTGGGCCAATTTGAACGATTGCTTGCAGCTTTCTCGAGAGCTGCTCAGATGCAAGAAACTGAACCAGTATTTCCTGCGCCATTGACCAGCAACTTGTATTTTACAATGACCATCGCTCATAAATTGTCATTTATGACATCATTGCAAAGACTTTGGTGTGATTTTCATTTGTGCGGAATCAACCAACATAATTCTTTTCAATGTGTTATTCGTTACACTTTCAATGTCATTCTTTAAAACTGAATCAAGTGGTTCAGGCATGTTGAGCGAACACCAGTCAAATGCCACAGTTTGTATGCTGGGATAAAAACCAACCTTGGGCCCAAGGTGCCAGGCCAGGGGAACGTGTGACTGGGTAGAGAACTTTAAATTCACCACCACAGCCAGCGGAAACAGGGACTCTATTCAGCCCTCTTGCCCTATGACATCGCCGGACACACGCATGCGTTCACAGTCAAGGCTGTGTTACTAACGTCAGTGGCAGATTCTGTGCTAGAGACGAGTGCTAGAGAATAATGCATGTTTGTTATTGCACATGCTGTAACTATGCATGTTGTTTTGATTGCAACACTGGTTGCTTGCTTTCCTCTTTCAGGGGAAAAAGGTTATTCAAAAAAAAACTGACTTCACTCGATTTATCTCCAGCGATTATAGTCTTATTTAATTAGTCATTTTCAATTTACCAGCAAACCACTAAAGTCTGCAATGAATAACTCTACAGGGCAAGAAAATGAATAACTCTAAAGGGGAACGGAGTGCTGTTTGTTAGCAATTAAATGTTTTGAAATATATTTCATCAAGTACCATTACTCCTCTCACAATGTTACAATAGGAATACATTATTTATCGGTGGGTGGATGGAATTATTTACAATTTTTACCACATGCAAAAAGATTTTTAAAAATGCAGAATTGACTGACAATGCTCTACAGAGAAATTGTTTGTATGTCCTTTGTTTTCTGTCTGTTTTTTAGTTTTTCAATCCATGTAGTGGTTTAATCGCTCTACCTAAAAGGTATCACATGGCAGTTTAACTGGTCACAGAGTAACATGTTTCTGACTGCCCCTATCCTTAAGTGTCTATATATGGAAACTGCTTGTGTAATTACAGTTTTCTCTTAAAATTGCCCCTGTTTTTTTTTATTTATTGTGAAGTATGGATTCAAGCCAATTTATATAGGCCTTTCTCACACTGGAAATTACAGAGCTGGGGGAGGCAGTGCTATTTCTACAATGCATGCTCCCACACAGACACACGTTGTGTTTGCTGATGTAATGGGCCACACACATGTGGCTAGAAGCTAATCCATTCAGGGTTCTCATTATCAAGGCATTGTTTCTGTGAGCCATTTTAGATCTCATTGTATCCTTTCAGTTTCAACCCAATTATGTCACTCTTATTAGACTGACAGGGAAATGTAAAAGTGTATGCAGAACATGCAGACCGCAGTGGCTCAGGAGGTAAAACCGGTCGGCTGTCGGGCGTTTGCCTTTTATATAACCTTCCACAAAAATGTAACTGTATTGAAAATCACAAGTGGTGTGCTCTGTATTAAACTCTTTCATACCCCTCCTCTAGGTTTGCCTTGCTATAGCCCACTACTCTCACCCTGCGGACCCTCAACTGTTGTTTGGCTTTGAATACATTGGGGCGCGATACCACGGATCCCCAGGTACACACTGAGCAAGCTCAGCAGCCGGTGCACAAGACTTTCAATCCTTTTATTATAACACAATCCCCATATATGACTGGGTTTTGTGTAGTGCTGCACAATTCATTGCATATTAATCAAAATCGCAATTGGCTAATTGTGAAAGGTCATTCATACATGTGTTTTCTCATAAAAACATGAAGCCGATTTTGTACCCTGTTACATTTAGACAAAATTGCACACTTTCAACTCAGTAATTGCTTTATTATTATTGTGCCGCAGAATATAAATGTAAACGGTAATATTTAAATCACAATGAATGATTGCAATCACAGTATAAAAAATAATTGCAATAATGATCATTGTGGTCATAATGGCCTAACTGTGTGTACCTGCTGTGTGCCCAGAGGACCGTGTCAACGGAGCTCGTCCTAAAGGGGGCTCGCAGACCCCTCTGTTTGACCGCTCGTCCGACTGGGACCGTGAGATCAAGAGGACCAACGCAGAGGAGTGGAGGGTGTGCTCCATTAACCAGGGCTATGCCGTCTCACCAAGGTGCAGCGGGATTCACCACAATCGTCTCCCACAATATCAGCAGATTTCTTACTATTTTTTTTTTCTTGACAAATTTTGCATGTTGCAGATGGGGTTTACTTTTTTCTGCCTTTATGGAAAGATTAATCCTTTTTTTCTTTTTTCCTTTCATAGTCTCCCAGAGTTTTTCGTGGTTCCAGCGTCCCTAGCAGACCAGGATCTTAAGCAGTATGCCGATTCCTTCACTGACAAGCGTATTCCGGTGAGTACTTGACCCACTGGTTGTGCTAGTGTCTATTCCAAACTGGCCTACTGTGTCTGAAACGCATAGCACCGTTTGTACTAACTGAGCCCTTTGCTATTGAGGCGTAATACACGTTGTCGTTTACTGAGTAAATCACGTTTGAACAGAATAGGTGCACCTGGTTGTGTTGGACAAAGAGGATTTGTTTTGTTTTGCTCTGTCTGATGTACATTAACTTTCACTCGTCTAGGTGTGGTGCTGGAGTCACGTTAACGGCAGTGCCCTTGTCCGCATGGCTAACATTACTGATCTGTTACAACAGAAGAGGATCGATCAGAGGTATATACCAAGCCAATGTAGTGGTTTAGCAGGAGGTAATACGTTACATGTCCATTGGACCAGGGCTGGGCGATATTGCCAAAATGTTCTATCCCGATATAGGTTGATATCTTGTTATCAATATATATCACTATATATATCACTTTATTTATTGAACAATTCAATAATAAAATCTATATAAAATAACCACATGGCAAAGCTTATTTTTGTATACTCCTGTATACACAATAATATTTTTGCTAAGTAATCATCAGTAATGTGGATATTAATATATGTAATATGATATATGTAAAGAGATATAGAACGTAACACTTTAACACTGTAATGCAGCCTTTAAAACCAGGAAAAGACAATACTAATGCCATATCATGACATTATGAAGAATGATGATGGGACTAGAAATCTAAGACCGTATCTATTCCCATATCACAATCAATATAATGTCAATATATTGGCCAGCCCTACATTGGACTGGCTTATGTTTAAACCCTGTCTAATCCAAAAGTGGTAAACTGGAGAGATGAGCTCAGAGGAAGGTTGGTCAAATATGTGAAAATTCATGACCAAATGCCCTAGCATCACAGTATCCAATTAAATCGGGTCACATTGGATTTTAGTTTTGCAAACCCCCAATGCCGCCCCCGCAATGTAAATAACAATTCATGGTGCAGTTCTCTGTACTGCAGCCAGTGTGGACACATAAGACTCCGCACACACTTCTGAGAAACCGGCAACAGCCACAGGATGTGTGCCTTCCCCTTGTACAGTGTTAGTGTGTCATGACATGAAATGTGATTACACTTCAGTCACCAGATGTCTTGTATCATATTCAGAGGGAGCCATTTCATTGACTTAAACCATAGACTTTCGTGTGGAATGAAGTTATAGTACATGTCTTAATATTTGTCCTTGTGTGTTGTGCTAGAATATGCAATGCCATCATCAAAAGCCACCCACAGCGCAGTGAGGTCCACAAGTCAGACCTGGACAAGGGCTTGCCAAGTATCCAAGACATCCACAGCAGCCTTGTTAAAATCCGGCAGATCTGTGTTATAGGTGAGAAACTTTGTGTGTGTGTGTGAGGCATTGTGTGTGTGTGTGTGTGTTTTTTAATATTGTTTCTCTGTTTGTGTACAGATCCTTTTGAGGAGTCTGAGGAGAAATGGCTGTCATTGGTTGACAGCTCCCAGTGGTTAGACTATGTCCGGTACGTAAAGCATGAACAGACCCTGTGCACTGCTCACCTGTCAAATGTGGGTGTAACCTGTTTTGGTTTGACATTATTTGAAAATTAAGTTAAATAATGGCAAAAATGTTTACATGTGTAAAGCAAAGAATTTACATAAGTGTAGAATTAATTCCCATAGATACACAAATGAGTAGCTAGTCAAGGATACTTCTTCCATGACATTCCACCCACTACAATGCTCACCCTTTCCCAGTGCCCCAGGACTTTCAGATGATCTGCAAACATTCCAAGGGCAAAGGACTATTACTTGGATAAACTCACAGAACAATGCTGTTGCAAACGTCATACTTGCCGTGAGCTATGTGGACACTTGAACTCTGTAGTGAAAGGTTAACAGTGTATGTGTGGTGTTGTGGCTTGCAGGACCTTCCTGAAACATGCTTGCGAGGTGGTGTACCTACTTGAAGGAAAGAATGCTTCGGTCATTCTGCAAGGTAAACTCCTCCCATCACCATTTCAACGAAATGTTTTGTTTAAAGATGCTGTAGATAAGATTTGAAGGTTGGAAAGCGAGAGAGCAGAAAACATTTAAAAACGTTTGCGCTCTCCCTCTCTACACTTCTCCGCCATCTATAAGTGGCATTCATGCACCTGTCAGGCAAGGTGGATTCCCTTAACCAATCAGGGAAGAGATGCTCTAATTAGTCAGAAATGAGCCAGGAGCGATCTAAATCAGGGGTGCCCAATACGTCGATCGCGATTGACCGGTCGATCGCAAAGGAAGTCCGGGTAGATCGCATGCCATAAATAATTTTTTATTTTTTTAAATTAATTTAGAATTTAGTGGGGACGCTGGGGATATGTCCCCACCAATATCCAGCGATATCCATCCACCCCCCTCCCGGATCAGAACCGCGAATTAACGGAGCCCCCCCCCCTCCCCCATCAGAACCGCAAATTAACGGACCCCCCCCCCCAAACCAATTACGGACCCCCCCTCCCCCAATCAGAACCGCGAATTAACGGAGCAACCCCCCCCCACCCCCTTTTATATAAAGTATACTTGGGATATATTTAGCATTTTTAGTGTAGGTAGATCATTTTGGCTTGGTCATTTTAAAAGTAGCTCGCAAGTTGAAAAAGTGTGGGCACCCCTGATCTAAATGGTCTCATACAGCGGCAGGCCCTGTCAACTTGAAACTGGTACACTCACAGCACATTGCACTCTAATAGCTGACGAATGGCTATCCCATTTCTAACAAATTATAGCGCTTTTTCTGGCTTAGAAAAATAAGTCTTACCTCCAGCACCTTTTTAACGTATCTAAATCTTGTCTTTTTGGATATAAACCTGGCTTCTCTGTCTCTCTCTCACCCCCTTGCAGAGGAGGAGGGCCGGGACCTGAGCTGTGTGGTGTCCTCCCTGGTGCAGGTCATGCTGGATCCTCACTTCCGCACCATGTCTGGCTTCCAGAGCCTCGTGCAGAAGGAGTGGGTGATGGCTGGCCATCGCTTCCTGGACAGATGCAATCACTTGAAAAAGAACGAGAAAGAAGAGGTATGGCTTCAGTATCAAACCCCATAGCCTGGTAATGCACATCTTCTACATCAGGCCTTTTCAAAGTGTTAGACAGTGGACCCCTTTTAGAGAGCACATAGTTCCTGTTAATTACAGGAACTATGTCCTCTTATAACCTTTCAGGCCCCGTGGTGATTTCCCAGATTTGCACGTGTTTCTGGATGTTCAGGTTTAGAAATGTTACAGAACATTCCTGTCTTGCACCCTGTGGGAATAGTTGGGCCATGGTCCAGCAGATGGCAGTAATGCAACACTTAGGAATGTCACTGCCAGAAAACTCAACAGAAGAAGAGCTGAGAGGCGCTCCCTTCTGAATCTGTCCAGTTTCCAGCCATTCTTGGATAAGAGGAGCTTGTTTGCAAACAAAAAAATGTTAAGCATTGGTGCCTTAAGATACATAGTTGTGTATTCAAATCAGTAATCGGAGTCTTGAGATTGGTTTGCTTGCTCTACACAGAGCGTCTTACATCAGATGGACGTGAGCCGTTGAAGTGCCTCTCCCTGCAACGCCATACCAGCTGTGTTCCAGGGAATTGGCAGCGCATATTTTCTGGGATTTTGATCCCCGTTCCCATTCACACTTGACCCCATGCAGGAAAGGTTCCAGAACATGGGCTGCATGTGTGAAAGGGACTTAAGTCAGCAGCACCCCCGCCCCCCCAAATATATATAGAGCATTATTTTTTGTAATTTATTATTCAAATATTCCCCAGCTATAATAGTTTGAATAGTGAGATACATTTGTGCTTAGATCCTGTAGCCATTAGTTAACAGGATCTTATTTCCAATGAGACTTATTTCTTGCCAGTGTGCTATAGGGTGCTTGACTATTTTTAGAAAAATGTGTCCATTTCCATATGTCTCCTGGCTCCTATTTTAATCCTTCAGCTATTCTAATGGAGTGGTGATTAATTTCCATGCGGTTTCTCCTCCTCCAGTCTCCATTATTCCTGCTCTTTCTGGACTGCGTGTGGCAGCTGATGAATCAGTACCCGTCGGCGTTCGAGTTCACCGAGACCTACCTGGTGGTGCTGAGTGACAGCATGTGGGTGCCTGTCTTCAGCACCTTCCTCTTCAACGGTCCCAAGCACCACGCGGACACCATGACCGTAAGAAACACCACAAAAGATGTTCCCTCACTCAGATTCAGATTTCCTTCCATGCGGAACAGAAAGTGTGGAACCTACATAAGCGCTGTTAAATGAACACCTGTCTCCATGAGTGTCTTTTCTCATGTTTGTGTACATCCAAATATAAAGTTTGTGTGTTGTTGTGAGGCCATTCTATGTACCGTCTGACTTCAATGAGCAGTATTTAAGACTTCACCTCATTTAATAACTAAGGGGAAATGTAAAAGATTGACAATACTGTCTGGTAATGTTCTAAATCAACTTTTGAAACAAACACGAGCTGTCATTGTTTGCACATTGGTTCGCTTGCTAAGACACAAGATGATACTCTGTAAATATTCGCCCTTGAAGTTCTTTTGGGGATTGTATTTGAATGGCCGATTGTATCAGATCTGTAACATCACACATTTGGAGGTCGACAGTCATACTGTGTGAAAGAGAGAGATGAAAGAGAGAGATGGTCAACATGTCTTATTAGACTTATTGTTTTACCCACAGGGCCGGGCACAAGCTGCTTTTCTACTGCCCCAAGTGGCTATCTGTCTCTCTGTCTGTCTCTCTGCCTGTCTCTCTCTGTCTGTGTGTAAATCCTTCATGTTCTCTCAAAAGAAAATTTGCATGTTGATGGCATTTGTAAGCAGTACAAAGTCCGCAGCGCAGCTAATGATGATTTTTATCTGCCGTTGACTGCAGGACTTTCTCAAGGACAAGAACAT
Organism: Coryphaenoides rupestris; assembly: GCA_002895965.2. Taxonomy (NCBI): domain Eukaryota; kingdom Metazoa; phylum Chordata; class Actinopteri; order Gadiformes; family Macrouridae; genus Coryphaenoides; species Coryphaenoides rupestris. The sequence continues at coordinate 334,638 of PIJE02000270.1, forward strand.
CACACTGGGAGAGGGGGAGGTGCTGTGTTTGCCGCCTGTGTGGGAGTGGTCTCAGCAGCTCTTCATCAAAGACCAAGCGCTGTTCAACAACCCCATATATGTTGGCAAGGGGGCGCGCTACATCCACAACGGACCTGTGAAGTCGTTCAGACGCACAAAGGTCAGTGGAACAGGAGTGCCAGTAAATGCAGCACTTTTGGCGGGAATATGGGGAAAAATTGACAACCAACAACCATTTTACAACCAATTTTAAAATGCTTTGCACCTGTCATGTAACCGGGAATATAGAAAGTGAAGAATATGAAGAAGGGAAACGGGTAGGCCTACTGTATCTTATATCAAATTCTTAGAATTAATTATCAATATTTTCCCCCTTATTTCCCCTTGACGACCTTGATATTCCATTCTCACTAAATTTACGAACAATGGAGGGAAAATCTTTTTGCAAAGGTTTTTTTCAGGTCCCTGTGAAGAAAAAAATTCCAGAAATTGAACCGACCAATTAATGTGGCTGTGGGTCTCATTTGTTTGGGTCTGGTGATGTCCAAATGTGTCTTATCTGTCAACTTTTCTTTTTTCCTCCAGCATAAAAGCTACAGCTCCACACTGCGGGGAACTCCCCCCGGCCTCATACACAACGGGCTGCAGGACAGCCACGGCACCCTGCCCCGGCGCAACTCCTCGGCAGCACAGCTGATGTCCGACTTGTTCCAACTGCGGGATGTCGAAGAGAGTCCGTTGGAGCGCTTCTTCAGAGACTGGTTCTCGGGACCCCCCGCCGACCCCCACGGGCTCCTGCTGCCCCAGCTGCAGCCCTCGCACCTGCCCCTGTGGCGGCTGTATTTCCTGCGCTGGGTGCCCGAGGCCTGCATCGCCCGCGGAGGCAACGTCACGGCCTTCCACAAGTTCTCCCAGCTGGCGGACGAAATAGAGACGCTGCAGAACCAACTGCGGCACTACAAGGGACCCACGCCGGGCAACACACCGCTCGCCAGCCCCGCCGGTCCCCCTGCCGAGCCCAGCAGGATGTATTTCAAAGCCAGCTCTCTGTATGAACCCTCGTCGACCCCAGAGTTCCTGAGCTCCTCTTTCCCCTTCACTCCGGTGGGGAATCTGTGTCGCCCCAATCTCCATGGTACACCCATAAGCAAATTTCTGAGCGGCGCAAAAATGTGGCTCTCCACAGAGACGCTGGCAAACGAGACGATATGAGGCTTGAATGCATGACTGCACACTTGTAGTTTTTTGTTGTATTTTTTTTTGTCCAATCCTGATTTGAGTTTATGACTATGCGTTTGTAATCAAAGATCGTTCAGGTTATGGATTCATTGAGCTTGCAAAGCTACAGTTTAGCGGCAGGCTGGGTTTTAAGACCAGCTGTATATTCCCCTGACCTTTTTGTTCATGGGATTATATTGCATAATATAGTGTAAATATTGAAGCTAGTATCCACTGTATAGAGTGGAAACTAAAACTCTCCGATCAGAAACTATTGGTTGAACCCTGCCTTCAGTAGAGCTATACTGAACTGTGATGTGCACAAATCCCCCAAATCTTTCCTATTTGATATGTAAACACATGGCAACCATGTATAGAAGGTTATCATGTGTGTGTGCGTGCGTGCCGCTCAATATTGGAGTGCAAATACTTTACCTGATTGCTGATGCCTTAAATGTAGCCTCCAGTTAAGGGCTAAGAAGTTCATTGGGCGGGCTGTAGTAGGAGAGGACTATATTTCAGTAAGGGAAACGGAAAGTGGCTGCTCAGCATTATATTGCGTGCTATTGGCTTGGGCCTAGCTTGATTTAATCTGATGATGCAGTTTCTTATGGTTTATTTTGCACAAGCATACTACTTGCTTAAGTAAAAAAAAAGAAAAAAATAGCACATAGCAAACATTTTCAGGGTCTTAATGTTTAGTTAACTGCTATTTCGTAATGAAGTAGAGAAAATGACCTTATTATAGTAACTTTAATGCAGATGACACTTTGATGAATGAAAATGGGGCTTGGAGGAGTTGAATCTGTGGTAGTTTCTTTTTGTTTGTTTTTTCATAGAATTCTTAGATGCCTTGTGTGCAGGTACTATACCATCTATTTAACTAACCAGTAAATCAATGAATTACACAAGAAAAAATATTAGGAAACTGCCTGTAGTCTGGTATAGCTTCAGGTTTTATGGTTAGAATTATGTGTTTGATGAAACCATAAATAGGACTTTTGGATAGACTGGAAATGCATTGATGTTTGAGTATTTCTGCAAGCATTTGTAGTGATACATGCAAGACGAATGGATAAATGTTACTATACTCACCCTGTCCAAATGACTGATAAACTAAAGTCTGCCTCCAGATCATCCATTAATACATTTTAACAAATCTTAATTTGTGTTTGAATAATTTTTATGTACTTTAAATAATGGTACTGAGTAACTTTTGATTTAGTTTGTATTTTATGAAGTATTTATATACTGTTCTCACTAGTAATTATATATATTGCACCCTGCTGTGATTGTATGAAGGCTGTTGCATATGGCACAGTTTGATTTTAATAAACAGCAAATACACATTTTCAGTTCTGCAAATTTTGAGGAGGAAGAATCACTGTGCCTTTTGGGGAATTGGGTCTCTTGGTAAGTCACACATAATGAACAGTTCATATGTTTTGGGACATGTTCAGGTTTATATCTGAATTTGAATTGTTTCATACATTTACAGGACTTTCACTAAATTGAAAAGTTACAGGCCTACTTGAAAGTGTCAATTTTCAGTCTGAATTTTTAGGGTGGAAATTCCACAGCTTCTGTGATCTGGAATAAATAATGGTTTGAAATCAAGCCTCTGGCCATCTCTTACCAGGACATGCTACAAGTACTGTACAGTAATTGCATTCATATGATTGCAATCAATGTGGAATTCATGTATAATATTTGGTATATAACAAGGTTGTTATTGTTGGGAATTTCTGGAGCCTCAGACACATTTTAGTATTTTTTTGGGGGGTGGGGGTTAGTAATAGTACTACTTTGAGTAAATCAATGGGCACAATGAAACAACATGGCATTTTAAGAATATTTTTCAGAGAGGCGTCATCCTCACAGGTGAGATGAGACAAATGACAGACCATGGACCACGTGCTGAGAAGGCGCAGAGCCACGTGTGTCCTATGATGACACCTCTGAAAGCTCCTATTGGCCCTCATAAAAAAGACAACAAAGGTAAAGACAACCTTTACCATAAGGGCCAATAGAAGACTATCTCTTGCTCGTAAAAAGAAAATTGTTTTACAAGTTTTAACTTTTTTTTTTTTTTTAATTCTAATGACACTCTTCGATACACTCTTTGATACATAACCTATGGTTCTAGTATTTTTTTGTGTTATTAGGCCTACTACTATACTACTATATTATATTATACAATATAATTGTGATGTTTTCAACATAACATTCAAGTGTTGCATGTAAAAGGTGCATTTATTTTGGGAAAATGTAAAAAGCGGCTAACGGAAGATGAATATCAGGGTTATTATTATGATATACGTGACGTCATCCACAAGCGCGGATCGATGGCTCATTAAAAGCCTGTAAAAACGTATACAGTACACTACGCTAAAATAATAAAGAAATATTATAAAGCTAGCGATCTTTTTTTATGTATGTATTATTGTTGTTCACAATGTAATGGTGCCATATTCAAAATAGCATTCAAGTGTTTAATGTTAATCTATCAGGGGAATTGTAAACAGCGGCTGACGGAGGATTAACAATTCAATTCACTTTCAATGTAAGAGCTGTGTTGCCATGGGGAACGCACATTTGCATTGCCAAAGAGAGTGGTCAATAAAAACAAAAACAAAACAAATCTAATTTACAATTGTCGATTTACAAATGCAGATATTCTATAACAAAGAAATATGTAAACAAAGCTGCAATATTGAAATCAAATGTATAAATATGAGTATCTAAATTATACTTATGAAGAACTAAATATATACAGGTAAGTAAGTCAACTTAAAAAACTGTTAAAAAACCCAAAAACAAAACAAAAGAAACCCCCCAAAAAACCTTAATCTAATTTCACAATTGTCGATTTACATTTGCAGATGTACAATTGCAGATATTGTATAATTCTATGTACAATTGCAGATATTCTATGACAAAGAGACATGTCAACAAAGCTGCAATATTGCAATCAAAAGTATAAGTATGAGTATCTAAAATATACGTATAAAGAACTAAATATACAACAGGCAAGTAAGTCAACATGAGTAGAACATCGATCATGAGGATGTGCGGTCGTGTGCGTGACGTCATCCTCAGGCGCCGCTGGGATGGCCTCCAGAATGGGCTCGACTCCCCATCCCTGACTCCCTCCGCCACCTCCGCCCTTCCACCGCAGAGTATGTTCGCGATGACACCGGCAGGTACGTTCCCCGTCGAGTGCGCTGAAGACGTGTTTATAGCGGCCCGCGTTCCTTCCTTCCTCCCCCCCCCTAGTTTAGCGGTAGCTCCCGTGGCTCGCAGTACGGGGCGGCCGGAGAGCCAGCTGACGGAGAGGCGTTAGCCGTGCATGCTAACTGGTGGAGCTAGCTAGAGTGGTCCGACTGTGATAGCGTCCGTTGACGCTCCCACTTTCTGCCCCTCGTATCCACACGTACAAGTGGAGACATCCGTGTGTAGTTGTGGTGTTGATGTGCTCTAAACTAAATACATCCGCGGGGAGCAACACCTAAGAGGGGGGGGGGGGGGTCCAGTGGGTTGAGACATACACAACAGGCCACATTTAGAGTGTAACGCGGTTTGTTTTTGCCGCTGTCAACTTGCTCGTTCCCTTCGCAGGTCTTACGCGTTGTATTTTGCCTTCGTTAAAACCACACGCACGGTGAATGTAACCACGAAAGGGTTCACGTTATGGAGAAACAATGTGAACGTTGTCGTGGACAGGAAGTTTGGCCTAGGTAGGTGTAGTCCTGCAGTTAATTGGTCGTGGTAAAGGTTTTAAGAGCAGCCCCTACCCTACTCTGGCCTACTCTACATCAGTCAGAAGACGAGAATATTGAGCTAATATAACGTGTGTATGTATTAAACTATCCAACGGGCCTCCCTCTACTTCCTATCACGCCTGTTTCTCACGGTATCTCATCATATCATTTATTTCAACATCTGTTATATTGTGCAAGTTTCGCTCTTTACAATCCTCTTAGCTATTGAGTTGTAATGACTCATTTATGTGTGTGTTTTAAAAGCATCCCTTTTTGTTTCCAGGCGGATTTGTGAATGAGGTCAGCCAGGTGATTTCAGAACGGGATCCTCAAAAGTGTACCTGGCTTGTAGATTTAGTTTCCCGACAGTAGAATCCCTTGCCCACCCCGAACATAGCCATGAAGCCCGCTCAGGAGCGCAACCAGGAGTGCCTGCCTCCCAAAAAGAGGGACATCTCAGTCAGCAGCAGCTGCACCAGCAGCGGTGGCGGTGGTGGCGTTGGAGGAGGAGGGGGAGCCCCTGGGACTGGCCATGGCGGTGGAGTAGGTGTTGGTGGTGGCTGTAGTGGAGCAGTTGAAGTGGCCTCCACTCAGAGCTCTGGTACCAGCGGTGACTCTCAGGGAGTGGCCGCCTCTGGAGAGTGGCTGAGAGTGGCCCCCGGAGAGGCGAGCCTTCATTATGGGCTGGAGACATCTGAAAACATACCAGCGGTGCCCGTTGACCAGTACAGCATGCTCTATAAAGTGTCATTCCCCTCTGGCACCTACTCATCGGCCAATCTACACCCAGTGTTAAGCCATATCTCTCCTGCTTACACAGTGCACTCTCCTCTCTTGCAGCATCCAAGTATCTCCTATCCTCCTCTGGGTTACGCCCAGATCCCCCACTCCTCCCTGCAGTTTGTCAGTCCCTCTTACACTGCGGTACCTTATGCAGTTCCCCCCGGCTTTGTCCACGGCTCAATCATCTCCCCCTCAGGCGCCATTCCACAGCCCCACGCGGTCTCCCACCTCGTCCCTTACTCATCCGTCATGCCCGAGGGGGTGGTTTCCCCGCCGCCCCAGGCTCAAGTGGCCGCTCACACCTTTACCAAAGTTGCTGCGCCGGGTGGCATCCCCATGATGCTGACCTCTGAGCAGGCCGCTGCAGCCCAGCAGCACCTTGGCGCCATGGGGGTCCTGCCTGCTGCCGAGCTGGGCTCCAGGGGGCTGCCGGTCTTCTACCGCTCTCAGGGTGCCGAGGTGCTCAGAGATCCACACGTGAGCCAGCAGGAAACCGAAGCCAAGATGAACGGAGGGGAATGGGATCGGGATCAGGGGGGGCCGGCGAGGGAAGCTCCTCCCCCGGACTCCGTCTTTTCAGCCAGGAGTTCCCGGGTGCTTCAGGTGGCGCCGAGCTCTGTGGTGCTGGAGTACAGCCAGGACCGGGGCCTGAAGGACCGCAGGGTCGAGGAGAGGAACTCCCCCGCCCAGCGGAGCACACCAGACAGTGACCTGGAGGTGAGTCACTCGGTTCTCTAGGTTCTCTCTCGTGCTAATCTTGCACTCCTCTCTTTGGTGAGTTAGGATGCAGACATGTTTCTTTTACTATAGGCTTACTTGCTTATTATAGACATTTTTGGAACTTTGGGGGTAGTAGTTTGAAAAGCCATGTATAATTTAAAGGAAAGACACACACACCATTGACCCTAAAGATCAGTCTATTACCTCAAGTAGAACATCCAAATATTTACATGTACGTGGATGTGTCTGTTACTCAACACTCACATTTGTTGCTGCTATGGAAAGATAAAGACAATTCCCCATTTATTTTCCACTTTTCTATTCCAGAATAATCTGCGAATAAACAAACACAAACAACACAAAACTACTATTGGGTCAGGTTTGACTAGCGATTGCCAGTCCCTCTAGCGTTTAAAGAAAGAAATTCCCTTTCAGGTTCAACAGGTGGTGGGACCTTTGTCGTCGTCTGTCCATGCTGGCAGCGCCGGCCGCAAAGAAGTGTCCTTCGCACCGCTGAACCTCTCTCAGGGCTCCCAGAGGGCCAGAGAAGCTCACGGGGAGACGGCGGCAGAGATTTCGGGTCGGACTGCGTACACGGGCCACTCCATTAGCTACAGCGACCCTCGGTTGACCCATCTTCAGCAGCAAACGGCACTGCCAGGCCATGCCGTGATCCTGGCCAATGGACAGCCAGTCCTCATTCCACTGGAGTATCAACCGCAACATCCACCTCAGCCACATCAGCATCACTACCAGGCCAACGATGCCTGTTCCACCATTGCCTCCGCTGTCCCTATCCTCAAAGCCTCTGAACCCCCAGCCAGAGTGTGCCTCTCTGAACGGGCTGTCATCGAGCTGGCCACAGCTCAGCTGCAGCAGCAGCAGCAACAACAACAACAACAACAACAACAACAGCTACAACAACAACAACAGCAGCAGCAGCAGCCACAGCAGCAGCAGTTCCCTCAGCAGTCTGCCCACCCAGTCCCCGCTCAGACCCCGTCCCTGCCCGCTGCCGCCCCGGGGCCCTGCAGCCCGTCCCACTTCATGAAGGGAGCCATCATCCAACTGGCTACGGGGGAGCTGAAGCGCGTCGAGGACCTGCAAACCCAGGACTTTGTGCGGAGCGCCGAGATGAGCGGCGGCCTTAAGATCGACTCCAGCATGGTGGTGGACATCCGCGGCAGCCAACAGAAGCCAGGCCTGGTGGCGCTCCACTTCACGGTGGGCGAGCAGCAGAGCAAGGTGACCATCGACGTGCCCCCGGAGCACCCCTTCTTTGTGTTCGGCCAGGGCTGGTCCTCGTGCAGCCCAGAGCGCACGGCTCAGCTTTACGGCCTGGCCTGCCATCACTTACAGGTGGGAGACGTCTGCGTGTCCATCACCTTGCAACAGCAAATCCAGCAGCAGCAGCAGCAGCAGCAGCAGCAGAAGCAACCTCAGCAGCACCATCATCCCCAACTACTACAGCAGCAGCAGCAACAGACCCTTGGCCGGACTTCCAGTAAAGCCAGTACTACATCCGGGCCTAGCCTGCAGCCCATGGGCCCCCCAGCCCCTCAGCAGCCCAGGCTGCAGCCCCATTTCCGGATAGAACGCATTTACAGAGAACAACAAGACAGGGAACGAGAGAAGGAGGCGACCGGCGAGGAGATGGCCGGCGGCGGAGGAGGCCGCGGTGAGTTGTCCGTGCGACCAAACAGGACCCTGGTGGAGCACATCAGGAGCCAGAGCAGTAGCTACCATTTGCACATGGAGGGCTCCGCCGGTCCGGGGTCGGGGGTCACGGGAGCCGCTCAGGCCGGGGCGGGCGCGTCGCAGAGGCGCTGGTCCGCCCCCGGCATCCAAAGATGCGTGGTGAAGGGCAGCGAGGGGCAGCGCGCAGCACAGATGGCCGCACGGCCCTCCTTCATCCCTCAGGAGGTCAAACTGTCCATCGAGGGGCGCTCCAACGCAGGGAAGTAGCATGAACAAGTGGTAGTAGGAGTTCTGAAGAGACGCAGCCAAAAGAGAGGAATGAGTGTGAGCAGGAGGGGCGGAGGTGAGAATGTAGCCTCAGAATGTTTGAGATTTTGCACACTTACACGAGACACAAAATGGACATTGTTGTTCTGTGATCTTAAATGATCGCTCGGTTTGGTTCAGTCGGCGGTTGGGCGGCGTCTTAAGGTCCCCCCTCTTGCTCTCCAAGCCGGCTGAGAAGGGCCTGACAGGAAGAGAACGCGGGTGAATCGGGAGCATGTAGCTGGTAGAACACCATTCATAATCCTAATGGATGATTTTATTTTCCTCTTTACCTCACCTCCACGCCTGCATCACTTATCTTTATTTATTTTTTTTCACCCAACTCATTTCAACACACCACGAAATATAGAGAATGTGATCTTGGCACACCTGTTCATTCAATAGTCAATTGTTTTTTTTCAGCAATGCCCACCACATCTTTTAATCTGTTATTGTGTTGTAAGCATCCACCTAAAATGGGGTGAGTTGTTGACGTGACCAATGCCAGGACTATGACGCTAAGGTGAGGGGTGCAACCTGTACGCTTCTGTTGTCCAAAGACCACTAGTCACAGAAAGGCCTCTGCTACATTCCTTGGAGTCCAGTCTGAGGAGAACCTTTTTTTGTTTTGTGAGGGAATATAACTGTCAACATTATCAACCCCTGAACAGTGATCATTTTAAGCCATCATCTAATATGCATGATTACACAGTCTCTGCCCTGCCTGATTCACCCCCCCCCCCACCTCCTAGTACACAGAGAGAAGGATACATGGAGATGTATTCATATTGTTATAGTCAGATCTGTGAGAATATTCACCACTTGGAAATGGTGTCCGAGAATTTCACATCTCAAAGGCCAACCGTTTCTTTCAAAAATGTTCCTTCAATACCTCAAACATCCAAGGCCAGACTGTTTCTAGGAAGACGGTTGTGTGCACCGTGTAATCGTAAGCCGTAGGCTGGGATGCAGGCAGCTCCTCACTAGCTTCTTTGTGGGGATGAAGTGGTGGGGTGCTACGGCTCATCCATCTTGTATATCAGCCTGGAAGGGTCCTTGTTCCCAGAACCGGCTTCTTTCTGTCTATGTGCAAGTTGGTTTGAGGACAGAATTAGCTAATCAGCTACAGACCATCAATCTTTCCCCTAAAGCTTAGTTGTTGTTGATGTTTTCACCAACAAATCAAAGCAAAAGTTTTATTTTTGTGTTCATGGGTGGATTAACCTACACACGCACACATTCTGGAGGATACCTCACCTTATCTGCATACATGGAGAATGCGTCATATCTTAACACGCGACTGCTTTAGTAATTGTTCTTTGTCGCTCAAACTCTTGTACACAATCAAAAGCTATTTTTAGAATGTAAGGCTTCTTCTGTGATTTTTGGATTTCCTTTTTGTCATGGCGGCATTTGGAATGCATTTCCAAACACGCTGTCGCCTGTTTTGTATTTGGTTTGGATCTGGGGGGGGTCATTGTTTTGATGGCAACATGTTGCCAACATTTCTTGAGACTGGTGTTGTGCGTTGCTAAAATGGGAAATGACAAAATCGACAATTTTCTAATGATGGAAATGTCAAGTATTCTTACATGTGCTCTTTTAAAAAGCATGCATGTGTGAGACATGTTTTTGATAAGAGGCAATAATGCTCATCAAAAAAATCAATTACTCCTTGGGGCTTGTGTTTTGTTTTTGGCATTGATAAAACTGGCTTGCAAATTAACACTGTTTGCTGTATAAGTTGCACTGTTAACAGTTTAGCCAATGTAAATGCTGCAGTTTCAATCTTATGAGAGGTTTTAGACTTGTCACTGAACTTCAAAAGGGTGAAATGATTAAGTGCAATTAGACCATGATGTAAAAAAACAATTGTACACATTTATTATCGGCTGGCATTCCACCTAAACATTCCTATTACCAACTGTAAAACCCTGGCCTCGTGAGACCATCCTGATCTCACACGCTCACATTCAGTTTCTCTCTGCAGATCAGTCTGGCCTCGCTCCCGTTGAAAGCCTTTTATAGAAAATGTAAAATGCTAACCAATGACCAATCAGCAACAAGGAGCATGTAGCCTGCCCTGCAGAATAAAAGAACAAAACCATGGCTGCACCCAAGTGTAGCAATCTATGAGCCAATCAAAACACTTTGTATCCAAAATAGACTGCATAAGAGTGTTAAAATAGTCAGGAAGGCTTTTCTCAGAGGAGATTGTTTTTGCTTTTCCTCCAACCAGATTGGGCTAGATAGTCGCTGATTGGCTGGAGTTTTTTTTTCCAGCAACATAAGGCCGCGCCCGTGTGTGGAAATCAATTGCGTCCCAGCCGGCGCCATATTCATTGCAAAATGCAAACTTGACGATCTGGATGGTCTCCCAAAGCTCGTAAACCCTCACTGTTTCGGTGCATCTCCTTCTCCTGCTAGGTTGCTTGAATTTTCTCTCTTACTGCTGTAAACATTTAACCTCACCCTCTGTCTGTAATCGGCTGTCAACATATTAGTGTTTATATGTCGGTGTCCACGTTGGTCGGCCGTACAGTTGATTTCCATGAGCCTCGGTGTAGCTTATCAGAGGTGTTTGCCCCTGCAGCTCTGTGTGTGCTGACAGCCAGTGGGGCTGGAGTCTAAATATATCAAGTCTAGTTCATGCACTGGTGTCCCCAGCTCCGATCCCAGCCTCCAACACACTTATCTGGTGTGCCCAAGAACGCATAATTTCACAAACATACAAATCACATACTTATGCCCACTAATGGTTAATTACATTTAGAAAATACTTTTTAAGTGCCCAAGTTGGACAAGGGGATAGACTTGTACAGGGGGCGGATGGCTTTGTTGTGCAATGGCATTCTAGGCGTGCAGTCTTGTTGCCTGTAACCTCCTTGAAAAGCTAAATCAGTGTTGAATTTTGAAGCACTGTACCAGTTTCCCAGACCCAACCGTCATGTGACACGTGGCATAGATTAGAACTCACAACCTACACCAAATATTGACAAGGCGTATAGTTGGAGCACAATTGCATAAGACTATCTTTTTTTTTTTTTAAATTGCATGTCCTGTGTTCATATGGGTAGGAATGAGAGGCCAGTGTTTAGGGACGTGCCCACAGCTTAAAATGCTTTTTGTGTACACAGCCAGACCGTCTTCGGCAGCCAGGCATCTACTCCTGTCTCTTACAGCCAGATGAGCGCCCATTCTACTAATGTAATGGATGACCTCTTTATTATGTAATTGCACTAAAAGTCCTCCTTTACAGTGTTCTAAGATCGACTATTGGTAAATTTGTAATTGTTTCCAAATATCAAGCACCTAAAAATTACGGGGGAAAAAAATATTGTAAGCGTTTGTGCTGGTTTCTGTAGATATATCTAGTATTTTTTTTTATCGTTTTATTATGATGCTTGTCAATAATGCCTTAAGGTCTGCTTTATACAAGGTGTCAATCAAATGTGATATGCCCTGGCGTTCAGCCCTGTTGGACCCCCGTCACACTCCCCTGGCTCTGCTTTGGTTTAGCTCATGTATAAACACTTAGTGCAGTGCTCCACGTTAATGTTCAAACATAATAACTACAATAACCCCCCCCAACCCCTCCCCTCTAAGCATGATCAGTTCAATTCACACATTTCTTTTCATGGCCATTTTTTTCCTTGTCTGACAGACTGTAAAGTTAATGGAAAATGTTGCACTTTGAACATGATGTCAGGAGTGTCCGATCGGAGGCTGTCCCTTAAAACCATGAATATTATAAAGTGTGTGTGTGTGTGTGTGTGTGTGTGTGTGTGTGGTGTGTGTGTGTGTGTTGTGTGTGGTGTGTGTGTGTGTGTGTGTGTGTGTGTGTGTGTGTGTGTGTGTGTGTGTGTGTGTGTGTGTGTGTGTGTGTGTGTGTGTGTGTGTCGTGCTGGCATCTATCTTGACGTCCACCAGGTTTGACGACAAATGAGACATTGCAGAGAGTGTTGAGGGCAAAAGTGGTATGCTTTTCAATTCAAAATGGTTTTTTTTTAATGGTAATTGTGTAATGAAATGTTAATTTGTTTTTGGAACTTTTATTTTTTTTACTCCCTGTGTAAATTAGTTTGGCCCTTAATATAATTTAATTTGGTATTACTCTTACCAAATAAAATCAGGATAATGGGGATGATTTAAAACAATTTTAATGGTAGTGTTTTCATATTTGACATTGTTCTTTTTGGCACTTGGTGTATGTGATGTGAAATAACAAACACAAAAGAACTAGCATCTTTTTTTCTTTTCAACACAATCTGCAAAATATATGCAATGATGTATATGTAACATTCAATCCTCAAGTATAATCCAGGTTGTATGAACTTTGTAGTCAGTTTTATTATTCTATGGCCGTACCGATATGTATTGATTCTTTATCAGAAGCCTTAGAGTTGTGTACCCAAAGTGCTCCCTTAGAATACCCTACACCTACCTGAAATTTAACAAAGCATTAATGACTATATTTTGTTGCATTTTTATTTCTACTTTTTTGGATAAAATAGATTTGTACTGTATATTTGTACCTCTTTGTGGACTACTTAAGTCTTTTTGGTTTTTTTGTTTTAATTCTATGTACTTAAGGACACAGATATTGTATTTTTATTGTTACGGCTAACTTCTTGGAGACGTTGCATTTATCATGTTTGTTAAGTAAACACAATATAATATATACATATATAAATATAAACAATTATCCTACCAATGTGTTTTCCGTTTACATTTTTTTTTTTAAAGTGATTAGAAAGAAAACATTTTGACAGGAATACAATAGTGTATAAAATGTAGCTTGTTTACCAGTAAGTTTACAGACTAGTAGATTCATAGGTTAATCAACTTTTAATTGCACATGAAAATGAAGTGAGATGAACTGAGGTAAGTTTGTTTTGGACTGCATGGGGCCAAACATATGTAATGCATGTTGGACTAGTTTAATGAACTGGTGATTATTGGGATGCATTTGGTTTTTATATGAAAGATGGAGCACATACGGGCAATGATACTTGTATAGTCAATGTTTTATTTCCATATTCTATTCCAAGTTTAAATAAGGTCTTTACATCAGTAAACCCAGAAGCTGGATGGATACACTATAAATTCAGCCATTCAATATGCAATAATAACATCAAGCACAAATGTCCTCAATTTAATCGTGTTTACGTCATTCATTTTGGCCATCTGTTACAGAAGAAAAGATCTTGTAAACATGTACATCTAAGTAAATCCCGATGGACAGATTAGAAGGCCAATGTAGCTAACACCATTAGAAAGGAGTCATCTCCTTTTTATTTTGAATAAAACAGTCAAGCAAAGTATCACAAGCTCATACTTAACCATGGGACAAATGCAGTTATTACAACATGCAATGCTTACCTAAAAATCCTATTGAAAATATAAGCTCAGAAGCAAGACAATGCATCAATACTTCCTCTGCAATCATGGTTTGTCTGAACATATATTTGTGTCGTGTTCTTGGACCGTCGGCCCAGGAGGATCACATCAAAACAAGAATCCAAAGAGTCACAATGGAGAATACCTAGTATTCAAAGTCTGACGTGTTTTAACCCCCCTACCCCCCATGTAGAAATAATTTGATACCACGGATCTGTCCTTTTCAGGGGGCATCAAGGAAACACCCTGTTTCTTGCACTAGCTTTGAAGACACTTTTCTAGAGCACCCTAAAAATGGCTAGAGTCCCACCACATAGTGTATGAGATCTACATGGATGGTTTGTCTGTATCTAGGGTCCGAGTTAAACTGCCTGAGTAGCTAAACACTATACATGAATTGTTTTATATTCTGTGCTGCATAGATTTCATGGAAAGTGACCCAATCTCTCTCTCAATAAATATACCCCTGTTGCATAGAGGGTTTAAAGCGGTCCTCGACTACAAGGTATTCAAGAACGAAATAGGAATTACAAGAAACCCGACTTATTTTTGTCATTTACATAAATAGCTTGGTAAATGAGTACTAAAAACAGACAGTATATCCTACAGCTTCAGTCTAGCATCACATTGTTGTAAACTGGTGTAGTTTGACCCTGGGAATATTTGCATCAGGAGAATGAAGTTATGAAGGGCGGGTCAAAAACAAAAACAAAACACCATTGTGAAAAACAGCTGGGATTTATGCAATGTATATAATTAAACAATTCGAAATGTTCACAAAAATATCAATATTCACATCCTCTTGCATAAAATGTGTTGGAATGAGGTTATTTGATCCAAGATAATCTCTCCCTGCAGGGGCGTAAGGTTTCATATAGTGTCCAGTGCTCTGCAAACCATGGTATATAAAAAAAAAAATACAAAATAAATACAAAAATAAACTAATGGACACAGGGAGTTGGAACTGAAAACCACACATGTATCCCTGATGTACAACTTGTTCTATAATTCTGAGCGATAACATACACCATTGAATGCTAATGCCCAATTTAGGTTGTACACTTTTACAATTGAGGTACTGTAGTCTCGGCTCCAAACCCGAAGAGACAAAACACGAGCGGTTGGTTTTAATAATGACAAAGTGGTGGAAAGTGGCCGCTAAAAATAAAAACCTTGTTCAAACCACTCATGGAATATAGTCTTGATAAACTATTTATCCACCTGGTGAGGCTCAAGCAGGTCAGAGGTAAACTTGCGTACGGCAACAGCAGCGCAGACGGGAGTGTTCGTGGGCCTCGGGAATGCTCTGCAAAAGATCATAGCACAGACACTGGACTCCTACATATACTGAAATTACCATTTGGCAAAGCTCACAGAGTGTGACATTGGGGGAACGACGACATTTGGCAACGAAAATCTATGAGAGGCAGTATGCATTGAATAGATACAAGGAAAAGGAATGTCGCTCAACACTGAATACGAGGCATGTTCAATATGACCGCATATTCAACGCAGCGAGTGTCAAATAGCGAAACTGATCTGGTTCAAATCAAAGTGACCCCCTTTGTTCTCTGAATACTTGAGTCCTATTGAAAATACCTGAGTGACAAATGAAAGTACGTGGTTACCCAGGTTATCTGTTGTAGTAGTAGTAGTAGTAGTAGTAGTGTATCAGTAAACGCTTTGGGGGCTCTGAGGTGGACAGGAGTAAGCCACAGTACAGGGGAGGGGGACGAGGGTGAGGGGGGGGGCCATCCCCCTAAGTGAGGTAGTTGTGTGGGTGAATACAGGCTGACCCATGGTGGCAGCTTAATGGGGAGGTGCAGTCACGAGTTAACACAAACCGACTACTGTGCAGACGGAGAGTGGACCAGCATGGAGGGGGTTGGGGGTTGGGGGCCTGTGGCTTTGAGTCCCCTGACTCCAATCACTGACGGTCAATGTGCAAAAACATCCTCAAATGGAAGTGTGGAAGAGTCTTCTTCTGCTCGTGAGCCGCGGTGGTGCGACGGCCAATCTCTGTACAACATGCATGTTATAGCGTCATCATCATTCACACAACATGTAACATTCTCCGTCCCGGTCGGACATTTTTTTTCTAAGACTAATAAATTATAAAGTAGTAGGTTCTTTTATTGTTGTTGCTTTTTTTGAAGCAGTCAATTTGCCAGGGCCTTTTTCTCACAGAAAGAACTGGGGTTCAATCGGCTGGGAGGAATAGTTGTCATCCCTATGGCAACCGTGATGGCAGAGCCCAGACGGTGTTAGCACCGGCAGGCGTAGTTAGCGGTGGTCCGCTGGTGACACGGTATCCCCTCCCATGCCCCACCCCCCCCCATCAGGGCAGCTTCATGAACAGGCCGTTGTCTATGGGCGGCACCGTCATGGCGGGGCAGGGGAATTGGAAGAGGCTCATGTCGGCGGTGAGCGCGGCCATGGCGGCGGGGTCGTGCTCGATCTGCGTGCGCAGCGACGGGTCGATCTTCTCCAGCCGCCGTTTGACACGCTTGGCCTCGCGCTCGCGCACCAGCCGCGTCTGACGCCGCTCCGGCGTCTCATTGGCACGCTTCAGCCGCATGGCCTCGCGGTCACGCCGCAGCCGCCGCGCCCGCTGGTCCTCCGACTCCTGCAGCCGCTGCATGCGCTTGGCCTCGCGGTCGCGCAGCCGCCGCAGCTGCCGCTCCTCGTCCGACTCACACGCCCGCTTGGACTTCTTGGCGCCGCGCTCGCGCTCCAGCCGCTGCAGCCGCGCCTCCAGCGGTTCGTTCTTGCGCCGCATCGCCCACTTGCGTGCCGGTGACTGGGCGTCCGCCAGCTGCTGGTACGCCACGCAGCTGTTACACACCAGCAGCGCGCCCGCCGGATACACAGGCGCCCCAGAGCCCAGGATGTCCGGGATCATGGGCGGCAGCGAGGAGGACGAGTTCAGGGCGATGTCGGCGATGGACGTGAGCGAGGGGCCCTCCGAGAGCAGACTGTCCGGCAGCGAGGGGAAGGCGGAGCCTTGGTCGGGGGCGGCGCACGGCCCGGGGCCGCCCATCCTGGGGGGCCCGTGGCAGGGCCTGGGGCCGGAGGCTCCCTGGCACAGTGCCTGGGGGTTCTGACAGGGGTTGGGGCCCGACGCCTGGCAGGAGCGGGGGCCCGGGTGGGACATGGGGCCGCCGCCGGAGAGGGACTGAGACATGGAGCAGGCGTCCCGGACCCGGCTGCACGCCTGCATGCTGCTCGTGTTCAGCGCTTCCTTCAGCTTCTCCCTGTGTTCAGAGAGAGGAGCATGCAGACACTGTTAGACACACACATGCACGCACACATACACACACACACACACACACACCATGTAGGTTATGAACACACACACACCATGTAGGTTCTGAACACACACACCATGTAGGTTATGAACACACACCACACCATGTAGGCTATGAACACACACTCATACACACCATGTAGGTTATGAACACAAGTGACCAACGTTGACCTCTTTTACAGCAATAGTGGATTTTCAGTTGTGTGATAGTGTAATAGTGTAATAGTGGTGCACTAACCAATGACTCATCACAACAGAAAGGTTATCTGTTTTACTTTTACATCAGTAGCCACATACAGCGATTGGTAGCTTTAAGTCAATTCACCCTTTAAAAGGGAAAGCTTTTTCTAACTAACTGCAAAACAACGTCACGTCAAATCATCAATTACAATCGTCAAAATCAGCTAAATAGTTCAAAGCCATGGCTTTGAAAATATACACTAAGCTAAGCTTTCTGTAGTCCAACACAACAACCTCTTGCCGTTTCCACCGTTCTTTACCTGCAACAGCTCAACTCTTGCGAGTGTCAGAGACTGCTCCTCTAGCAAGACTTGGTTGGACATAACAGAACAGCCTGGATCAAGAGAAAGGTGTAGCTGTGTTTCTCTGTCGGGATCCTTTCCATAATGTTGTCAAAAACAAAACAATCTGAGCCAATGGTCACTGGCAAAAACAAGCATTTTAGTGGACATACATTGACGGGCAGTATTGCCCCAAAAGGTTACAATGCAGATGTTTTGTGGCTGCGTTTTTCACTCAATACTGGAAAAACTTCTAGTCAGTTAGACCCTGCATGATGAGGAAATAGGGTCCAGGTTGGAAAATTTAAAAGTTATCCTTTAAAACAGAATTTATAGCCACTGTGTGTGTGTGAACTGCATGAGCTATGCCATGCGTAAAACGAAAATGACACAATCACAGCCCTTGTGCGCGGAGGAAACTATTCAAAAACCTTCATCTGATGATGCAGTACTTCACATAGGCTATATCTTATGTGAATGTTTTGGGGTTTTGACATTGAAATTTCAATAGGCATATAAAATATGCATAACATCGTCACAGTATCAGATTCGTATTTGAAACGAATCGAAAAAGAAAAAGCTAATTGGTAAAGTAAATGTGTGAGGAGGTTAGCGGTCGAACCTGTTCAGATTGTCGGTGTCTGTGAAGCGCGTGCCACAGACGGCACAGTTTGAGAGGCGGTCCTCCGAGTGGATGAGAAGATGGCGTCCGAGGGAGCCGGGCGAACTCAGAACGCGCCCACACACTGGGCACACGTAGCTCTTGGTGTTGCTCATCATGGCTGTATGCTGGCCAGCAGTGCGCAGTGCGCACACACACACACACACACACACACACACACACACACACACACACACACACCACACACACACACACACACACACACACACACACACACACACACACACACACACACACACACACACACACACACACACACACACACACACACACACACACACACATCTCAGTGCCTTGATGCATTCATATTTTACGATATGGCTGTCCATCATTCACAGGTCAATTAGTAAGAGCACAAGAACACAATTTGATGTGTTAAAGCTGTAAATGATATAAAAAAAAATATTATTTCCCTGTTGTTGACATGCCTACTTGTTATGCCTTATTGATTATTATATTCCAAAAACATGTTGATTTTATTAGAAAAAATAAATAAATAAAACCTGCTCCTTTTATACTGTAAATAGTGTGGATATTTGATTCTCTGGTTATTTGTATTGTTCTGTTGCACATTCCGCTGGGCATCGCCACTTTTTCATTTCACTGCATATCCTGTATGTGTATGTCACCATTAAAAGTTCTTGAATCTGTACATATTGTTTTCAAGTGGTCACGATTTTGTAAATAAAATGACAGAAATGATCTTAAGACAATAATGTTCATATTAATGACAATTTTAGAAATATAATTTCCATTAGAGCTAGATAGAAATACAATGCATTCCCAAAAGAAAAATGTCAGAAATTCAGATTGTGCCTATAGATACATGGAAATACCATAAATAAACAATGATTCAAGAAATAATTTTATCCCAAAAAAAGATATCCACCATATTTTTTACCAATGACTCCACAAATGCGCCCTGCCTTTATATGACTATGAATGGCTCTATAAGGCAATACATCAATAGCCAAGAGCAGTCTCTAGTGTTTTGATTTAGAACTTGTTTTTTTTTTTCCAACATTAAGAAAAATATGTATTTTATTATTTACTTCCGACTACATTATATTAGTTTACTTTCAACGTCTAAATCTGGTTGTAAGTAGATTGAACCCAGGTACTCTGTAACCAGATAGAAAGACAGCCACGGGTGCTAGCGCAGAGCAGGCCTGCCAGAACACCATGTCCCACGCTTTAGACCGTTGGTCCGGCGGTCCTCACCTGGTACACGTGTGATATGAGTTTCTCTGGGCTGCTGAAGTCCAAGGTACAGAGGGGGCACTGGAATCCGTGGCCTCGCTCGCCTGCGTCCTCCCCGCCCTCCTGGGTAACACGGCGGGAACAGAGCAACACAGGACACACACACACACACATCTCCTTAACACCACGCATGGGACCACGCCGAATCAAAAGGAGGCTTTGTGTATTGGTGGATTTCCCAGAAAATGCTTCCTTTTATAATCATATATTGGTTGCAAAGTCAGACAGTACACAGAAAATGAATCATCAAAACAAATAATCACATTTCTCACACACACACACACACACACACACACACACACACACACACACACACACACACACACACACACACACACACACACACACAACACACACACACACACACACACACACACACACACACACACACACACACACACACACAGTTTTCCTTCATTGTGTTTTTTGGGTACGTCGACGACGTCACGACAAAGGGACAAAAAATAACCCCATCTGAGTTTTGCGCTAGTATGCACGGAAAAAACCTTTGAAATGGTGTTCTGTACATTTAGCCATAGTTGTAGTGTGGACATTAACCGTTACGTTACATATTAAACAGCTACGTTAAACAGTTACACGTTAAACACTTTGGGTGCGTCTGCTCCTGTGTTTACCTCCTTGACTCCCGCTCCTTGCAAGCGGCACGGCGCTCTCTTGGCGCTCATGAGGTCGTCGGCGGAGGTGTTTGAGGACGAGTCGTCGCCATGGTCGCTATCGCTGTCTTCTATAGAGGCAAACACAGCCCTATCAATACACACAGGACAACACGTCCATAGTGCAGGGCTCACTCTCTCCAAGGCCCCCCCCCCCCCCCCCCCCTCCCCAGCATCCCTCCGTTCAGTACCTGAGATGCTGTCTTGGTCGTGCAGTGCCTGGGAGTGGATGCCATGCTGCACGTTGCCCTCGATGAATTCGTCCCTGCCGTCCATGTTAATAGTGTGTTGGAGTCCCGTCATGCCTGAAGTGTGGAACGGCCCTGGAACCAGAAACAGAAACAACAACAACATCAGCTTAGATCATGAAGGACATTCGTGGAATAATCACAAATCGTTGTTCACGTGACGATAAAAGGGTGAACGATGTTTCTCGGTCGGGAGCCCACAACAGAGGCAGTCACCTCAGTTTCCACGCAGCCTCTCTGAATACAGAACTAGTTGCAGGGTGAGGGGGAAGCCAAGGGGATGGCTTGCTTGTTTTTTTGGTACTTTTACACGGAAGGCGATGCTCATGCCGCAACATTTCTGCAACGAAAAGGCCGTGTATATCAGGGGCTAGAGAATCAGCCCACTGCAGATGGACAAGACTAGCCGATGAGGTTCCTTGGTCGGTGCATTGGTAGAACACATGATCCTTAGATTATTGAGATCAGATGTCAGTGAATTTGTGGCAAGAAATGGTTTTGGCAGACAACCCGCAGAATCACTGACAGTGACCCATAAATGTGCGCACGGTGCTGTACTGTCCATACGGTGTCGACACCAACAGATCTGTGGCATTTATTTGGTGGAGAAGTAAGCAAAAAACGTATTCCAATCAGTCTTTGCTATGATTAATATAACCGATAACAACAAAGCACACCAATTTTATACCGATAAAGACAAGATTGTCCTACTCTTTCTATTAGTCGATTAGGTTAAGAGTTTATTAGTGGTGAATGATTGAAGAAATAAAATGATTCTCAAACAATACTGACATTAATTCTCATCACCACTTGATTCGTTCAATTGTAAAAGGTTGATTTGAAAAAGGTTTGCTTCAGGGTTAGCCAATTACGTTCTTCTGGGTCAAGTTGACTTAACAGTCAGGGTATTTGACCAGTTTGGAAGTTAATTGAAGTGGACCTTTAAATGAATCATGTCTGTCCAGTTGTAAAATGTATTAGCATATTGTATGTTCTTGGTACTCCCTTGGCACTTCCTGCGCTACCTAGCAATTCTGAAACTTGTTCTATTAACCTTGCAATTATGAAGATTCAAGAAGTTTATTTGTCACATACACATACAGGATGTGCAGTGAAATGAAAAGTGCAAAACAGAACAATACACATATCATGATTGAATTGGAGGGATCAGAATCAGATTATCCACACTATTTACAGTATTTACAGCAAAAGAACAGGGTTGGGGTTTTTTTGCAATGAGAAATATAACCAAAATAAGCATGTAAACAGCAAGGCATATAAACAAGTAGGCATTTAAATCACAAGTGCTATGAATGTCCCCAACACTGGTGCATTTACCTCTCTATCCTGCATGACAAAATTCTTTACAAATGCCATTTAAACATTCACAGAAAAAGCATATTTGTCAACACTGTCCATCTACTTTGCAACTAATGAACTGGGAATGAAGAATGCTGGCACTGACTAAAATCCACTCATTGAATTACGAACACCAAACACTGTAATTTCCATAGACATTTTTTTCAATACAACCAAGAAGCCAACAAGTGCCTTGGTTTTTGAACCTGAACTATTTGAATGTGGCGCCCTGCTCTCTTGACAAGGCTGATCATAAATCATCCAAGATGGCACACAAATGCATTGGAAGAGGGCCCAATGCCTTACATCCAGCCTTTACATCCCCAACCCCCTCACTTCACTTACACATACACACACACACACACACACACACGTGCACGCACGTACATGCTAGCACAGATCAAGAACACTAGTCCTGGAGGAGGAAGAGGAGGAGGAGGAGGGGGGGGTGCATATCCTGGACTCTATTCCGCTACCTAACCGCCTGCTTGTCAGTGAAAATTCTCATCCTCTCCCCCTCTCTCGCTCTCTCTGTCTGTCTCTCTCCCTCTGTCTGTCTCTCTGTATCTCTTTCCATCCATCTCTCCAGTACCACCCACACACTCAACAGTCTGGATAGCCCTCTGTTCACTGTGTGTGTGTGTGTGTGTGTGTGTGTGTGTGTGTGTGTGTGTGTGTGTGTGTGTGTGTGTGTGTGTGTGTGTGTGTGTGTGTGTGTGTGTGTGTAATCGCGTGTGTTTGCTAGTCTGAGTGTGGCTATAGCTACACCGGCAGTTCTGGAGCCATCGTCGTAGCCAGGCAGCCTGCGTGGCTCATTTACCCCCAGACTTCTGCTGCAACCCTCACTCCCCCCCCCCCCCCCAACTCCCTGTGGTCCGGGTGGGTGTCACCACCACCACCTCCCCACCAGCATATTTACATCCGTTATTACCCCTTAGTGTTTTCCACTACGACCCGGAGGAACGGCACATGAATGGTGGACGGCCGTCTAGAGTGGAAGCCTGCCTTGCGTTACGTGCCGCCAACTGACAGAAGTAATTACAGCCCACGGTGAAATCCGTAGGTAATACACACACACACACACACGCGCGCGCACACGCTTGTGGAGGTTGTTACTTACACACTCTCTTGCACAGACAGACATGCACACACCGTCAGGAGGAGATGCTAGTCCATCACTCTCATTGTCTATGTGAACGTAGTTTGGGCAGCGTTCCCATAACGTGGACCACACTCATTAGCATTAGGTAGAGTTGCTAGGAGTGGTGAACTATGAACCGCCACAGCAGGCTGGCTTCACGGCAGCCAGCCCAGTGATTGATGTGTGAGAGATACCCATCCCCCACCGCTAGGCTCTGTCTGTACATCTGTCTCTCCTCGCTCCCTTCCCTCCCCTCCCTCCCTCCCTCCCTCCCTCCCTCGGTCTCTGCCACTCTGATGTTATCTGTGAGTCTGTGTGTCTGTAGGCAGGAGGTGACGCAGTGTCTGACTGATTCCAGACAAAGAGACAAACTCATCAGCCAACAGACACAGCAGAGGGGGGAGAGAGAAGAGAAGGGGGTGGGGGGGGAGAGGGGGGGGTTTGGGGTTGGGGGGGCTAAACAAAACAGACAAAAGAGAAATGCCAAAACTCCGCTCAAACACCAAGCAATGGGGGTTCTGTTGAACCCACACACCCCCCCTCCTCCTCCTCCTCCTGCTCCTCCTCCTCCTCCCATACTAGCCCCCATCCCCTCCAAAACACACAAATGCAGACAGACTGAGACAGACGGACAGACAACACTGTCTGAGTCTCCAGGAAGTGCTGGGGCCCCCCCGTCTTACATCGCAGCAAAGATGCCATGGTGTTCTGGAACCATGGGAATATCCAAACACTGCACTAATTGACCATTTGAGTATTTGTTAGTCAATTGTATGGTTAAAACATTCAAAACCATCTTATAGCCTTAGTAGTGGTACCGAGGTACGATTTGACCATTAAATACCCTATTTTTCTGAAGAAACACAATTTCTAGATGAAATACCGCAGTGCCTATTTCAGAGGCTTCACGATCAAGCACACACACACACACTCTTATTGCTTCAACGTTGCACACAGAGAAAAAAATATAGAACAAATAAAACAAATAGGAATTACATGCAACAGCTTTGCTAACTTGTCTGTGCCAAAAACTTCTGCCATTTGCTCAGGATAGATTGTTGTCAATGCACTGAAGTGTATCCTTTGAATAGACAAAAGAGTTTGCATACAAACTGTGTGTGTGTGTGTGTGTGTGTGTGTGTGTGTGTGTGTGTGTGTGTGTGTGTGTGTGTGTGTGTGTGTGTTCAGACTGTCTCCCTGCCTGTCAGTCAGTCAGTCTGTCTGTCTGGGCCAGCTCTGTCTGTGAATGCATTTCATGCTGAGGAAAGGTAGGTTAATCATGATGTTCAGAACACAATGGTTTGATTCAAACACAAGACATACGGGTTGGTAGCGCCTCTTCACCCAAGAATGAGATGAAACCGGTTTAGGATGTGTTGCAGGGTACCAAAGAATCCTTCTATGTGCCTTCTGACTCTACAGTGTGTAAAGTGTTATAGCCTAGCAGCAGATCTCGTTAGCTCTTAGGATTACTGCAGCCACAGGTGCAAGATGTATTTCAACACCTCCTTCACACTATGCTTAGAAAGTAGAACTGTCAACAATAAACAACTACAGTGCACTATACTGTACTCTCACATTCGATAGACTTTAGTGTCATAATAAATGCTGCATACAGTTTGGTGGATGCTTGTACCAAAGCCAATAATATATCTAAAGAAAAAAACAAGAATTCTCTGTCATTATGGCAATAACTCAATGAATGCATTCAATAAAGTATGAGAAGGTCTATCCCCTTGAAGACTGCTGCTTCAATCATATCCATCTATCTTAACTTCAGGGCAAATGGGGCATCTTTTTAATTAACTCAGCCATTAGACATATATGCCATGTGGCTCAGAAGTAGCCAATACAACGTATAGTATGCAACCAATACTGGCAACCATTCACTGATGTGTGCATACATCTTAGGACATACAAGTATACAAATGAAGCTGCAGTGGAAAGAAAATGCAGTAACCAATCATAATAATAAATCATGCTGTTACATCGATTGGACGTCAAAGTTCAAGCACGATCGGTGTCAAAAACCAATCATCAATTATCCATTAAGTGTAACGGGACAGCCAATAAGATGCCAGGAGAGATATAACAAAATAGAATAAACGTATATGTGCACATCCTTAGCATTGATACTAACATTGCAATGCATGTGACTACATGGCATCGTTGATGTCAACAGAAACGTATTTTTTTTTTCCCACAGGCCACACTAGTGCCACCAATTGAACGATGCAATTTGTTTTGAACACTTAATAACATGCACTATAAACATGATAGTAGGTAAGTAGGAAAATGACTTGAGACTATACCTTTGATACCTACAATTAACTTTGAAGGGGTTGGTCTGTTTTCGCCTGGACATATTATTGTGCACTCCCCGGGGTAAAACAAATCCGAATCTCCACCTCCATCTATCATCGAGCGATATATTGATATATTAAACCAGTTCAAGATACTACCAAAGTAATATAGGAGAAAACAAGCGCTCTACGGAAGGGTGGGTAGTGAAAAAAAAACAAAAAAACACGCAAGCAGAAAATAAATACCGAAGCTTTTATATATAATTAAAAAATATATAATAATAATAATAATATTAAAACAACGTAGTTACATTCTGGCACCGATGTAGACACTAAAAGACTGCGAGATTCAAACCATCTCCATCAATAATAATAATAATAATAATAAGAAGAAGAAGAAGAACGCCGCGCTACAGAGACACCGAGCAGCAGCAGCATGATAACCAGTCAACGCTGTCGCTCACTGCGGGGAGGCTCCGGGCTCAGCTGAGCTCTAGCGTACCGCGCGGTGCATTCTGGGATACCCCCACCAAAAACGTCGGAAACAGGGTAGAGTAACTTCCGGTGCCTGGTATGCGTTATTATTATTATGCAATACTTCTTCTCAATATTAGACTTGCAATATTACCATGCTACATTACCTTTCATCATTATGTGCAATATTGTTAATATTCTTTTTATCATGTGCAATACTTCCTCTTACCATTATTATTATTATTACCCCTTTATTACACTTCAATTATTGCCAAATTGTTTTTGCGGACTGCATATCTTACCTTACCTATATTTTTATAGTTCACCTATATTTGTATACTTCTAGGACTTAGACTTACTGTAAATTTGTAAATCTGTTTTTATTTTTATTATTCTACTGTTTATTTCTCTATCGTTTTATTATATTGCGATGCAACCTGGCACAATAATTTCCTTCGGGATTAATAAAGTTATATCTTATCTTATTGATTGGTATCAAGGAATATTGACTTGACTAGTTGTGTCTATACTGGTACACTGCCATGCCTAAATCCAATGGACCCAGGCGTCATGTTATGAGCGACACGTTATGAGTGTTTTTCCTGCTGTGTGAAAATGGTCTCTTGTATATCTAATATCTACTGGGAAATCCATTGAGCAGCCACCCGCCAGTTAGATCATACATACATACATACATACATACATACATACATGAAGCCGTCCAGAAATACAGCGACACAAACCTGACAATAACATCTAAACAGTAGTTTACACCAAGTCTACAAAGACCAGTATGGTGTGAGTTAATGTTGAACGCACCTTTGTCTTTAAACATTATAAATACCGCGGGCGGTCTTTACTTATGACGTAGGCATATACACTACTAATTGCCACATAATTTAAAAAGTTCGTAAATATCCTGGGGTCGGATGCTCTTCATTATCTGGAATAGCATGGTCAGTCCGCAAGGGGGCGCCCGCTAGTCGTGCTATCGCGTGAAGTCGTCACCGTTGCCACGAGTAATTGCGTACAACCGCAGCACTACGTTCATACGGAAATTATTATTATTCATCCGCGACGTTAAAACGAACAGGGAAAAAAAAATCACAATACATCTCCCACACGACATTGCCTCGCATGCGGTGGTGACATGACTAAAAGCAATGAGGATATGAATAGCCGGCTGTTGAATTAAAGCAATGAAGCGACTGTAAAAGACGCGTTTAGTCAGTCAGGCGGGCGATCAGCCACCAGCATATGTTAGTTAGCCTAGCCCCTTCCAGTCCATGTCGATGTCATTACCGCTTCACATCGCTTGCTAGCAGAGGCACACGTTAACGACTAGCATGAACAATGCAACACAGTGATCACACATCAAGTCACAAAACAAACACATATGTTACCCATATTCTCCCACGGAGTGTATCATAGCAAGGGAAGATCTTAATCAGAGATAGCAAAGAAATCGTCCCGTGTAGGAGCCACTGTCACGTAAAAGTTCCCAGGAGCGTAGAGAAGCGAGTCCGCCCGTGTGCTCCGGTGTGTAACCCTCCGCCTGCGGTAGCTGTGCTGAGGTCAGAGTAGCCGCCATTTTGAATGTCTCGTCTGTTCCTCCCTCTGCTGCTCATATATAAGCTCCCGGGCGTTTCTCTCTCTGGCACCACCGCGGCTAGTAAGTATCATTTCAGAATATATGTTGGGGTGGTGCGTACAAACTCAATGACACGTGTATAGTGTGTCGTGTGATGTTGACAACTTTAGCGCTCGGCTGCTGCTGTGCAGGGAGGGGAAGTCGCAGCCCAGTCAGCTCGGTACCGGGGGTGGGGGGGGGGTCAGCAGCTAACAGCAGCTAACAGCAGCTAGCTGCTAGCCAGCTGCTAGCCGTGTAGCGATGCTAAGCTACCAAGCGTATAGCTATCAAGGCTAGCCACTGTTGCAAGAGGTGTCCACTGGGATCCCAGGGTGAGGGTAAAATATGCTCTACGTGGCTTCATTTGGATGACAGCATCCAGGGATAGACGTGTGTCTGGCGCACACACACACTAGTGACCCAGTAGCAGCTGTAGAGGCTACTGGTCAACACGGGGCTGTTTTAACTACAATACTACAACGTCCAGTCGAGATGCTAGCTGGCTAGCTAAGGTTTGCAAGAGTAATCTCGCTAGCGTTCATCTTGCTAGTTTGCTAATGCCAATGCATCAATAAGGCCTCGAATGCATCATACCGTGATCACTCGGCCGTCGGGTTCAGGTGTGACTTCCAGTCTGAAATGGTGATTCACTACTACTACTACTGGTGCAAGCATGTGTTGTACTGGTGTCACGTTAAGCCACATATACAATGTGGCTCGCTGTCATTTGTTACTAGCTATGTAGCAACAGTCTTCACGCGTCTTCCTAGTAGTTTCTTCATATGAGTGGTTCGTCATCATATGCCCTGTCGCCTGGGAGGGTTTTTTCTATGTGTGTTAAGACGTATTTTAAGCGAGCATCAGAATACAACTAATATCTGTTCGTCTTAACTTTTTACTGAGGTTGTCAACTACGGGCTCACAGGGGAGCAATGGTGAACATGACATATTGACAGCCGAGGTTCATTTGGTTTTAATGAGCCTGCAAGTTTAATCTCTTTAGCGTTAGGTGTTCATTTAACGTCAAGTGGACGACACATTGGTTTTAAGTCCAGATCATCTTTCCAGTAGTAAGGAAGCCAGGTAGCAAATGGGATTACGCAGTTGAATTGGACTTGGACGTATGAATGGTGACAAGGAAGTTGGGGAAGAATGCGGTTCTACGATTCCATTATGTTCCACGATTTATTATGCCAAAGGCTTCACTTCCTGTGTAAACATTGGGGATAGCATAGGAAAACTAACACAATATGACACTGTAGCCTATAACCTACTTGTTTTGTTACTTGAATTTTAATCATTTCGTCATTGTGGAAAGGCCCGGATCAAATAATGTAATTTACTTTTTAAACGATTGACTATTATTGCAGCTTCGCTGGCTTCCCTTCAACATGCAGTTGAATAAAGCAATATATTATGTGGTCGTATATATAACTGGCATTTACCTGGTATGTCCATTCAATTGTGGTTAATGTATTAATTTATTGTAGTCTGATGTTATACTTTATTTCACTTGTATACTTCCCTTTTACACTGATGTTAAAGCCATCCCTGTGGTACCTGAAAGCTGTGGCATGTTTTTCCCCCTTGGCCACTGGTTGTCAGGAAGTGCAGGCTAGGTCTCAAGATCTCAAGGGAATGCCAAGTTGATCTCAGAATATGACAGCAGGTGCCATTTTTCATGAAGAAAAAATGTGTTAAAGGCCATGGACTATGTTTATCTGAGGTGAATTTGTCATTAGCAATGTTGTGTTTGGTGACAAATGTCCTTCTGGTGTGACCAACCGCGATATACGCCAGACAAGTGGTCTTTGTCTGTAAGACAGAGACCAGCTGACCTTGGTGAGTGTCCGCTGTGTTTGCGGCCCAACTACTGAGTAAGCTCATTGCTTTTTCCCTGAACTTTAATCCACTTGCATTGTGCGTACCCCTTTACTTCGAGCACCTCTTTAAAGTGAAAACTGTTAACTTTCTGGTATTAATGCATAGTTATAAATAGGCTAACATTTTCATATATTTTTTTGGTAGTGTGAGTCCGGCCATGGACTTAAGATATGGATGTTAACAGGTTTTATTTAGCTCCCAGCAGATGCTACATTAGCCTTATTTGATGTGTAGCGGACAGTTCATTACAGTGCGTGGCGTGGGTGTAAAGACAAGGCCAATGTTGATTTTATATAAGGCAGAGGATGGAGAATAATCCATCTTTATTAACAGTTGCCTCTTTTTAATTTTGATCCCACATTGATTTATTATTAATGTACAGCTACAAATCAGTGGTTGACACCCATTTTTATCCTGTGCTACTATTACGTCATCCTTTCTCGATGTGTGTGACTTGCCTTAAAATACATCCATACATCGATTCTCAAAGAACCTTGCTGTTCTTTGAGAACCGAACAGGATTTGTAGTTCTCAATGTTTAATTGAACGGTCACACCGATAAAATCATGTGTTTGCTAAGTTACTCAAGCCAAGCACTTTACACTTTTATTTGAAGAACAAATATTTGAAGAAATATGACCAATATTGGTCATATTATATGCTCTATCTGTTCTACACCAGAATGCATCATGGGTTTCTTTTTAGTTGTGGTCGATACTCGTATTGAGAGGACTCAACAGAGTTGTACTCAAATGCTAAAGCAACACCTTGGCTAATGAAATGATTTGCCACGTCTCTCACAAGAAACTCTGTGGCAGTTTCAAACAATGTCTCCCCTACTAATTACTAAACAAAGACCAACAAAACATTAGAACTTGCATACAAACATTCCAATACTCCTATGCTTCCAATGCTGAGGTGGTCATTGTGATGTAAAAGTACTGTAAAAAAATTTGGGGGAGCAAAAGTCTGTACACATTTACTCTTGTTGAACCAACATTGTTTAATCAATTTAAAAGTCGCGTTTAGAGAACGTTGTAATCCTTCTTAATTTCACATAGGCCTAGTCTTTTATTTATTTGAAGTCGTTCACATTCAATGATTTGTCTTAACAATACAGCCTACTAGGAATAAAAGAGCCACTGAGTAGAGTTAAAAGAATGCAAGATATATCCTGGGGTTTGTCAAGCACATCTGCCTTGTAGGCTGCAGGAAGATAATTATTTTTTCTCAACACTTAATGTGGAAAATGGCTTTGTTTAATAAAGAAGGCTCTACTTTTAAGTGGAAGGCTACCATATTTTCATTATTATTGAACTTTGTAAGTGGATAAGGATCATTTCACACATCTGTCATAGCTGTGAAGTGTTCTGATCCCTCTTTAAAATAATAATAAAACTACTACTAATATTACATTGTCTTTTTGAGTAGTACTAGTACGTATTAGTAGTTGCGTGTGTTTTATTATCTGGAACAATTTCCAGATAATAAAACTTATGGCGTCTTGTGTGATTTCTCAGATGCAGTACTTTATGGGACTTTGTGAAGGAGAATCTAATCTCCCTGCTTCTTATTAATATTTAACCGTATAGTGTCAAGCGTAGTGTCGTTGTCTTGCGCTCCTCTCCATTGGAATGGAATTTCACCTGCTGCTCCTTTCCACGGCAAACATTTAAATACTTTAGGGGGCGGTTGGTGGGATTTGTACATTGACAAATGTATACCTTCAAGATGTCTTGGAGTGCTTTTGTTATGTTCTCCCTCAGTGGCTGCACAGACACATATATTTATGTGTGAATAGTGGTATGTGCTTTTAAAAGTACAACCTATTTTACAGGCAGTGCAAGTAACTTCCCCCCACAAGAGTTGGATGAAACCAGCCTTCTTCATATGACCCGCGGTGATGTTTGTCCTAATGCCGCCTGCTCCTATGTTCTCCAGAGAATGCCAGCTCCGATCAGACTGCGGGAGCTGATCCGGACCATCCGGACGGCCCGGACTCAGGCGGAGGAGCGCGAGATGATCCAAAAAGAGTGTGCTGCCATCCGCTCATCCTTCAGAGAGGAAGACAACACGTATCGCTGCAGGAATGTTGCTAAGCTTCTCTATATGCACATGTTGGGCTACCCAGCGCACTTTGGGCAGGTATACGAACAGTCCCGTCTCGTCCCATTTATGCCAATGCATCTCGCACTATCGCAAGGTTTTGATCACTCGCCTATGCCCCTTTTTGATAAATGCCATTTTGTTCTCACACATTTTCTCCAGCTGGAGTGCCTGAAGTTGATTGCATCACAGAAGTTTACTGATAAGCGAATAGGATACTTGGGGGCAATGCTGCTGCTAGACGAGAGGCAGGATGTGCATCTACTCATGACAAATTGCATCAAGAAGTAAGTGCATATCCAACCCACATACTCAACACATGCCCACATATATAGCTCCCTGGTGTTATGTGTAACTAGTCTCACAAATCAGACTTGTGATATATGGTTGATTAGCCATGTCAAAAGATGTATGATGGATAGATAAGCCTACCTGGTGGACTCTACCGACTTGTAGGCTTATCTAGCCATCATAACATGTAGGTGGACACGCCCACTTGTGATATGTCACTAGAGGGTAGACTTGGACTGGCTTGTGGCGGATAATCAGCGGCCCTTTTTAAAGTCTGATGGGAAAGTGTGCGGTGACTACAGGGAGCATCTCTGCTCTTCATGCGCCATCTATTTCTCTCATGGCAACCGGTAATTGGCTGAAATGAATGGACAGCCATGAAAGACATGCCATGCCAGCCATATTCCTTCGAGTTCAACTGGTCTCCTTTCGGGTTGTTTAAAGTAATGCATTCCTTGCATTCCTTTCTTCAACAGGAGCTCATGTAGTTCTGTTTTCTCTAATTTGGTTGGAGTACAAAGCCACAATAATACAAGCCTTGTCAGTCTGCATATCTGTCCAGGAGAGGAAAAACCTATTTGACCACATTGGTTTCCATTTTATTGAATTGTATGCTTCTACAAAGGTTATGTTTACTTTACAAAGCTATGTGAGCCCAAACTAGACCAAATGAAAACTGCAACAATCTAGCGACCTTCACCCCTATTTTGGACCAAATCTACTATTGGTCATTGGATTATTCTCTCAAAAATTCAACATTTTCGTTAATCTCTACGTTTCATCCCTCAGTGATCTAAACCACAGCACACAGTACGTCCAGGGTCTGGCCCTGTGCACACTGGGCTGTATGGGCTCTTCAGAGATGTGCCGTGACCTGGCTGGAGAAGTGGAGAAGCTGCTCAAAACATCGAACTCCTACTTGAGAAAAAAGGTAATAAAGAGTTCAACCCTTATTGTTTATTATCACTACAACCACAGTTTGTTTGGTACAACTTAAGAGTTTGAGTCAAGTGGGCCTCATGACTCCAATTGGATGTAAACATTGTGATTTAGGAAAAGATGGTAAAGGAAATGTAAAGGACAACATTTATTAAGCCCCACAAGGTTATACTAAGATTTTACATAACTGTCTTCATTCTTGAATCTGTATTTCGTGGAGAGGCTGGACAACAAATGGTCAAAAACTTAATTCTAACTCAAATTGTCAAACAGGAAATGGACATTTCAGAATGCCACTTCATCCTGTGTCATGGTTGACGGCGTGTGTCATACCACCACGCTTGTAAAGTAACCGTATACAAGCTGCTCCAGAGTACGAAGCGTATATGACAGCCAGCTAAGAGGTTACCAAGAGGCAAGGACTCTCAGACCGTGTGGAACATAATTCTCTGGTCTATGACACCAAAGCAAGTGTCTGGAGGGAACCAAGCGTCATCCTCACCACATCCTGGCTAATACCAGCAGCTGATGCAGTGAAGGGTGTTGGTGAAGGACTAGTATGGGTTCTAGCAGGGTCTTTTTTTGACGAGGGCCCGGCGTGTTCCAGTGACAGACTGATTGCAGCAAAAGGAGGGCTCTTCACTCTACAAAAATCAAGAATCTATTTTTGCAAGTCCAAAGATATTGGGATATATTTAAATAGCCAAAAACAGGATTTAGCTTAACGTACGCCTGTCTTAGGCCAACCCATCCACTATATTTTTTGGTTGATCATCCATTCGCGATTCCACTCTGTTATGTTACTTCTGCTTTGACTTACGTTACAGCGTTTCCCACAGTTAGACTAACTTATCAGAGCTAACTTGAATACATCTGATTGGCGCATAGTCGGGATGTAAGAAGTAGCAAAAAAATAATAATCCAAAAGTCGCTGTACTTTCCACCAATGTACACATATCAAAAGTCAAGTTATAATGGTGTGCGTTACACCCACACCAGAGCTTGTCTGGTCACACAGATTCTAACCTGCCTTCTTGTGCTGTAGGCCTACGGCTAGCAGGATACACGCCCAAACAGCGATTTGAATATTATATCCATTGGGGACATCTGTAAATGTGACGTATCTAGGTGAATTGGGTTTTAGTTAGGGGCAGGCAGGGTACTTTATAATACACTGTATGTGTAGAAATTAGGGCTGTCAAACGATACTGTTCATCTGCAATAATGGCTGTAACAATCATTAAAGCCTTCATTAACCTGTCCTCTACCACTGACATTGGCCTGCAGTCCATTTAGCCATTTGAGCTGGTAAATCATATGTAGACTTCCACATGAAGATGTTTCTTTTTTACATCAGGCACCTAACGAATAATAAGAAAATATAGCATCATAGCATATATATATTATTATTATTATTATTATTATTATATTATATTTTTTATATATTTTTTTTTTTACATGCATCAATGTTTCTTTCTTCACAGGCGGCACTGTGTGCAGTTCACGTCATTAGGAAGGTTCCTGAACTGATGGAAATGTTCCTTCCAGCAACAAAAAACTTGCTAAGCGAGAAGAAACCATGGTGAGTATGATAATGGTGTGCTAATTCTAATGGCCGCATTCTTGTCCTGTTCAAGAGCATGTATTCACCAGGCCATGCCTTATTCCTGTACCTGTAAAAGGTGCTGTAGGTTAGATTTAATTTGAGTAAAGTATGAGAAATACCATAGCCATCCGCCAGCTACCAGTGAGGGAAATGCAGTGAGAGTGTCTGTCCCAGTAGATGGCGCCTGCCTCTGTATGAAACAATATTTGAGTTAAGTCTTCTCATTTCTGGACATCTCTTCCCTGATTGGCTAGGGGAATCCATCTTGCTTGTCAAACACAAGTGCAGCGTGCATGCAACGCTTCTCACTGGCAGAGAAATGTAGGGAGGGATAGAGCAAACATTTTGAGTTTAAGGTTTATTTTTTAAACTATGTTCTCTCCTGCTTGCTTTCTTTCCAACTGTCAATCTTACCTGCAGAACCTATTTAAGAACAGCTGGGAGTGTCATGTCCTTCTTTCTGGTGTCCTTTTACAGAGAACGAGTTCCATAGTCTGCCATAGGCACTGGGACTAATTTGTCCTTTTACTCTTAAGGGAAATACTAATATATATTTGTATGCCTCCATTACTTTATAAGGCGTCTTTCATGGGAGTTCTATGACGCCTATTTGCAAAGCGCAGGGCAGACAAATTGTAAGCTCCCCAACCTCTGTTGAAGCTAAGCCTATTTACAGTAGCATGTGTCTGGATGTGCCTGCGTTGGCTCTCCGGAAGGCGTGATTGAAGCTTAGCCTAAACCATGCTGCTTCTGTGCAATATTTGTTCCAGGCTTTAAATAAATAAATACATATTTCTCTGAGTTTCTACAATGATCTGCTATCTGACTAAGCCGTGAGGAGGCCTCCAGAGGTTGCTGTTATATTGTCATGTACATGTGTGCTGAACTTGTTTACTGTGCAACGGCAGTGCGCGCATCTAGTCCTCGAAGACAACGATCCATGAATGTTTAACCCTTCTCAGCTGCCTCGCTATTACCCATTACCTCTGTTGCTATTACCTCTGTCAGAACAACATATGTGGACGCTTTGTTTATCTGCGCACAGGTGTTCTCCATACATCAGTTGTGCTCCTCACTGAAATGTGCGAAAGAAGTCCAGATATGCTGTCCCACTTCAGAAAGGTATGAATACACACTCTCTACACTATGTGACCCCCGGGGAGGTGATTCCACATGTTTCCTGACTAAGCTCACTTCACATTTCATTCTCGATGCCCACGTTTGGCCTCTTTCTCCAGCTAAAATAAACCAACTTGTTTTGTAGCATGAAACACAGCTTGTATTTCCCTACTTGAGTTGTGCACCACATCCAAGTTTACTACCTCTTAGCGTTGACCTCCTCTACCACTGCTGGTTCCCTCCTGTCCTTGTATCTCAACTGGTACTGTTCATCTCCTTTCCCTACTCTAGCGGTGAACAGTGTGTTCCAGGGGACCTCATCCTCTCCTCTCATGTTCATGATCAAAAAAAACATTTTGAGCTCTTTTGAAAAAAATGAATGATTTTCCGGCTTCCCCTCCCTAACATCTGCCTCATATTTTTTCTGTCATTTGTCTTTGTTTACAATTCCTGCATTGTGTTAGAATGAGAAGGTAAGAGTACATTCTGATTTCATAGCTGGTGCATGCCACAACTAGTTCCCAACCTCACCTGTACACAACACACACGTGACCCAATCTGTCTTACGTTCACGAGTGCCATTTCTTGTGCTTTTGTTTCCAATTTTAATTTATTGGATATGTGAACGTGATCTTTTACTGTTGATTTTTAATTTTAAATATTCCTTTTGGTCCATTCGTCCAAAACATCTCTCACAACTGTCAAGGTGTCATTATTGGCTTAATATGTATCTCATTTGATCACCGTGTGTTGAAAACAATGTGTCAGGTCTGTTTTCAATTGATCACCTTGGGTGTTACCACAAGGGCACAGATAATGCATAATTTATCTGCCACTGCCAACAGGTTTTCCTATATGTCACATTGCTAACCTTCACTCTACTTATCTGTATGGTTTCCATGAGATTTTAAAATGTATGCAGCCAGGGAAATGGCTTGTTAAACCCAAAAAGATCTCAATATATTGCAATGGTATTCCTAAAGGGTTATGAATAGGTTCATGCCTTTAAAAAAAATTTAACATGTTGACTAAAATCATAGTTGGTCTGTTTCAATAATGGATGTATTATGTTGCAATTATATCAACTGATGTTCCGGGCAGTTTCAATATGTAAGATTTATTTTTTGCTTACGACAAAGATTTCTACGAATCTTAATTTCAAATTTTCTGTTGATTTGACTAATAATTATTAATCTCCATTCCCCTGTCCTTCAGTTGCATTTGCTTGGCTGTCATTGTAAATTAATGTTTTAGTTGGAGATTTTCTTCTCACACAAACACACACACACACACACACATTACAGAATCCAGACACGCACACATGCAATACAGAATCCAGACACACACAACACACACACCACACAACACACACAGCGCAATCTGAGTCTCTCCCTTCCTGTTGTGTCCCCTTCCTCAGCTGGTCCCACAGTTGGTGAGGATCCTGAAAAACCTAATCATGTCTGGTTACTCTCCTGAGCATGACGTGTCCGGGATCAGCGATCCCTTTCTCCAGGTAAGATGCCATGATCTCATCCTCCTATTAGAAGTGGAGCTACTACCTCAATGTACACCGCACCTGGTCTGGTCGTCCCATCTCCTCACTTTGGGAATGTAACTATACTCTATAAACTTACACACCTGGTTTGGTTATCCCATTTTAGGTGCGGATATTGAGACTTCTGCGGATTTTAGGCCGGAGTGACGATGACTCGAGTGAAGCAATGAATGACATCCTTGCACAGGTCGGCATTGAAGTATTTGAAGTATTGAAGCATTTGAATCCTGGTTTCCCCAAACTTCTGACTCATGACTTTGTTCATTGTATTTTTTTTAGGTTGCAACTAACACAGAGACGAGTAAAAATGTAGGCAACGCAATCCTTTACGAGACCGTCCTGACCATTATGGACATCAAGTCAGAAAGCGGCCTAAGGGTCAGTTGATTCCACTTGATTTCTACCCTAAGCAAAAACATTTTCAATCTGTTGTATTGTGCTTTTTCTCTTTGTGAATGTTTTTGTAATTGTTTTATAGGTTTTGGCTATCAATATTCTAGGTCGCTTCCTCTTGAACAATGACAAAAATATTAGGTAGGTAGCCGTCTTATGTCTTGGCATAATCACATCATTACCCAAAATGATTGGAAGAGGGCACCAGTGTTATTCTGTTGCTCATCGTTTTCTCGGACCTCCGCTTTCCTCAGATACGTTGCACTGACGTCGCTACTAAAGACGGTACAGACAGACCACAACGCGGTGCAGAGGCATCGGAGCACCATCGTGGACTGTCTGAAGGACCTGGATGTGTCCATCAAGAGGTAGGGGTTGCCAAATAAAAACCAGGCAATGTGTACCACAGGCGGACAACAGGAAACCCAACGTTGGAGTGGATGGCCCTAATGACCCATTCCTTAACCCTAAACCCTTTACTTGCAGACGTGCGATGGAGCTGAGTTTTGCCCTGGTGAACGGCAATAACATTCGGGCATGATGAAGGAGCTGCTCTACTTCCTGGACTCGTGTGACCCAGAGTTCAAGGCAGACTGCGCGTCAGGAGTCTTCCTCGCCGCAGAGAAGTAAAACAGCTTTGTTGTTGTTCTTCTTTTTTATGCTGTATTCCCAGCAGTGGAGGTCCCTATGCTCTGTTCCACTGCCTGTGTACCATGGCTATTGTAGTCCACTGACTTGTTCTCTTTGAAAGGAGAGATGCAGTTACACATTTAATTAAAGTGGTTTCAACTAGTTTTTCTGAAAAGGCAGTATTAGCACTAGCATTATGCTGAATGTAAATTACGTTTTCTTTCTTTATTCTTCAGGACTGATGTGCTTGACCAACTATGATTTGGGATATTTTGGCAAGTTCTAAACTGACAGAATTAGTGATCAGTCAGCTGATGGACAGGGTTTCCCTAGCAACAGAAATGTAATGGATGTGTTTGCTGAAATGTTGCGAGAGAGTTGCGACAAACTAAGTTATTGTGCTTTTTTTGTTTTGTTTCATAGGTATGCACCGTCAAAAAGATGGCACATAGACACCATTATGAGAGTGCTGACAACAGTATGTATTCTACTACCAGCAAGTGCATCTTATTGTTTCAACGTGTTTTGAACTCATTAGAGTCTGAGTGATGCTTTCCTGAGTGGGAGAGATTACGCTGCCCTCAGTTTCTACAGCCGTTTTACTGCGTACCTCGTACACACCCAATGGGTGAACCCTTCTCGATCCCTGGTCAGTGTCCTGTCTTGTCCTTCAACAGTCTGGCAGCTACGTGCGGGACGACTCTGTGCCCAACCTCATCCAGCTCATCACCAACAGTGTGGAGATGCACGCCTACACCGTGCAGAGATTGTACAAAGCCCTCCTGGATGACATCTCACAGGTCAGAGCATATTCATAGATTAATAGGTTGTTTAACCCCAGCTGATCTGTACATGGGGTATTGACTTGTTCTCTTTGTCCATTTTCCATAGCAACCCCTGGTGCAAGTGTCGTCCTGGTGCATCGGTGAATATGGAGACCTGCTCGTGTCTGGGCAGTGTGAAGAGGAGGAACCCATCCAGGTACATGCATGGTCCTTGTTATTCACCCAAATACTCATTCTGGGTAGCTAACTAAAAGGAATCACATTCCAATACCTTAAGAATGTAATGTATTGCTGCAGCCAGAGACACAACACTGTCTTGTCCTTGTTAATGTAAAGGAGGAGAGCTGCTTGAATAGACAATTGTTTTCATGAAGAGAATAAATGATCAGTTTATTACTCGCAGTGTATATAGCAAGTAGAAGCATTTATTGCGACCCGACTATGTACCCCTACGCCCTACTAGATGTATACATGTTGCTGTTCTGCCTCAGGTCACAGAGGACGAGGTGCTTGACGTGCTAGAAGGCCTGCTGGTGTCCAACCTGTCGACGCCTGTGACCCGCGGTTACTCCCTCACCGCCATCATGAAGCTGTCCACACGCTTCAGCAGTGTCAAGTAGGTCATTTCCTTTGTAAACACAGCTATAGTCAGTAAACATTTTAGTCCACCAAAATCACCAGCAGGCGACATTTCACATATGCACACAGTCATATGTGAAAGTCTTGCGCACTCACAATTGATCAATGAAGCAAGAATATTTTCATTTTAACCGGTCAATTGTAATCTAATCAAAGATCAATTATTTCCCTGATAAGCAAGTATTTATTTTTGTTTTTGTCTTCTTTAGCCGAATCAAGAAGGTTGTCTCAATCTATGGAAGTAGCATCGATGTGGAGTTGCAGCAGAGAGCCGTGGAGTACAACGCAATGTTCAAGAAGTATGATCACATGAGGTAAAGGAACATTTGTGATGACGTCCACCACAACATGGGTGGATTTGGCCTAGCCGGAAAGTTTGGGTTTCTTACCACATTTGAGTGTCTTCAATGAGTGCCCTTTTACTCCAACAGGCCTGCCCTGCTGGAACGAATGCCCATCATGGAGAAGACCTCCTCGAACGGCCCCACAGATATTGTGCAGACCAATGGCGAGACGGAGCCGTCGGCCCTCGAGCCCAAGCATCCACCCCCCGTCACCCAGCCGGCCAATCAGGTGAGGGACATGTAAACGCGCCTAAGCACACGGGTGACGAATGGAGAGACTAAATGACTGGCGAAACGCAACAACACTCAGCTGCTACCCTACAGGTGCACTGCACTATACAATGAATACCATTAACATTTCACTTGGTGTACTGTGTCTGCAAATTAGTTTTGTGTTGTCATAATTCAGTAGTTCTTAATTGGAACTTAAGTGGGTCGTTTTTTCAATGAGAGCGCTCGCACTGGCGCCGCACTGCTCAGAACCTTGACTGGCCATGCCGCACCGTCCATTACCACCCATTATCTGAAATACCCCGGGGCTCGCCTGGTGTCCGGCCCTGCTTTTACACTGAAGCTCTGCCGTATCCCAGCCCTGACTCAGACCCATAGTGGATCTGAAAGCCACCAACTTTCTCCACACGGCACTTGTGTGATGCTGTCGTCTACTTTTTGCCGTTTGAAGCGTTTTTTCAAATAAAACCGTGTTTCCAATTGAATTGCTGCAGAAATTGAAAGGGGGCAAAAAATGATGAGTCGAGTCGAAAAATATAAATATTCGTGTCCTGGCAGCCCTGTTTAGAAATGTTACATGGTGGCGCTGGAAGGGAGCGTTTTTTGGGGAGGAGAATATTTATCATGCTCTCTGGCATGGTTACACATTGTGAGCAGACTCAGTTGACCTCGACTTCTATCGAGATGGTAAAGGGAAAAGATCTAGGTTCATTCACCTGGCCAGTGTTTCAATAGCAACAGTGACTTGCATCTGGCTATAGAGCTCTGTAAACTGGATGCACGATGATAATGATGCATTAGTGCGACGTGTAAGGAAAGGGAGCAACTCGTCTTCCCCAGGTGACTCAGAGTGTGAAGGCAAGAACACTCCACATTAACACCTCTTTAAAAGATACATGCACATTTGAGGGTTCAAACAAAGGAAGAACAAAGACCAGAAAAAAGCCCAGGATCAGATCAATGTTTACTTTAAATCACAACCATGAATAAGAATCTATTTTCAATATTGTTCGGCTATCACAAAGTATTCAATACATTTTTTTACAGACTTGTCTTCAAATATTCTGGTTTTTACTTTGTTCTTTTTTCTTTGTCTGTTACAACATTGTGTTATATAGAATCATGAATTACATTATGTTTCTAGTATTCATTGTATCCATGTGTGAACATGTGATAAGTCCAACATCCATACATAATGCGTAAGGGGAATTTGACACTCACCCCACATTGCACAATTGGAATTTGTACCATCCCCAAAAAACGTGAGTTTGTAAGAACAAAATCACTACATGTTTAGTACTATAAAAGAAGGGGATGAGAAGATTGGAGGCCAAATCCTGAGTACAATGACCACATTTAACATCCGTTAAGATCGAGAGGAGGCCCGTTAATTATGCAAATATTTCCCGACAGCTGAAAGCGAATCTTGTCATTTTACAGCTGTGGGTTTTACAGGGTTAAACTTTGCCCTGATTCTCTACCACAGTCCTGTGCTGTGTCCCTTAAACCTTTTGATGTTGATTACAATTATAATAATTTAAAATGGTGCGACCATGGCTGAAAACATGAAGTAAAAGCTTTATATGATGGGCAGGTGAAGGCACAGTATAATCTTCTTGGTTGAGCGTTGGTTTTCTTGGAGTAACATGTTTGGACGCAGCATAGCCAGACTTGCACATGTATTTTTCCCGCCGTCAGCCATTCCTTGGATTTAACACAGTGCAAGGCTTTACTTTTTGATGTTGGAACGACTCTGCTACAGTAGGCTCTGTTCATTATATATTAACTTACTGTAACAGAGAGACCGCAGAGTCAACACATACAGCAATGAGCAGGGACCTTGGAACGATATTGTAGGGCACACAATATTGTTCCATGCATTAACACCATTAATGCATGTGTGGTACCATTATGTCACGCATGCTCATATCAATCATGAAACTATCATAAATAAACATAATCAACACTTAATAAAAAGTGTAAAATCAAGTTACGAGACAGGCCATTTCATAGTCAAATATCCCCAAAATATAGTGAGGGTAAAAGAAAATGGGGAAAATAGGTACTTTTTGACTTTTTACTCTATTCTCTTTGTTCCACCTAGTCTATTATCTACTATGCAATTTGCCTGCATTGACTAAAATGGAAGCATCATGTGAAGTGTGTTTAGCTCAAACCCAGTGCTGCACAGACACTATGCTCACCAACACGGCCACCAGTGGCAGCCTGCCTTGCCCTTTTTTCACAAGTTGGCGGAAAAACTTCTGTTAAAGGCACAGTAAAAGCGTATTTAAGGCCTATTAAAAGTGTATTTAGTCTACAAAGAAACTATGCGACGTACAAACGGTGCAAACCTCTGAGTCAACATTTGGTGCAGTAAAGGGAAGCGTGTGGATGGCACCCCCACACGCCTACTCCAACGTCTCTGCCAACGAGCTCTTCAAGCTCCCTGAAAGTCATGTACTAAAGTTCCAATAACTGAAGCAAGCTCAGGTTACTCACCTTATTGTAATCTATTTCAAATCACCTGTGTGTATGGTTCCTTTTTTCAGGTTATTATAATTTTTTTGACTAAAGGAGGTTCTTTCCTGGTGTGAATGCCCTTTTGTTGCAGGCTATTAATTTGTTGGACCTCCTCGTGGGTAATGACGTGGTGCCGGTGATCCAGACCAACCTGCCCAACAAGCCGGCGTCGG
The DNA here is from genome assembly GCA_002895965.2 of Coryphaenoides rupestris. Taxonomy (NCBI): domain Eukaryota; kingdom Metazoa; phylum Chordata; class Actinopteri; order Gadiformes; family Macrouridae; genus Coryphaenoides; species Coryphaenoides rupestris. Next base: position 377,341 of record PIJE02000270.1, read on the forward strand.
CTGGAGGAGAGCTGCTGGTCCTGCTGGGAGACCTCTCACTGACGGGTAGGAGGCTGCCCTGCTGCTGTCAGGTCCTGCACCATTAGCTCTGCGTTATGAGCTAAACATCAAAGCTGCCATCTTCTATCAGGGTCGGGAATCGCAGGGAACCTCATGATGAGATATTACATGGATTTTTTTTTGTGCGTGCAGATTTTGTTAGGATCCTGAAAATATTCCGATTGTTCTTTTTTTGTGCAATTGTAGTTTACGTGGCTTAATGATTAGGGTCGGGTTCTACAGGTCCACTACTGTTTTGTTTTTTTAAATGAACAGTACCAACAGAACACCACAGCTAATGCAAATTGACAAGAGCATTCTAGTGGCCTCTGTAGGACGGTGCCAGTACTTTCTTGCACTAAGATTGCACTTAATCATTTTTAAAAATGTATTTTTTCATCCCTACCATTACATCTACGACTATCACCCCTTCAATTCCGCTTTTATCTTATTAGACATTTTGTCTTTTTAGACTTTCATTCATTGATTCATGACCTGTGCTCTGCCTGCTGATGTCACTCATGTTGTACCGATGAGTGCGGAGATTGAATCATATTTATCAAATTTTCACTGAATCATATTTTCACTTTGTGTACCTAGAGGTACCACCTCTGTTCATGAAGGAATGTGTGTGTGTGTGTGTCATGTTGTGTCCATGTCTCTAATCTGATGTTTACACACAGGTGGTCCGGCCCCTGCCCCTGCTCCGTCCGTCCCCGCCCCCCAGCCTGGGTTCCTCCTGGACGGCCTCTCCTCACAGAACCTGTTTAATGACATCACAGCTGCAGGTTAGCCCCGCCCTCTTATTTGTCTTTAGCATTGACGTCCTATTGACCCGCCTTTACACCCCTGGATTGTACATTCTACCACACAATGCCGAGAAGCATTGGTGTTGCTTCGCCTGTTTAACACGTTGCTGACTTTCAGGTATCCCATCCATGACAGCGTACAACAAAAATGGCCTCAAAATAGACTTCACGTTTGAGCGAGCCAACCCTAATCCGAACGTAGCCGTCATCACCATCCACGCCTCCAACACCACGGAGGCCGATATGACAGAATTTGTCTTTCAGGCTGCAGTACCAAAGGTAAGTTGTTTGGTATCCTGTTGTAGTTTGAACGTGTGGTTTCCAACCCAAGGAGCATGTGACGTAATGTGCTCTCTCTGTGTGTCTGTCAGACGTTCCAGCTGCAGCTGCTCTCCCCCAGCAGTAATGTTGTACCCGCGCTCAACCAGGGGACTGTCACCCAGGTCATCAGAGTGCTCAACCCACAGAAGGTAAGACTGTTTTTTTTCTTTCCTTCCCCACCAGGTCCACTTTTTAGTTTAGTCCAGCTAGCTCCCTCCTAAAGGACACAGACAGACAGCCGGTTAATTGCAGAGATGGTAGATCTGTAGAATAAATTAACAGCTAGCACTCTCCCTTGAGTGTTTGTGTGTGTGTATGTGTGGCAATGGCTGGTTTAACCTGTGGTTCACCTCAGGTGTGCATCCCACCCAGCCCCAGATTGTAACAGGGCCAAGTGAGGCTGCTTAAACCAGCCACCAACCACACACTCCACATAATGAATGCCACCTAATGCCTCCAATAAGAGCATCAAAGAGGCAATCTACCTCATCTCTGCTGTGTCCTACAGAAGGGCCTGAGATGATTTTGCATCGATTTTTGTTTTGTTCCACGTAACGTAATCCTCCTCAACATATTTCAGCAACAGCTACGAATGCGGATCAAGCTGACGTACACCCACAAAGGCTCAGCCGTGCAAGACCTGGCCGAGGTCAATAACTTCCCCCCTCAGTCCTGGCAGTGATGGGGCCGCGCGGTGGTCGCTCCCTGTAAGCCCTCCCCAGGGGAACTATGGCAAATGATTCCTCCTTTAGCCCACCCCTTTTTCTTTCAACGGACCCCCCTGTGACGTCACTGCAGGCCTCTGCCCTCGAGTTGCATGGGAAGCACCAGAACATCTTAACACGGGAACAAAAAAAAACAAAAGGAAAAAAAACAACCACACAGACGTGAAGGAGAGCCGATTGACTATTAACATCATCAGAAAAAAATCTGACAACATATCTATTAACCCACACCCTGCCCCCACCCCTACATCAGTTTTTTTATGTCAGAGAATTTGCATTTCTCTACATTTCTACTCCTCACTAATGCAGACACACGCTCCCCCAATGTTTTCACTATGGTATGGTCCACCTTTCCCAAGTCACTGTAGAGCTTTGTTGGCCAGGGAATGTGCACTTGTCATCTTTTTGTTTGTTTTTGTTTGGGTTTTTTTCTGTTTTTTCTGGTTTCTTTTTTATTTAAGAAAAAAATTATTTAGGTATTTAAAATGTTGTTTTAATGAACTTAAAATGTCACTCACATGAAGCACATAGTTTGTGTAGTCAAGAAATTCATTCAAACACGCGCGTTATCTGCATTTTCAGCACTTTGCCCCGATACGCATGTCGATGGTTGGATCATGTTCATCTTGGGGCACGGTTTTTGAGTCGTGCGATGTCAACTGTAAGGGTTTCTTATGAAGGTGTATTGTAGTCCTTTTCTTTGTCATTTTAATGATCATTTGGCTTCCAAGCATGTTTTGAGGCTTGTTCAGATCACAGACTGCTTCTGGCGCCGACACTGATGACCTGGGAACTCCAGGTGCCCACCGAGGTGTCATTATACCTTTAGGGGAAGTTGGTAGTCAGCAGTGTGCTTTAAAGATGGGCCCATAAACTGCTCATGATGCCTAGTAAATAAGTCCTTGTCTTTTTTTTTTTTGTGTGAAATCAATTACTTTGTGTTCACTTAATTCAACATATTGGCTTGGTATATGGATTTAGTCGAGGGGGTACACATCTTTGTCATTAATACACAAGTTTCATTCATACGCCGGTAAATCGATTTAGCTCTTGGATATGGGAATTATGATTTTGTCATTTTTGCATCTGAATGCTTTTAACGAGCAACGAGAATCTATACAAAATACTGAGCTATTTTGTCAAGTTCTGTTTTTATCCTACTTTACCGAACTTGCTCACCTTGCAAGTGCATGTCAATGAAGTCTGTTAATGAATGTAGTTAAATGCACTGAAAGCTTTTTCTTTCATGTTTCTTTCCTTCGCGTCTCTTTTTAAGGGAGACGGTCATCTTTTGGCACAATGTTTATAATAGTATGTTTATTTCTGCAGTTATTTTGACAATATTTATGCCTGATATCAAAGTGCTGTGCCTTTCTGACATGACTAGATAACTATTAAGCTGTCCATGGTGGAGTTGGTGGAGACCCCCGTCTGCTCTCTTATTTTGGGGGTTTTGTCCTCGTGAAAATAAATTAAGGAATATGGGCCAAATTGATCTAATATTTCACTTCACACAATACATTTTTTCTGAACCTGAACCTGATGTTTGTATGAGCAAACATGTTATGGAGTGCTCAGGTGAAAGCTTGGCTAGTGCAAGTTATCCGTTCAGAAAATGGTATGGAGATTTAGTATGTTAAAGTGTAACTCCTTAACATAAATGAAACGCCACCGGAAGGCCACCACATAAAATCACTTACGTTATCTACTAAAACTGTTGAGGTCCGCGGTTTGCTTTCTTTTTCTGTTGTGTTGTTGGTTATTAATTGGTCCACTTCAGACTCCAAATCAGTTCCAACCATGTTGGCGATAAAGAAACCTTAACCTTAATACCTCACAATCGTTTATTTGTCTTGTTAACCCACACTTGCACAGTGAACTAGAAGCGGTGTTGGATTGCAATCAAGGGGAGTGTCTATACAGGAGTGTCTCGGTGGTTACATGTTGGATTGGCCTGTAAACTTATATTCACTATGCTTCACTATCTAACTTTTATGACCAAATCAGAGAAACTATTTAGCTTTGGAAATATTTTTGAGCTACCATGTGTATATGAGAAAATGATTGCATTCAATGTAACTTTTCTGTTGTTGACAAATGCTATATTGGCTTTCCTTTCTGTACATATTGAGGGCTTTTACAATTTTTGTCTTGTACTATCTTCATCCTTTTTTTAGATCAACCATTTTCTAAAGCTTCCAATTCTTCACGTCGTATATTCGTTGAATAGTCAAGCACATGGTCTCCAGGCTCCATGTATCATCACTCATTCATTGTAAAAGAAAAATATCTGCTGTCTGTACATTGTATATAATTGTAAAACAAAAACGAAAGCTAATCCACTTAAATTAATCCCATGTGAAAATTTACAAAGATTAGCTAGGGACTATAATTCTATACATATGTAAAAACAGAAAAAAAGAAGAAGAAAAACTCCAAGATGCAAATGAGCTGCATTTGATTTACTGCTCATATTTGATTGGTTGGTCATCTTTTTACTTCCTTTGCTAAGTTAGGGGGTTGAGTTATCGAGCTGCTTGTTATAAAGGAAGGTGGTGGGGGTGTGTCTGACGTGCTAGACCTAGTCTTGAGTGATACTGTACTACTGAGAACGCTGAGCACCGCTCAGTTGCAGAAGCAGCGGCCAGGACCCTGCCCTTTTTAGAAACGTTCCCTTTTAAACGGGAGCAGGGTTTGTTGGTTTTGCCAATTTGTAACCTTTTTCCTCTGGCCTTATACATGTGTGCAGTTAATCGTTTTGCACTCTGGACTAATTGATTCTAATTAATGCTATCTGACATACAAATTACTTAATAAATGGTTGACCTACCTGCACTACATAGTTTTCATTAACAAGTGATTCTCACGGTGTCCCTGCTGGTTTTCTGTGCCCCACATTTTATTTTATTTTATTCAGTTGGGCTGTTAGATGGGCTGTTAAACCATTAATAACACATCGCCACTGATTTACTTTCTATTATGATCTATTTTCCTTTAATTACAGATTTCCATGTGGCCTGGGTTTGGCATAATGTTTCATTTGGTCATATCCGGTTGATTGTGAGTTAGTGACTTCATCTACATTTTGACACCGACTGTCAACGATTTGTAAAGGACCTTTTTTATAGAAGTTATTTCACTGCTGTTTTACCTTAAACGTCTTAAGGTTAACATGCATGCAACTGCTAGACTAATCTCCACAAGGGGGTGCTATTTATAACGGAGAGCTTTCAGGGTGGTGGAAAATGGTTTTTGGTTTGTATTGCCGTTTTACACTAGTAACCATTAACTTTCATGTCAACCATTCTCTTTTCTAATGTCCAGCAAATTTGTGTGTGTGTGTGTGCGCGCGCGTGCGCTTGGTCAGAAACATTTGGCTGCAAATTTCTATTCAAATCTCAGCTTCTGAGCTTGCATGTAAGAGCCTGTAAATAATATAATTTCTAATACATACCCCGGCACACACCCCCCGCCCCCCCTGAAATGCATACAAAGTACTCAATCAACTGCATCACCTTGTTTTGTTTAGATTTTAACATATAAGTCGGCGATCTTCAAGATTAAGAAAGGTCACTTTGGTTTAGTTAATTTAGGTGAATTTGGTGTATCTTCTTGCCACTGTTGAATTAACAAAAAGCATATATTGCAGCTATGTCTGAACTTCAATCTGTGTGTAACCCCATAATGATGATGTCCGGAAACACATTATCTGCATTAAATGGGAAGGCGGTGGGGGTATAAATTCAAGTTTTCCAGTCCAGTTTGACATTGGGAATGGTATCAAGTTATGTCTTCAAGGTGTGTGTGTGTGTGTGTGTGTGTGTGTGTGAGAATGTTGGAATGATGAAACATGAACTGTGTTGATGATGAAGATGAAAGGCTGTAAACTATTAAATGGGTTATTTTCAACTTTTTGCTGTGTATTATTGTCTTTGGGTTGGAGAAAATTATCAAGAGAATAAAAAATGTCAAAATAAATGTGTAATATGGTGATTTATTTGTTTGTATGTATGAGGTATATAGCTCATCATACTGACCTCTGCACATATAAACCTCTCCCATATAATTATCCTTTATTTATACTGTGTATTTCTTGATATGTATGTATGCGTATATATGTAGTTTGGCATTGACCTATTACCGGCCTATTGTACTTACTACCTAGTCCAACACGAGATCTAGCAGCCACACCTAAGTGATGTTCAACACGTGTGCTTTCTCTACCCCCACGCCGTGCAGATCATAAGCGCTCTTATCATCATTGCCCCGCCCCTTCTCATGAATATTCATGAGGTGTGGTCGGCACCTCTCTGCTCTCTAGTCGTCTCGTGATGGCGACGCTGCTGCTGCTGCTGCTGCGTGACCGCGAGGACACCGCGTTACAGCGGCGCTGCCTCCGCGTGCATGGGAATGTACCCGGCGCGTGCCTGCCTCTCTGACACATAGATGATAACACACACACGCACACACACACACACACACACGATGGAGGACGGGGAGGGTGTTACAGTGACAGCGCTCTCGGTGACCACCAACAGCCCGCGGGAAACGGCACAAGGAGGAGGCGGCGATGATGATGATGATGATCACGTCGAAGATAACGGGAGGATGGAGGAAGGACCACAGCCCGGCAGCCCCCCCGCGGCGCTGGAGGACCGCCGCCGCCGCCGCCGCGAGGGCTCCGCTCCTCAGCCCGCAGTCGAGGAGGAGGACCGCGAGAGTCCAGCAGCAGCAGCCGCCCGCGGAGCCGCCGTCCCCTCCGAGATACGCGTGTTAAAGGCAGGTCGTGATTTACGAGGCATGTGGGGGTTTGATGGTGGTGGTCGTGGTGGTGGTGGTCGTCATAATTACACTTATTCGACAGTCGCCTGACGTGTGTGTGTGTGTGTGTGTGTGTGTGTGTGTGTGTTTTAATTGGCTGCTGTGCGTGGTGATTGACACCATGCGAGCCACAACTAGTTGGGATCTGGACTGGACGGGATGGACGGGGGAACGTATAAGATGCTGGCCTGCTTCATTTTAATATAACACGACTGTCTGCTGTTAGATGATGATGTTGTATTAGAGTAGTGATGTTATAAGTGATACAAAGGGGCCGTAGGGCACCTCCCTTAAACACCTGAGTTCGGTGCTGCATGAGTCCTGCAGAGTCCACACACTGGGGAATAATAGGCTATACAGTATACCCATATATCAGCATCGACAATAATAATCGACAATAATAATGATTCAACATAATCATTATTATTATTTTGTATTTATGTGTAACCTGTGATGTGTGCTTGATGTAACAAAAAGGTCAAGTCCTGTGGCGTGTGTGTGTGTGTGTGTGTGTGTGTGTGTTGCTTAATTGACCCATATTGATGGGCCCACATTGCCTATAAAAAGAGTCTTTGCAACATTAAAAAGTTAGCCGTTTGTTCCTCTCAGTAGGCCTATATATGTCAGTGTGGATCCAATTTCTCCGGCGTGTGCTTATTATGTGTTTGCGGGATATCAATAACTATAATTATCTCTAAAAAGAGACAAGCTTGGCTGTAAGAAAATGCTGCTTTTAGAAGGTGAGACTCTGGCTTTCATTTTTACATTTTGTCTGCACAGGGATACAATGACTATTACAAATGAATATTACAGAATAAAAGATATCAGACATATAACACCTATCTATGAGATTGCTTGCTCATTAATCTAGCCTATAATAAAGTGCACAAGGACAAACTTTGCATGATAAATCATCATTAATCAACATCTGTCATGAATTATTGTCACAACACACTTAAATAAATTATGGTTGTCAATAAAACTTGAATATGAATAAAATGTCACATTAATTCTATCAAACAGTTCCACATTTGTGGAGACTGCATGATAATAACAATCGCATAGTCATTCATTTGTATATTAGTATATCAAATGTAGTAGCTCTTGTACAGCTCTCAATGCTGGTCTTGATATGCATCAAGCCAAGTAGTTCCAGTCATGCTCTTGAGAATCCAACCAGTGTGTGTGTGTGTGTGTGTGTGTGTGTGTGTGTTCTGCACCGTAGCGCAACATGAAGCGGATCGGGAGCCGGGGCTGCGTGACCAGGAAGACCCGGTTCGGATCGCGGGAGCGCGACTGGCTAAAAGGCGACGCGCAGCGGGGCTGTGTGTGTGTGTACGGCGGGGCGGCGGACCCCCAGCCCCCGGCCCCCGGCTCGGCCCAGGCGTGCTCCACCCCCCAGGCGGACCTGCAGCTGGTGCTGTGCTCCACCAGCACCACGGTGGAGGAGCTGCTCGCCCAGAGGGACGGCGAGGCCCTCTACGTGCAGCTCCATGGAGACCTACTCAGGTACTCACTGGTGATCGCTGGTCCCCCTCCAATGGTCCAGAGCTGTCTGTTTGTCTGTGTGTGTCTGTGTCTGTCTCTGTCTGTCAAATCTGTCTATCTATCTATCTCTGTCTTTTTGTCTGTCTGTCTGGCTGTCTCTCTCTGCCACTGTCTGTTTGCCTGTCTGTCTCTGTTGTCTGTCTGTCTGTCTGTCTGCCTGACTGTGTGTCTGTCTATGTATGCATGTCTGTCTGTCTCTCTATCTCTGTCTCTTGACCTGTCTGTCTCTATCTGTCTATTTGTCTGTGTGTTGATGTGGGACTATTGAGTGACCTCTCTTCTATGGGTTGCGTGCAGGCAGACAAATGCCAAGTGCCCACATTGGCACAGCGTTTCCTAAATGCTGAATGCTGCATTGGCACGAAGATCCACTCATGCCATTCTGATGGAATGGTGTTGTGGTGCAAAACCACTGGAGACAAAACCACCAGCGATGATGCAAAAGATTTATTTTCAGATTGGAATCTGAATTTCAGAATACGTCTTCCATGGAGGTTATAAATGTGCACATTGCACATTTGACAGCCAAGTATTTGATTGAGTGGAGTGTGATCATCATGGACACGCTGTAGCCTCAAAGGTCAGAGGATCGAAGAAACACAAACCAAAAGGTTTCTAATATCCGATTAGATTAGTGTGTTCTTTTGACCGGGCTTCCATCGCTGGTGTCCAGGAGGACATGAAGGATATTTGTGTTGGACATAGTTCTTGACACGTTTGTAGAAATTGTAGCAGCAGTGTTGTTGTTCTTGTAAACAGTGAACACCCCCCGAGTTCGTTGCCCTTTTCTTCCTCTTGACCTCACATCCCATTGGTCACTCTCAATCAATTAGCTATTAATGAGCTATTATCAACATAATCGCCGATTTCATTCTTAGTGCCCACGAATCTCGTTGTGCCGGACCCGATTAAAATCTGTGCCCTCCCGAATCTACAGGGGGGCAGCTAAATCTTGTGTCTTGAGACCCCCACAATACACGACAATCAGAACTGACTTCAAGCCCAATCACTTCTCCTCTCCCCTCCCTCCCTCCCTTTCCCCGACTTTGCTGAGTCAGTCGGCCCTAGAATCAACAGCTTTTGGGGCCTCGTGGGCCAGAGGCTTGCTGGAGAGAGAACGGAAGCTGCCTATCGGTGCAAAGATCATTTACACAAAGTGTGGTACATTTAAATAAGTAAATAGTAAACACGTTCATATCATTTGTGCTAATATTGTTCGGATACATTTTCCACAACATTTATTAAACGGTATAGACCTACAAATTGTGTGTGTGTGTGTGTGTGTGTGTGTGTGTGTGTGTGTGTGTGTGTGTGTGTGTGTGTGTGTGTGTGTGTGTGTGTGTGTGTGTGTGTGTGTGTGTGTGTGTGTGTGTGTGTGTGTGTGTGGGGGGTGTCTGCGTAGCCATGTGTGATGTGTGTGTGTGTGTGCTCATGTATTGTGCGTATGCCTCATGACGTCTTTGCGTGTGTGTGTGTGTGTGTGTGTGTGTGTGTGTGTGTGTGTGTGTGTGTGTGTGTGTGTGCTGAAGGCGGCTGGAGCCCTCCGAGCGTCCTCTCCAGATGGTGTTTGACTACCTGACCGCCATGGGCTATAAAGAGGCTGGGCGCCTGCAGCGGGAGGCCGCCAACTCGGACCTCAGCTGCATGATTCGCTTCTACAGCGGTGAGTACAGCTGACAGTCACACAGCATCTCTATGCACCAGGGCCCCGCCTGTCCCTCTGGGAGCAGATCCCTACGTCACCCACAAATTAGAGAGAAGGGGGATCTTATCGTCTGCTCACCTGCTCTCTCTCTCTCTCTCTCTCTCTCTCTCTCTCTCTCTCTCTCTCTCTCTCTCTCTCTCTACTCTCTCTCTACTCTCTCTCTACTCTCCCTCTCTTCTCTACTCTCCCCCTCTCCTTCTCTTACTCTCCCCCTCTCTCTCTTCTACTCTCCCCTCTCTCTCTCTCTCCTCCCCTCTCTCTCTTTCTCTCTCGCTCTTTCTCTCTCTCGCTCTCTGTACTCTCCCCCGCTCTCTCTCTCTTGCTCTCTCTCTCTCTCTCTCTTTCTCTCTCTCGCTCCCTCTACTCTCCCCCGCTCTCTCGCTCTCCTCTCTCTCTCTCTCTGTCTTTACAACTCTCAAATCTTACCGAAAGCACTGTGTTAATTGTTATTGGACTATTTTATTTACTGCGTTGTCATAAAGTGCTTCGTGCATGTAGTTATCAGGAGCGGGGAGGCGTCTTGCTCAAGGACACCACATTGTCACGGACATTGAGGTTTGAACCATTCAACCGGTAGCTTTGGGAAATAGACAGATGAAACGAAAACTGTGATGCGCCCGTCGTGCGGTTCGTGTGACTGATGGCTTTTCATATTGAAACACACATCACACGTCACACGCCCGTTGTATAGTTTCATGTCCCTGCCTGTGCCTGTTCACCACGGGCCTGATACTGATATGTTTGGTGGAAATGATGGAAGGTTCTGCAGCATGTTGGTGCTGCTGTTGAGCAACATCCCAGCGTTGTGACTTATGATATGACTGATCACATTGATTAGATTGTTTTATGGACAGAAACTGATACCACAGAGAGAGTATGATCTGTTTCCACTGATATCTGTTCTGGTAATGATTCATAAACAGTAACAATTAGCACTGCACTTAGTTAAGTTTCCAGTCTGCAAAAACATATGGTAATTTCTTGCCTGGCTCAGAATAAGTGTGTGTGTGTGTGTGTGTGTGTGTGTGTGTGTGTGTGTGTGTGTGTGTGTGTGTGTGTGTGTGTGTGTGTGTGTGTGTGTGTGTGTGTGTGTGTGTGTGTGTGTGTGTGTGTGTGCGGCATATTATTTGATCTCCTTGGAATGCCTAGATGTTGCTAAAGCGAAGTGAGTTTTGTGGGAAAGATTGCTGCAAATTATGAGCATCATGACACAGTCATTGCATATAGATTAGATTTGAATGTCTGAGACCCATTGTTTGCTGGACATCTGTAGCCCCAGTGTTTCTCTCCAGTGGAATGCTGAAGTGTTGTTCGCCCATTGGTCAAAGAAGGGCTGGCTGTACCTTTGGCCGTTGTCAGTAAGCCTTTTGGCTTAGCGCCGTGAGACTCCTCCCACTCCTCCACCAACTTGTGGGAAAGTGGATGCGGGTGGTGGGGGGTGGGGGTGGGTGGCAACACTCACGCCCAGGCCGACTCAGCAGGGCCAGCAGGGTTTCAAGTTGTTTGTTTGTGTATATTTAGGCTGAGAAATAGTCCCCCACACCATGCCGTCCTTGTCCACTGGTTCTCTCACGCTTTGACAAAAAAGCGATGACAGTAAGCTGTAGGCCAGTCGGTGGACATTGTATACACCTTACAAAATTATGTGACATTTGAATGTGGTATTAATTTGGGGTGTGCACATCTGTATGAGTCTATGTTTGTCTCTGTGCTTTTGTCCCCACGAAAGTTTGTGTGTTTTTCCATGCCAGTGCTCGGCTATGTTACCAAGGCGATACCAGCCTGTGAATTAGCAACACGAAGCGTGAAGTGTATTATTTGCGCAGGAGAAGCACAGCTCCAACCTCCTCCAGGTCTCTCCTGGGAGTGCGGCCCCAGACTGCCCACACAGCCTCCCGCTGGGGGTGGGGGGGCTGCGCAGCTGAGACCAAGACGCATGGAGAGGAGAGAGCACATACGTTGGTGAAATGCTGGATTTAATGATAGTGCAGCCGAGCTTGTGGAAGCAAGCAAGCCCCCCTCTCAGCGCTGTCCGGTCTCCCTGGGGTTTGGCCTTTATGGCTGCTGCTCACAACAGCCGGAGGATGACGGGGGGGGGGGGGGGGGGGCGTAGGGGGTCTTGCATGTGGTAGTCCATCTGGGCTGTCCTCTGCGACCCCCATGGGAGCGAGGCTTGGCTGGGCCCTCTGGGACACGGCTCTGGCCCTCTCTGCGCACTCTGTGCTGCTCTCTACGGGGGGCCAGCCAGCTCCTGCTCACTGGACACGGGACGGGAGGGAAATGTATCGTCCTGGGATTCCGCTGGTTTAGGCAAGACTAAATAGAGTTTATCTGGATTCTCCCGGGAAGCCCATCTTGCCAGATGTAAACTTAAAGCTGCCCGTGTGGGCCGAGCTTCAATTCCATGGACATGCATTTGGCAGCCAAAGATGACTGATCATGGATTTTGTTTGGTCGTGGCAATATTGGTTCACGACAGAGTCAAGAAAGGCTATTCGGTTCATTGCAATTTTAATTTTTTAAAAATGCTGAAGTCAAATATAAGCGTATAGCATTCGGTCCTTAATATAAACCATCTATAACATTGTGTATACTGTGTATCACGATTAAATTATGGTCATCAGAACAGCCCTAGCCTTGGTCATTGGTATACTGGTTCCATAAATTGGCTTCTCCTATACCTATATTACTTGTAGGCACTTATAATAAGAATTTGAATACTTTAACACCCAACTCTGTGTCAATTGCAATTCCAACAAAGGTTCTTGGCTATGTGGTTAAATCCATGCCTGTAAAACACTAATCTGTTTATACTCCATATATACATGTATATACTTTGTAACTTCCAAATATAATACTCATTTGGTGAGTGCAAGATGAAGGTTTTAGGAGACTATTTTAAGGCACTATCGTAGTTTCTAACAAGTGGCCAGTCGAGCCCTAACCACAGGGTTGATGTTGAGAACCTTTTGGCTTGTCCAGAGTAAAGACAGCTTTAGCTTTTTCAGGATAAATTTTCCGTTTACCAGTAGTCATGGACAGATTTGCCTTTTGCGTGTTGGCCAAGGTGAGGGACCACTGACAACGGGGAACGACGATGCCTACTCTATTCGGATGTATCGGTTCCTCTTCTGCGATCTGAGTTTTAAGTGATCAGGCCATCTCCCCATTTTGTTGTGGTTCTGCCGGTCTGGTTGTTTCCAGTAGACACCCAGTCCATGTTACATGCGTCTACAGATCAGCAATTGGTCAAAATCAATTTGAAGCGAAAGAAAATAAAACGCCCCGTTCACCCAGATTTGAGCTTGTCTGCCAAATGAATAAAATGGCATTGACATGTAAAACTGAAAATAGCTAAACTATTTTTGAAAGTTGAAATATGAGTCATTATATAGATTGTAGAAGATTAATTCAGGTAAAAAAAAATCTCTCTCGGGAGCCAGCTATAATTTAAATGTTAATCTGATTCCCTTAAGCCACTGACCACTCTGTCTGGTGTTTTTTATTAACTTGGTTATCCAGCACTTCTTTTGTTAACCATAATCTTTTAGTTTGCTTTGATTGTTCTCAACCTCACCTGCAAGTCGATTTGGATAAAAATGTTAAATGACTACTAATGATGTGAACGTATGGTTACAGCCATTCAAATAACACAATTCTAAAAGTATAACATGAAATTAAAACCATTAATTTCCCCACATGTGTAAATCTCCCATGTTCTGCGCATATAAACTTTTCTTTCAATAACAAATAGAACCAGGATTTATTAGCCTATTTTCCATCGATATATTCGCTTCTGTGTAAACTGAATTCCCCACATCATTCAGCCAAGTTATGAGGGGATTTTGTGAGAGGTTAGAACAGACTACCAAAGAGACATCTCATCTGGTCAGATTCATATTTTTTGCCCAAAGGGCCGAATTTGGACTTTGTATTCACCCCGCTGACCTCCCCGCATGGTAATTAAATTGTAATCTGTAGCCAGCGGTACAAGCCCTGGATCTTAGGAGCATTGTGTCCTGGTCTGCACTTCACTCAAATCATGGAATGAAATAAGCAATAGCATTCATTCTGAAAAGCCTTTGTGCCTTCTAATGATACCGTGCCAAAACACACAATCACCATCCCTTCTTAGCGACGGCTTGCTTCAAAGATCGACAAAGATTTGTGACACATTTCAACCGTACGAAAGAGGCAAAGCAGGAAGAGCAAAACCATGAATATCATAATATTTGCCATATCTGAAGCAAATCCAGTCAGTGGAAAACATCAACGCATTCCATTTGTCTAAAAGGTACTTTTCTCCTCAATCAATCAGTTTCCCTGATTTACCCATGTCGACGATTTGCCTCACTCTTCATATTAGCCGTTCACCCTTTTTATGACACTTTTTTGCACATGAAATAGATGTCAATCCTATTGGACTGCACTACATCTCCCCAAGGAGCGAATGTGACACCAGGGTGAATGAATGAATGGCTTCTCAGGGAGCATTGTGCCTGAAGCCTCTCTGGGGTTTTTGGATTTCATTTGCAATAACATCATACATCAAAATGTTATGCAATCCTCCACCTCTGCTCATTTCCCAAAGCGTACTTTATGGTGAACAAGGAGGACCATCAAGTATTATCTGTCAGTCAGACAGGGTAAGGCTACGCCGGCCGTTCTGCTGAGCACTCAATGGATGTTAGATTGAACTTTGATCTTTTTATTGTTTATAGGAGTAAATGTCTTTTTTTATTGCAGGGATATTGAATCAATGAGAGTTGCAGAACTTAACAGTGAATCCACATTGCAAGTACTCCACAAAACGCCACGCCAAGTACTGTACATTATTGCTTTTGTTTCATTTGTCACAGGTGCACGGACGCAAAATTCTCTTCTCTGTGCGCATAATCATGAGGTCGGCCGTTTTGTTCTCGAGCACGGCACGTTTAAAAACACGCAAAAATTAGGCACAGCTTAAAACATTTGTCTTTTTGGATTGTAAGACTCACCTCTTCAGAGAGTTCCCCTGGACTCTGCATAGCCTCCATCCTGAACCCCCCTCTCCTCTCCTCCCTAACCCACTACCACTTACCCCAACCCGGCTTTGAATCCCCCCCCCTTCTCTGATCCATCGCACTTACCTGCATGTTTATACGTCTTGGCAGTACAAAATAGTACTTAGCATTGTGTAGCATCGTATCCTAGCTATCTTACTGTTCCTATCCTTGCTGTTCCTATCCAAGCTATCATCGTATCCTAGCTATCTTGCTGTAAACCTAGCAATTATGAACACTTTCAGCATCTGCACAGCTTTTATTATTGCATTCCCGCTCTCCAGGGATGTTCAACTGGAAAAAAGTTTGTTGACCTGTTGGTGGCATTAACAGTCCGTAGTTCCCTCCCTGCGCTATATAATACTATTTTATGTGCGACTGATAGATGATAGAAGGAGTGGGCGGGTGGATGGAAGGATTAATAGAATGAATGGTCATAATAAATGTCTTCTCTGCGCTGCGGTTTATGATGTCTCAGATGTCTCTGGTCTCTGATGTCTCTGGGATGGATGACTGAGGATCAGACACTTTATCGATCTGGCGGCCAAATTGCTCTCAGACAAGTGAGACTCAGTTCAGGCCGAGCCTACCTGCTTGGGAAGAAAAAGTTTAGCAGGCTTTTGACGCCCCCCTCGTGAAGTAACAACAGAACAGGGTAGCTGGTGAGATATCAGTGTGTAAGAGGCCACTTCAACTGTGGACTGATCAGCAACATGATGAGGTCAAGAGCAAATACACGCAAGTCAGAAGAGGGTTAGGTGAGGGTCCTCCTCAGCCTGTGTGTGACTGTAGCTGCTGTCTGCTTCGTCCTTCAGCAGTGTCAAACAATTACATTAAATATCCATAAGTTGACAGTGACAAAGGCACAGCAAGGCAAGCGATTCCTCCATTTGACCGATACACCTGGGTCAGGGTTAGACATACTGAGATGTGTGAGAAAGCCTTTTGCTGGTGTGTAATGCAGCACCAGAGCCGAACTGGAGAATGAGCCACAAAAAGACTTAAAATGAATAATGTAATCTCCGTTACTGACTTTAAAAACCCCCTGAAACTTTTGATGGATCACGTCTGTGAACTTGAATCTTCCATTTTTTGATATCTTTTAAATATAGGTGTTCTACATGGATAAATAAATGTTAAGCCATACATATACATATGCTTTAATATACAGTATATACAAACGGTCAGATATACATACATTTACAATGTTGTGTCTCCTAAGTTTCATTTTGTGTTTCTCAAAGCTTGATGACACACCGACAGAATTGAACTCAGATGTGATAAGTTTTTCAGTTTGGAATTTATGAAATAAGAGACAACCTAATCCTCCCCAATTAAAAATGCTGAGACCCAGTGAGATGCTATCGCTATGACTTAATGCTTGTTATTGTCGTGGAGAGCATAATATACTTTAATATACTCAAGGCGTTGCGTTCTGACTTACATTAGATAATAGGGCGGTGTCCCGGACCTGACTCCCTGTTCACGGAGACCACTCCTCCAAGGGTCAAAGAGTCATCACACGTTTGTGATCTCATATTCTGTACAAGATTGCCTCTTTAATGTACTGCTGTGTTTTCTGTGGACACGGGTGTAGATGTTCTGTTTCTGATGCTTTCCATTCCATTTTTCTTAAACCAGTCAAGTCATCAAGAACAAATTCCTAATTACAATTACGAATGCCTATTTACTGAAGTATATTGCAGAAGTATAAAATAGCTTAAAAAGAATACTAAAAACGCAGATAGATAATCGATAATAGATATAGCAGACATCAAAAACAAGCACAGACATTAAAAATATAAGCACAAATAACAACAAGGAGACATGAAAACATAGACATAGAAAACATAATCTCTTGAAGACTGGATTAGCAGAGGCCTATCAAGGAGGGGTTTTTGAAATCAAAAACACATGACATATGCCTCTCTCTCTCTCTCTCTCTCTCTCTCTCTCTCTCTCTCTCTCTCTCTCTCTCTCTCTCTCTCTCTCTCTCCCCCCCCCCCCCCCCCCTTCCCCCACCCAGAGCGTCCAGTGAACGTGGACCAGCAGGACCGGACCCTGCTGAGGGGCGTGTTCAGCGTGCGCAAAGGCAAGACGCAGCTGCACAAGTGGGCGGAGCGTCAGGTCATCCTCTGCGGCACGTGTCTGATGGTGGCCTCGGTCAAAGACAGCCTCGCGGGGAAGATGCACATCCTGCCCCTGGTGGGGGGGAAGGTACGGCTCTCTCAGTGTGTGGTGCTTTGCTTTGCTTTTCCCCCCAAAGGCGTCTTTCTGTTTAACTTTTTTAACCCCTCAGTGCGTGTAGCGCTCGCTGGCTGGAGTGCAGCAGATGCATCAACACAGCTGGGAGGGGGGAGACCGCTGGAGTGGGGCGGTCCTGCAGCAGCGGTCCTGTTTATATCTGCCGGAAGTTGTTTTTATCTCTCTCTGCTTTTACTGCAGGAATCCATGAATGTTAATGTGTTTTGGTTTTTTTGCTTGATCGATTATCCATAGCATTTTTACAACTTGGTTTCCAGATGATAATAAAAACAAAACAGTTATCATTATGCTCCCTTTTATGCAACACCGAATTCCTGTTTTAAGTGAACGTGTGTGTGTTGTTCTCTCTCCCTGTGTGGATGTTTTTCTGGTGGTGGTGGTGGTGGTGGCGATGGTGGTGGTGGTGGCGGTGGTGATGGTATGCGAAGGTGGAGGAGGCGAGGCGGCGGCAGCACTGTCTCGTGTTCAGCTCGGCCGGACCGCAGGCCCAGACGTACTTTGTCAACTTTGACACGCTGGCCGACTGTCAGCGGTGGCACCGGCAGGGGTCCAAGGTAAGCACGGAGAGACACGCGCGTGTGGCAGGTGATGATGATGATGATGATGTTGACGTCGTCGGAGCAACACAGCTGTTGGCCTCTGGAGTAACCTCATGTTTCTCATTCAACGTTGTATGTTGTAGCCCTGCAGAGCCCAGACCCCTCTGTCCACACACACTCTGTTTTCGCGTCGGGGAGAGGTATCTCTGGCTGACCCCGTTATCACAATTGTCTTGAGCGGCACGAAGCCCAGGATGCAGCGAGGGTGGAACATTTGCACGTGTGGAGGCGAGCCCTGGCATTAAAACGGCTAAATCCAAATCCCTGTGTAGCATTGCGGGTGCAACACGGGGATAACGGAAGAGAAGGGACAATTCCGACTGCCCAATGGCAGCCGACATCCGGTCAGCCAGACTACCTGCAATGTGACTAAATGACGAGTTCAGACGTTCATTGCTCTGGGAAACAAAGGTTATAACCGAAGTGACAGAATCACATTGAGTCGGGAGAGTTACCTGCATTCATGTACACCTCCACCTTCCTCCCCCACCTATCGTCTGCTGATTGGTGCTGATTGACAGTTAATTATAATGTGAATATTGTGCACAGATAGCACGCGCACATTCCTTACACTCATCGAAGTTCACTTCATCCACTCAGCCGTCATCTTGCACAGGTGTCTGTACAGAGACTCCACCCTGCCCTGTGCTTGCTTCCATACAAGCACTGCACGGGGCGGAGTCTCTGTACAGAGACTCCGCCCCGTGCAGTGCTTGTATGGAAGCAAGCCAGAGAGGGCCATAGAAAACACATCGCACACTGTGTTGCACGCTGTTTGTATGTCGCTGGTCTAGCCCGGTCCCCTGAGCCCATCGGCCCACAGCCGTTACATCTGCTCTGCTCCCGCCCGCGGTGTGTCTCTAATATCCTAATTAATGTCCATTGTGTCTGGACTCCTTCCTGAGTCCACATGGCCTCCGTGAGATTGTCTAGTGAGGCGGAGCAATCACACAGCGTGCCATGGGAAGCCCTCTCCACCCCCCTCTCCCCCGTCTCCCCCCTCCCTCTTCCCCCTCCTTCTCCCCCCCTCCAAACATAAAATCCCATTAGCTGCAGATTTATCCTCAGTCGGCAGTGTGTGTGTGCGTGTGCATGTGTGTGTGCGTGTGTGTGTGTGTGTGTGTGTGTGTGTGTGTGTGTGTACGAATAGGCTGGTACCAAGTTGTATTCCGGCAAAGACTCAGATCAGTGGTTTCTATGGAGATGGCAGATGATGATTGATGCTGGCTTAATGGCGGATTTCAACCAAAGTGTATGCAACACTGCACACAGAATAAGAGAGTGTGTGTATGAGAGACAGACAGACAGAAACAGACAGAAACAGGGAATGAGAGAGAGAGAGAGAGAGAGAGAGCAGGGTCCAAAGAGAGGAGGAGAAAGTGTGTATGTGTGAGTCTGTGTGTGAGTGCGTGCAAAGTACTTCAGGGCGAGTAAATGAGCTGCTTAGTATTTTGTATGATAAGGATACAAGATAACTGAAGGTGCACATAGTGTATAATAATAACACATTAAAAAAAGAAAGACTCTCCCCTTTCTTGTGTATGAGTCAGATTAGTGTATCCGAGTATTGTGGGTAAAGGTATTGTGGATTGAGGACAAAGGATGAGGAAACTTCACCAAGGACTCTACACCTGCACCTCAAGCTCAATGTTCCTCCCCATTATTACTCAACTACAGTAGTCTCACAAATCAGAATTTAGATGAACAATTGTTCAAGTCTGATAGCGAGACGAGATCAGATCTGGGTGAACTGGCGTTTCACTTTCTTTCGCTTCACATTTATTTCAATCAATCGTGTTGCAGTAGGCAGTGATCTATACGCACGTAATCGCTTCATCCACTCATGCAAATGTGTTTCCCCTCGGTAGAATACCTCTGTAATGAAACAGGAAACAAGCCTTAACTCCGCCCCTTTGAGCCTTTGGTTTCTAGCCCAGGCGCCCCCCCCCAAAAGTCCTGCTAACATTGTTGGACTGCTGGATCCAGATTAATCTAAATGTAGACCTGTGTGTGTGTGTGTGTGTGTGTGTGTGTGTGTGTGTGTGTGTGTGTGTGTGTGTGTGTGTGTGTGTGTGTGTGTGTGTGTGTGTGTGTGTGTGTGTGTGTGTGTGTGTGTGTGTGTGTGTGTGTGTGTTTTAAAGGTGGTATCTCAGACAGTGTGCCTGGTGGACCTCTCATGTTACAACCTGGAGGCAGTGCCTGAGTACCTGTTTTACAGCCAGGACATCACCCACCTCAACCTGCGACACAACTTCATGAGTACACAGGGACCCGGAGGCCTGCTCAACCTGCCCAGGTAAAGGCCCCCATAGCCTTGAAACTACACTATATGGCCAAAAATCAGTGGACACCCCTGCTAATTATTGAGTTCAGGTGTTTCAGCCATACCCATTGCTAACAGGTGCATAAAATCAAGCACATAGCCATGACATTTCCACAGACATTTCCAATTCAGAATCTTTCGTAAAGAGCTCATTGACTTTGAACGCAGCACTGTCATAGGATGCCATCTTTGCCACAAGTCAGTTCGTGAAATTTGTGCCCTACTAGATCGGTCAACCCTAAGTGCTATTATTGTGAAGTGGAAGCCTAGGAGCAACAACAGCTCGGCAACAAAGTGGTCGACCACGCAAACTCACAGAGCGGGGCCGACGAGTGCTGAAGCGCGTATCGTGTAAAAATCATCTGCTGTATCACTCACTACAGAGTACCAAACTGCCTCTGGAAGCACCATCAGCACAAAAACTGTGCGTCGGGAGCTTCATGGAATGGGTTTCCATGGCCAATCATGCCAAGCGTCAGTTGGAGTGGTGTAAAGCACGCCGCAACTGGACTCTGGAGCAGTGGAAACGTGTTCTTTGGAGTTATGAATCACGCTCCACTATCTGGCAGTCTGATGGACGAATCTAAGTTTGGCGGATGCCAGGAGAACATTACCTTCCCGAAATGCATAGTTCCTACTGTAAAGTTTGGTGGAGGAGGGATAATGGTCTAGGGGGTTTCTCAGGGTTTGGGCAAGGCCCCTTAGTTCCATCCGAGCCAATTGGGTGCTTCCAACTTTGTGGCAACAGTTTGGGGAAGGTCCTTTGCTGTTCCAGCATGACTGTGCCCCTGTGCATAAAGCAAGGTCCATAAAGACACGGTTAGACGAGTTTGGTGTGGAGGAACTCCATTGGCCTGCACAGAGCCCTGACCTCAACCCCATTGAACACCTTTGGGAGGAATTAGAACGCTGATCAGTGCCTGACCTCACAAATGCTCTTTTGACTGAATGGGCACAAATTCCCACAGACACACTCCAGAATCTTGTGGAAAGCCTTCCCAGAAGAGTGGCGGCTGTCATAGCCGCAAAGGGGGGGTCCAACTCCATATTAATGCCCATGGTTTTAGAATGGGATGTCCAACAAGCTCATATAGGTGTGATGGTCAGGTGTCCACAGACAAAATGGCCGCTTTGTGACCAAAAACGTATAAGGGCCACATTGGACTTCTATGGCCGCAGTACCGAGTGCTCCGATAAAATGTGGCCACATCCTATATCCTACTCTCTGTATTCACCCCCCCCACCCCCAATTATCAGATTCTTTTAACCCTGATCTTTTAGCCCTCTCATTGTAATACACATATTCAGCATCACATATGAAATGTACAACAAAGTATACACATAATGGAAATATTCATGTTTATATGAATCTTCATTCATAAATATTCATAATGATATTTATGACTTCCCTCAGGTTCTCTCAACTGAAAAGCCTAAACTTGTCTCACAACCGCCTGGGCATGTTCCCCGAGGCGGTGTGTGAGATCCTCACCCTCACGGAACTCAACCTCTCCTGTAATGGCCTTCAAACGGTCTCCGTACAGATAGGCAACCTCCAAAGGTAGGACTCAGACATTAGAATAATAACGCAAAGAACCAATGTAAATAAAGAGTACACACAACACTTATGCAGCCATGTATACTTTAGTCATTTATGTTTAAAAAGAATATCGGTTAAATGTCTGTTGTTCCTCTTTTCCTGGGCTGAAATATTGTTTAGAAGGAAGATAATATATGATAGAAGTTATAGCTGCTTTAGCTATAAAAGTGGGTCCTGCCAGCCCAGACCGTTCATGCGTTCAGCATCAGCTGTTGTTGTTACCTTAAAGGATAACTTCAGGATTTTTCAACCTGAGTCTGACTGGGTCTGTCTACTGCAGACAACAATTTATTAAGTTTGGTAAGTATTGAGCGAGAACCCAGCCGCAAAACGTATTTGGGCTTGTCTCAGTCAATAATCGTCAATCGTTCGCATTAAAAAAAGTCCAGGTTGAAATATCATGAAGTTACCCTTGAAGCAATTCAGCCATGCATCTTAAATGATGTACTGCAGTGCTTCTCAGTACCATGCAAATGGACGTGATTTCAAACACGATAATGATAGGAGAAATGTAATATCCTAATCCTAACTCACTATCTCCACGACTCTATCTATCTATCTATACATCTCGCTCTATATTTCTCTCTCTCTCTGTGCCCCAGCCTCCAGACTCTCTCTCTGGAAGGGAATGACCTGAGCTCCCTGCCGGAGGAGCTGGGCAGCCTGTCCCAGCTGAACAGCCTGGGCCTGGCCTTCAACAACTTCCCCCACATCCCTGCAGTGCTGCAGAGGTTCGGGGGCAGTGGAGAAGCTGGCCATGGCTGGGAACCGCGTGGAGGCTCTGGAGCTGAGTGATCTGGCCACAATGAGCCACCTGAAGAGCGTTGACCTGCGGTGAGGAGCACCGACATTACACATTTCTTGGAATTGTATTCAGTGTCGTTGTAGCAAAGACACTGCGCTGCATACAGTGTGTACATACAGTACACCAGTACATACAGTTTGTATGTACTAGTGCAGTGTTTCTCAAATGGGGATACCTGTACCCCTAGGGGTACTTTGAAGAAATTGCAGGGGGCTACTTGGAACTTAACTCTAAAGACAAGACAAAACTTTACAAATTCCAGTCATCCCAAGATGTTGTGTTAAAAAGCTAGCAAATATTTCCTCCCTAAAATTACTTGCGCTGGTGTACTCATGAAAGGGGTACTTGGCTGAAAACATATTTTCAAGGGGGGTACTGTAAATAGTTTATCATGTATGTGTGTGTGTGTGTGTGTGTGTGTGTGTGTGTGTGGGCGTGCGTGCGTGCGTGCGTGTGTATATTTGGACTGTAGCTTGAATGGGCTGCGCTGGGTGAAGGGCCAGAGTCCCGAGGGAGTCCCCATAAGTCATGTGACCCACCTGGACCTGAGGGACAACGCCCTGACCTCACTGGACCTGAGCGCCCTGTGCAGCCTGGAGAGCCTGCACTGCCAGCGCAACCACCTGGCGGCGCTCACGCTCAGCGGCTTCGCCCTGCGGACGCTCCACGCCGCCAGCAACCGTGAGTGTGACGTACGACCGGGCGGCGCCCACTCAGCAGCCAGTGTGCACCCATGTGCCTCGAGGCAAGCAGCTCTAAGCAGCATCACGTGTGTCAATACGTATTCCTGACACGCAACACTAACATGCTGCGATGCTACGTTGGTTACTGCGACGCCGGTGGCCATTTTATTTACACGTAATGCAAAGTGCAACAAAAAACATATTTCTGGACAATAATGAGATTGCAATTGATTGTTATGTGTCTTTGTCCATGTGACTTATTTTGAACAATCTGCTGCTTTGTGTGAATTACTGCCAAAATCTGAAATCAGAAACAGCTTTATTTCCTTAGTTTTTTCCAACAAGGAATGTGCTTTTGTGCAATTGGTGCCTAACATTGAACATTAACCAGAGCGTAATAACATAGAAATAAAAAAAAAAGCTAAACATTATAAGAATATACTGTATATAAATAAAAATTATTAAAAATAAGCAATAAAAAAGGTGCAGAAAAGATGTGCGTGTAACACAGTAGTGTCCATGGGGGACTAAATGGCTAAAAGCAATAGCAGGATCCCCATGATGTGTGCAACATTGTCAATAATCATTCCCTAAAAAAAATCAAGTTTCTTTAATGGGGTTTCTTGATGCTGTGTTGGGCTGAAGGTGTTGCCTTGGACCCATTGAACCAGAGCATGTAATAGCTTGTAATGCTTCCTATCTCCACCTTGTTGTTTTGTCAGACCCCTGCGTACGGTTTGAGATGAACACATTAGCATGCTATCATATCAATGCCTTGATCTGCCCTCAGGCCTGAACATGGTCAACATCTACCCTGTCCCTAATCAGCTGGTACACATGGACCTGTCACGGTGGGTACTGGCTGGATGGTTTAAAAGCTATATTCTACTGCTTATTTGTTATTGGGATTCTGTTTTATTTTATGATTGCATGAAGTTCCCCCAGGCCAAAGCAAAGCTATTGCTGTATAAGACAAGTGAAGCAATGCCAGGAATACTTAATGTCCACAATGTTTGTCTCCAGCTTTCATTGAATCCAAGTGTATTGAATTAATCAATTGATGTTGTGGTTATTCCCTTAAATTGAAGTGCTTTTTAAATGTATCTCGTAACTGTTAGTGTGTGTGTGTGTGTGTGTGTGTGTGTGCGTGTGTGTGTGTGTGTGTGTGTGTGTGCGCAGGAACCTGTTGGAGTACCTTCCGGACTGGGTGTGTGACAGCAGAAAGCTCGAGGTGTTGGATATGGCACACAACGTCCTGACAGAGCTACCCTCTAGGTTTGTTGCCTCGTTATGTAACTACATGTCAGTGATCTCCCAACTTTGATCTCGGCTATGATAACAGAAGTCTGTGTCCGTGTCTTCATTGAATTGTGAACAAGCTAACAAACAAACCAGAAGTGAATGCAGCAGGTTGGCAGGGAGAGCTGTAGAGCTGCATGGTGCTCTCCAGGCTTTCTGTAGCAGTGTTGTAGCCAAGTCACAACATCTCACCGTCAGAGTCCTCTGTGCTCGAGTCCAAGTCTGATGTCACCATATCCTGAGTCATCAGAACTGAAATCCAAATAACATAACCAACATAAACAAAAATAGCACTGCCGTCACAATTGAATGAATGGTGTTCATTAAGTTATGAGTTATGAGAGGTCGTGAGACTCCTGACATAATAACACATGCGCAAATAAACACCAAGAAACCCACATGTTGCATTTAGAAACATAATAAGTAGTCCTTATTTCTGACGGGCGAGTCCAAATGCAGTCAGTGCTTGAGACCAAGTCGTGGTCCACGAGTCGTGGAAATGGGCTTCAGTAATACAACCCTGTTCTGTAGACTGACAGAGTGGGGCCAAGTTGACGCATACCAAAGCTGAAACAGGTTTGTCATTGAGGTCAAATTCTGGATTTTTCAACCTAGACCCCATTATCCCATCATTTAAGGTCTAACTGACTAATGCGGACACACATGTTTGACATTGGGCCAGTATTGAGGGCTTCAACTGCCAGTCACAAAATGGCTGCATTGTAATCCTTATGGAGTCCTGGTGGTCTCGCTAATGCCCAAAAGGGGCAATGAGGCTAATTAGTCTGTACTGTCTGAGTACAGACAAATACAAGTTTTTTCTTCACCTTTGGCTTGATCCGGTCTGTTTTGATTGTGTCTCCCGCAAGGAGAAGTTGTGTGGTGTCCGATATATCATCCCTGGACACACCAATACTGGCCCAATGTCATAAAGTCATGTCTGCATTAGTCAGTTAGGCCCTAAATGATCAGAAAAGGGGGTTGACGGTCTCAGTCTTTAAGGGTTTAGACAAGTATTGCCAATATTTCACGACTTATTACTTAAAGGACTCCTATTATACTACCAGGTGTGAGTGTGATTAGCCATTCCAAGCGGTTTCAAAAACCGGTGTCATCTCCGGCTTTTGACATCACAAGTGGGAGCCTACCAGTTGCTACAGTCCACTGGGGTAGGCTGGTAGGCTGATCTATCCAGCATACTTCTCGGTGGACACTCCCACTTATGTGAAAAACCGGAGATGACACGGTTTTTTAAAACTGATTGGAATGGCTAATCACGCTCACACCTGGTGGCATAATATGTCTCCTTAAAATAGGACAGGGGCGGAATACACTTCCAGCTGAAAAGGTACAGGGTTCAATGTCTACCTGCAGGCATCCAAGATCCATAACCCTAACCCTAAACCCTACCCGCTTTGGATAAAGGTAGCAAATGATTATTCAATCGTAAAACAAACATAATATCATCTAATATTATTCCCTGTAAGGAAGCTATGCACCAAGGTTATGTTCCTCACAAATATCATAGGTTTGTTATTTAACATGGAGTAGTAGTGGAGTAGTAGTAAGTTCCTTCATTCTGCTGCCTGACAGGTTGCTCAACAGTATGAGTCTGAGGAAGCTGTTAGCGGGTAACAACCGTCTGCAGAGAGTGCCTGATCTTCTGGACCACGTCCCCCTGGAAGCCCTGGACCTCCAGCACAACCGGCTCAGCGGGCTTCCCGACAGCCTCTTCAACAAGGCCTTAAAGTGAGCCTCTTCTTCTTCTTCATCATCATGTGTTCTCTCCCCCCCCCCCCCCCCAACACACACACACATTCTGACAGGTGATATGGTTTGTGGTGCTGCTGTTCATGATTTGTAGTTTTAGATTTTATTTTTCTTTAAAGAAATGTCAAGGCGTCTCCCATTCCCTAATTGGTTCAGGAAATCCATCTTGCCTGTCAATCACCTGTCAATCACACACGCACACAGCATCATCATCATCATCATCATCATCATCTCAATGGCGGAGAAACGTAGGGAGGGAGGGCGCAGAGAGGGAGGGTGTGACATTTTGAGGAGGTTTATTTTGAAAATCTTCCTCTTTCCTGCTCTTTTCTGCTCTCTCTCTCTCTCTCTCTCTCTCTCTCTCTCCAACTCTCACATCTCACCTACAGCACCTTTAAAACAAAAATATAATGCTATATATATTTTGGTCAAAGATGTATAAACTAAATGTCTAAATGGCCTTGGCTAGCTGTTGCAGGGCTGTGTTAAGTTGCATAATGAGAGTGTGGCTTGCTGGAGGCTGTAACATGAGCTTTGGATTCCCTGCTGTTTCCTGGTTGGGAAATCACACCAGTATCCATTAGGCCCTGAAGTACAATACTCTGATGTATTTGACACTGTATTCAAGGCTTGGATGTACTGCCAATTTTCAAAGGATTCACAGCGTAGAAACAATTATACATTGTTTTATAGTAGACCAACACTTTGCTCTATGAATAATTAAGGCAAACCACAATATTGATTTAGGTAGCTCTGGTCTGCTGTCCTCCTTCGCCTTTAGAATGACATGTTTCCAAAGTCCACATTTTCTATGGATATTACTATACAATTATGTACTATAATACTGTATCTTATGCATAACTAACTCTCTAACTAAGTCTCTTCTTCTCTTTGCTTGACATCTTCTCCCACGCACCTCAGCTTGAAATACTTAAACCTGTCGGCCAACGCACTGGAGACCCTTCCTCCCAGCAGCCAATCAGAGGAGAGCCTCAGCACGCTGCAGGAGCTGTACCTCACGGGGAACAGCCTGAGCGAGAGCTGTGGGGGTCTGCTGGGGGGACACCAGCGCCTCAGGGTCCTCCACATTGCCTACAACCAGCTCCTCTCCTTCCCTGCCAGGTGCTTTTAAAGAAACTTTGCCGTCAGTAAATGAGTTTCCTTTTTAATCACCGGTTGACTGACGCTTACCAGCGTACATATAGTGCTTAATCATCACAATGACGCTATAATCAGAGAGAGAGTTTACACACCAGCAACAGAAACAGTTTGACTAAATCGCTGACCTCGATGTCACACGTATGTATTGCTACAATCATCCGAAGATGGACTACAAAAAGCACATCTTAGATTAGAAATATATTAATTCATTACCGACATTGGAAATTTAAATAAAAAAGAAAATAGGTAAACGAAAATGCTTGTCACATTGAGAATGGTTGCTCACGCTCATCCTCCTGTCCACTCATACATGAATCCCAATTAGTATTATGTTTACATGATTGAGCGGTTGTACTCGTGAACAGCCGAATGATGAATGATGCTGCCGCAAGGAATTGTGGGAGGGCATTTTCTCCTTTCCTTTTGTAAAGGATGTTACAGTGTATCCTATGCTAGGAGATAATAAAGGAAGCATTGAAGCACCTTTCCTTAGCAATTTTAGAATTCAAACAGCTCTTATCATGGCTGCTACTTAGACCACTTCGGATTATTCACTCAGTTAGGACGCAAAAATTACTATTCGACCACAACCAAAGTGGTTCTTTCAGATTGACCCTAGCCATTCTTTAGTCACTTTCTGCTTTTAGGTACAGTATTTAAATGTATGTGTTCAGCATGTACTGATAGCATACCTCCTAATGTGATTCCAGTCGCACTGAAGCCCAAACAATAGCGTTGTCCAGGCCGGACATCAGGATCTGCCCCCCTCATGTTGGAGCTGTGTGTTTACTTACTTCTTGTGTTGTGTTGTATGGGTGTGTGTGTGTGTGTGTGTGTGTGTGTGTGTGTGTGTGTGTGTGTGTGTGTGTGTGTGTGTGTGTGTGTGTGTGTGTGTTGCAGTAAACTCAGTAAACTGGAGCTACTGGAGGAGCTGAACCTGAGCGGCAACAGGCTGCGCAGCGTCCCGTCCACCGTGTCCTGCTGCCGGAGGCTGCACACCTCGTTGCCCACTCCAACCACATCAGCGTCTTCCCAGAGGTCCTCCACCTGCCAGACATCAAGGTCACACTCATCCCTTTAACTCACAAATGCACAGATGCGTGTTTGTACGTCTTGACATTATTAATAGTGTTGCTTAGCATATTGTATGTTCTTAGATGTTGGTAATGTGCTCAGAATCACACGTCTGCTCTTATTCCAGCTACTTATGCAGGCAACCTAGCAATTATTTAACTTGTTCTATTAGCCTCATATCTATGAATGCTTGAAACCGGCTCTATTCTTATCTTTATGTACCACAGTGATATATTGATGTCTCCTTCAACAAATGTCCTCTTTGTAAGTCGCTTTGGATAAAAGCGTCTGCCAAATGCCCTCAATGTAAATGCAAATATGCAAACATGCGCATACTCACACGCACGCACGTACACATACACACACACACACACACACACACATTTGCACACACATACATGCATAGCATGTTGTTGCTAGTGCGTATATGTGGTATAGGTATGTATGAATTCACAAAAAGAGAAAAATAATTGGCTTGATCTTTCTGTGTGTGTGTGCGGGTGTGGGTGTGGGTGTGCATGTCCATGCGTGCGTGTGTACGTGTGTGTATGTGTGTGCGTGCGTGCGTCCGTGCAGTACGTGGACCTGAGCGGTAATGAGCTGAGTGAGATCGTGCTGTCGGACCCCCTGCCCGCCAGCCTCCACGAGCTGGACCTGACGGGCAACAGCGCCCTGCAGCTGGAGCATAAAACACTCAACCTCTTCAGGTGAGGAGCAGAGCACCACATCAACACACACACACACACACACACACACACACACACACACACACACACACACACACACACACACACACACACACACACACACACACATCATATGTCAGTGTCGGCATTGCTTTGAATTAATGGCGCGGATTAAATGTGCCGGCTCGCTGTGACCATTTCTAGCCACATCACCACTCTCAAATTGGACCATAACTCATCGGCGCCACCTACGGGAGACGGCGTCGGAACCTCCGCTCTGTGGAAGCACGGCTATTCTGAAATGAGTGGCCAGAGGAATAAGTGAGTACTAGATGAAGCTCCAAACCCGTCGCTCTCCATCTCTAAGGAGTGTAAGGAGTAGTGTACTGTTACTGTTAGTTCACACAGGAACTCCCTGGATCGTGTTCAGACCGGTTGACTGTAATTTGTGTTCAAAACAAATGTATTTAACAAATGAATAATATGCATGCAGTGTAGCTATGTTAATGTGTGTTCAAAGCAATATTCAGCCTATTATGCAGGCAACCTAGCAATGATGAAACTCGTTCTAATTTAGCACAGCGGTATATTGCTGTCTCCTTCAACAAATGTATTCTTTGTTAGTTGCTTTGGATAAAAGTATCGAAATGCCCTAAATGTAAATGTAAATGTATGCATTTGCATCCATCGTCGTATCAATCAATGGCAGTGCAGTGGGCCCTCTCTTCATATGGAGTGGCTGCCATCTTAGGGCCCCCGCGTAGGAAAACACTGTCACCACCGTGTTCACACAGCGAGCCTTTATCGGAAGACAGACGGTCTCTCTCGTTGGGCTCAGGCTGTGTGTGTCTGTCCTCGCTATGGACCGCTTTGGAGACGGCGCGGCGGCCGCCTACGGCATCTTCGACGGCGACCGCAACGAGGAAGTGCCCCGCCTGCTGCAGTGCACCATGGGAGACGTGCTGTCGGAGGAGCTGCAACACTCCAGCGTGGACAGCGTGTACATGTGCAACACCTTCCTCACCTCGCACAGGTGAAGAGGAGGAAATACACACACACACACACACACACACACACACACACATCTCACAACACCAAATATAGCATTTGTATATTTGTAGTTATGATTTTGTTTTTTACTATTGTTTCTTTGTACTGCTCCAATAAACAGATCACATGTATTGTTATTATTATTGCGATTAATAATATTGGTAGCGTTGTGTGTTCGTAATGTGGTAAAGGAAACTGGGCGTGGCCGGTCAGAAGCTGGGTGCGTCCGCCCTGCTCTGCTACGTTCACCGCGAGCCCTCGGATCCCGGAGGCCACTTCCGGCTGACGGTGGCCAACGTGGGCAGCTGCCAGGCGGTGTTGTGCCGCAACGGGCAGCCCTTGGTCCTCTCCAAGGTCCTCAGCCTGGAGGGTTGCCCCGAGGAGATGGAGAGAGTCAAAAACGGCAAATCCATTATCACAGAGGTAACGTGTTGTGTATTGCACTTTTGAAGAGTCAGAATGTGACATTTTCTATGCTGGTATCGTACTCTCTCTCTCTTCCTACTCCCCTCAGGATAACAAGGTGAGCGGGGTGACTTGCTGCTCCCGCCTGCTGGGCTGCTCCTACCTGTCTCCCTGGGTGCTGCCCAAGCCCTGGGTGCACACAGAGCTTCTCTGCTCCCAGGACCACTTCCTCATCCTGGCCAACCGGGCGCTGTTCGAGAGGGTCTCGTACCAGGAGGCCGTGTGCACCGTGCAGACCACACGGGACCCGCGCGCCGCTGCCAAGAAGCTGTGCTCCCTGGCGCAGAGCTACGGCTGCAGGGACAACATCGGGGTCCTGGTGGTCTCGCTGAGTGTCGGAGGAGATGGTTGCACCTGCTGTCCCCCGCACACCGCCGCCACCGGCGGTGACGACGCTCGGCCAGTGCATCCCGAACTGTTGTCGTCCATGCTAACAAACCAGCAGGGCACTAACGACCCGGGTGCCGTGACTTCTTCCATCGGTGGCACCGTCCTCGAGGTCAACGGCGAGACATCGGCATCGGAGGTGGGCAGTGAGGCTGGCTCCACTGCCTCCGATGAGCACCCCTCGTCTGGTCTGCCGGTGGCGGAGCGGCGCCCAGAGAGGCACTGCACTCTGCACCCGGGTGCCCCGCAGGGTGCAGGGTTGCCAGGAGGCTCAGCATGGACAGGGGCGGGGCCAGGGGCGGGTGCAGGCCCAGTGTTGTTCCAGCGGCAGCCCTCCTCTGCTGGCCCGCTGTTCTCCAGTAACCTCTCTGACAACGGGCTGGACAGTGACGACGAAGCGCCGCTGGACGGCGTGATCTCCAACGGCAGTAAGCTGGAGGTGGAGGTGGACATCCACTGCTGTGCTTTCCAGCTGCGCCCGGGGGCCCCGGAGAGGCCCCAGGAGCCACAGCACGCCAAGCGGGGCTCCGACTTCGCCCGCGGGAAGATGCGGCGGCAGAATAGCGTGGTGGTGTCCGCCACTAACGGCTGCCTGCTGGCCGTCTGCGGCCGGGAGATTTCTGACCTGAAGAAGTCCCCGTCCACCTCCAGCCTTTTCGGAAAGAAGCTGCCCAACGGCTCGGTGGTGGCCCCCGAGGACAGCCATAATCTCATTGAAGTGGCCCTGGAGGCCCCTAAGAAGAAGTCGGGTTACTTCACCGCCCCCGCCCAGCAGGACCCAGAGGACAAGCTGATTGTGCCACCCGGTCTGGAGCAGGCTGTGCGGGAGCAGCTCAAAGCCCAGAACGCCGTGGTCACGGGGGCTCCGGTTCCATCCACGCCCCCCTGCATCAGAGACCCTGGGATCTGGGACCACACTCGGGCCCCCGGCCTCATCCCAGCGACGGGCCCCGCTGCCCTGCAACAGCAGGATGTCTACGACACAGCGCTCTAGAAGGCCAGCGACGCAGCAGCACTTATAGGGGACCACAGTGGGACCGTGACAGCAGAAGAGCTCTTTCTGCTCAGATATCAACTCAGAACTACAGCCGCACCAGGAAGTAAGTTGTAGACGCTGACATGTCAGAGTGTCAGACTAGGGTCTCTGCATCTGGACAGTTTTTAAGTGCCACCACTTTTCATGAACGTCCATTGTGAAAATAAGGCTGGATATATATCCTGCTTATATACAGTATATAGTATATGACATCAATATAGGACACAACATTAGACCACACAGGAGCACATCATCGATCAAATATGGCAAAAAAATATCAGCAACCCTTTACTTACTTGTAGTATGTACGTCTCTGGAGCGTGTACAAGACAGACATGATGATGGTTTGGAACGTGGTGGGGTTTTAGGCTTCCTTTCCGAAGGAGTTGCGTGGAACGGAGCGGTGAGAACAAAAGTGCCTACTGCAGAAGGTCTCAAAGCTGCGAGGGTGTGAGTGTGTTGTTAGTGTGTGGGGGGAGTGGTAGCGCGTGAGGGAGTCAATTAGGTCCAGCTTCCTTGGTCCCCCTGCAATGTGTTCCGTGGGCTTTACAACAGAGCACACTGGTCTCGACTGTCTTCACCCAGAGCTTCCCTACCCAGCCTCTTCTTGTGGAAGCAGAACAAGGGTATGACAGTATATGCCAATATACCAAGGTACGACACTATACACGCTAATACACCAAGGTACAACAATATACACGCCAATACACCAAGGTACGACACTATACACGCTAATACACCAAGGTACAACAATATACACGCCAATACACCAAGGTACGACAGTAATCACCGCTAACACACCAAGGTACAACAATATACACGCCAATACACCAAGGTACAACAATATACACGCCAATACACCAAGGTACGACACTATACACGCCAATACAGCAAGGTACAACACTATTCACGCTAATACACCAAGGTACAACAATATTCACGCTAATACACCAAGGTATGACAGTATACACGCTAATACACCAAGGTACGACAGTATACACGCTAATACACCAGGTACCACAGTATACACGCTAAAACACCAATGTACAGGAGTGGGTATTAGACTGAAGAACTGCCCTTGAAGGCCAGTTAGAATTATTAATTTGTTGTGAGAAATTTTTACAAATACAAAACAGTAAAACCTTAACCAATTGATAAAATATAATGTAACTATTCCCTGTGGCATCTTATAGGTTGCAATTCATAGCCACTGAAGAAAATCGGACTAAGTTCTACCGGAATGACAACATGTGCCAGTCAGGGTTTCAGCAGCCAAGTTATTTTTAATGATGTCTTTAACTCTGAAAAATCTGGTGTGGATTTTCAATCATCAAGTTGCCAAAACATAAGTAAAAAAAACATTTGCACAGAGACAAGGAACTAAAACACAAATATTTGTATCCATTGAGTTATAGAAATCAAATATTAAAAAATGTAATGAAGACAGTGTGGAATAAATGTACCGAATAGTGTAAAATACATCCATTCATTTGGGGGTGTGATGAACATACAGTACATTTGCAACTAGAGTTTACAGGCAGATTCAGCCATAGCTTTAAGCAGTAATGAAATACCTGTTTCATTCCTGTCATTTCAGGTGACCTGTGGAACTTACATCAAGAGGTTAAAATCAGTTTTTTGCAACCAACTCTGGTACCACTTTTTGGGGATTGCAAAAAAAACTATTGGGGGTGGATGTATATGGATAGAAGTGGGTGTGATGTTACAGAACCTCAAGAGCAGTTGCCAGGGTGTTTCATTGCTGTTTAGAGGAAAAACAATAGTATTTTACATGTGCCTCTTTCAAACCTCAAGATCAATGTTTGTGGGCCACTTTGAGGCAGCTCCAACAGTGTGTCAGGTACTTGGTACTTGAGTGTTATAAGTAAAATCATCTCAACATAGGTACTACTTATCACTCATCCATAATGTGTGATCATAATACATAACATACTACATAAATGCATTGCATTTAATTTATAATCAATGTAGGGCTGATATACTTGTGGTTTTTTTTTTTTACATATGTTCCAAAGAGCTACTTATATTTTCTGGTGAGACGTGCATTTTTTCTTGAAGACAAGTGAGGGTCATGGGGTTTGTTTGCGGCCACAGGGACTCAACATAACTGTTGTCTGCGCTGCTTCTAGCTGTCATCTGATGAGTTCAGGATCCTCTCTGTAAGCGAAGCAGCAAGCTCGGGAATCAATGTGACACAAGGCAGCATCACCCGGAGAGATTCAAGGTTTCACATTCAGATATGTGCAACATATACACAGTTTGGACGTGATCGCTTTGGGAGACAGAATGCAGACAGTTATTATTGCCATGGTCTCACATGGAGATAAAACAGAGACTAGTGTTTTCTGAGAGTAAACCTTAAAGGCCTCTCAGGGCTAACAGATAAGAGAAGACAATAACCACGTCTAGGCCTACACAGCAGAGTGGAGAGCTACCAGCACACAAGGGTAAAGGAGAATAATACAGAGTTATTAACACGTGACACAACTCCCAACACTAACTATTGAGTTTTGTCCATGCATATACTGTAAATTGCTACTTGGTAACACCCTATCTATTATAGAACTGCTACTTTTCTGATGAAAATAGTTTACATCCATTTGAGTTGGTAAAGGCTGATAAACTCTCTGCATGTTCTTTGATGTTAACCACACTATATTTAAGTCCTTAGTATGGAATAGTTTACCAAGCAAATATGGGTAATCTATTACTGGCCATGAGAATTACTTAATTACCCATATTAGCGATGCCATTAACACATACCTGGTACAGCGTAGATTTAATCGTTGCTTAACAGCTCAATCGTGCCAAATACTGTTGATTACGACTTACCGATTTACATTTTAATTTGCCAGTACAAATACGTAGTGTGGTGGCCTTAGCATTCTGTTGTTGTTGTTGTTGTTGTTGTTGTTGTTGTTGTTGTGGTTAGCTGGAGGTTTCCAATCTGTATCCTACTTGCCAGCTGTATTTTTGGTTTCCTTCTGTTTGTGGTTTTGATTTGGATCTATCATTCTGTCAGCTTGTGACCACAATGTATCCTGAAGCCTTATTCATTTCGAATTGTTAAGTGTACTCATCTGAAAATATTTCACACTGTTCAAAGCACTTTGTACTTGGGGGAAAAAAAAGATTATATTCAAAGTCATGTATATATTTATGTTTCATGTTCATGTCCTAATATGCACAGAGACTCCTACAATGTCAGGTGGGGTTGTGTGCGCCCCACTTTGCTGAACATATCATATCCTTTCAAAGAGAATGTAGCCACTAGGAGGGTGATCAATATGAAGGGACCATTTTTTTAATGAACATATGTAACATGATATTGTAAAGACAATAGTGTGAAGACAAATGTTTAGAATTCTCTCAAAATCATGCTATTTTTTTGCCATTTTTATTGTGTGCTGATTAAGCAATGCATAATAAAATCATCTAAACATGTTTCTTATAACTTATTACACAACACACAGCAGCTGCCTCACACCTATGATTGCTTTGAGTCTCATTACGGAATCACAGTGGAACAGAAAAAGCTGTTTCACTGATGGTTTCATATTTTTGTTCTGACGTCTGAGCAGTGAGGTTAGACCCTGTCATCATACTGCCCTCTCATGGTCGGAAGGTATATGATGCTCATTGTAGGCCCAGTGTCTACTTTGGGGACTTGCTTGGGGTGTTGATGTTGTTAAACAATGTTAAACTGAACTATGTGAGGTTATTTTACACTGAAATAATATCAGATAACCTTAATATCAGATAGCCTTCTTATTTCACCAACTATTTAGGCTTGTTCCTCAAGCCTAGTTCCTCGAGATGCCACTACTGGTCTAGGAAATTGGGACATACATTGTACATTACTGTCAAATTAAGCGAAGTTCTGTTAGTCATAAAGAGTGTGGCAGTGTTGCCCTGTGTGACTCTTCGAAATATGATCCCTCAAATATTATTCCAGTTTAAAAATGTCTTACCAACGTGTAACTATGTATGTATGATTAAATACAACATAATCAGGTCAACATATGTGACCTCATTCCAATAAATAACCGCAATACCCAAGCACGCACACGCACGCACACACACACGCACACACACACACACACACACACACACACACTATATGTGTTCTGGTTCAGTATACTTCCAGACTGCCTTCAAGTGAGACACAAAAAAACATGCACACATTGAACAGTGCGACAAAGAGTAGCCTATAAGCTCTATATGTCATTATTTGTTAGTATAAAGGGCCCGTAAACAGCTTTTTTTTTTCTTTCATTAACATATGACACTGAATAATAGCAATGATGATCATGGATAATGCATGAAAATCCGGAGTTTATCTTATGTCATCCCACATTATATTTGCCGTAAATCAATGGGATAGTTGAGAATAAGGATATGTGATCTTTGTAGTTTACACATTTGTGATATTTGGCGGCTCTTAGAGCTTGATGAAGAGTGACGTATTTTATATTTTTTCAGCTCCCAAACTTTAGCAAAGCAAATAATTACTTCTTTATGAAAAAAAACATTTATTATCTTGAAAGACAATGTTGCTGCTGAGAAAATGCATTCATTTCATAGTATTTCTTTGATTACGAAAAAACCCCATTGTAAACCGTGTTGTTCCCGTCCGACATCTTCCCGATTTCTTTCCGTCAGTCGTCCTCGTCTGCCGAGTCTTCTCTCTCCAGGCTCTCCAGCTCCTCTTGGTCCTCCTGCTGCTGCTCTATGGCCGCCTGCAGGGCCTGCTCCTCCTCCAGGCTGGGGTCCAGGGCCTCCGTGATCTCTGCTCCGCTGGGGTACTCCGTCTGCGGCGCGGGGGGCATCAGCGGCGTGTGCCCCTCCCCGGCCAACTTCAGCCCCCAGCCCACGTAAATGTTCTCAAACTTTCTGGAGGAAGCCCAATGAAAACAGGACACATCTCAGAAGATTGCATGCGGATTGTGGATTGCGTTTTTATCTCTTTAAATAATCGTACTTTCCACAGGCGTACGCATGAGCGCCTGGCCAGAGGTTGGAGCGCAACACCGCCACGGCGTACTGAGAGGTGAGGTTGGAGGACAGCCTGGTGCT
Organism: Coryphaenoides rupestris; assembly: GCA_002895965.2. Lineage (NCBI taxonomy): Eukaryota > Metazoa > Chordata > Actinopteri > Gadiformes > Macrouridae > Coryphaenoides > Coryphaenoides rupestris. The sequence goes on from PIJE02000270.1 coordinate 414,651, forward strand.
CCAAGGTGGGGTGCTCAGTATTTCTGGAAGGAACAGAAGACAAGATCTCTGTCACCGCAACCACACACACACACACACACACACATTCACGATAGGCTATAGGTCAAAGAGAGGAGGACCCACCTTCATCCTCAGACAGAGGACTAAGAAGGGGGGGCCCCACGTCCGGCTCTGGCTCATCAGGCTCCTCCTCCTTTTCCTCCACCTCGCCATCCTCGTCAAGTTCATCCTCTGGCTTGTCGGCAAGGTTGACCCAAGCACAGCGGCCCTGGCGGAGAGACCATTTTTATTAAGTCGCACTCACCGATGCATTAGAAACCGTTTAGAGAATGCATCGATGCAAAAACAATATCGTCCATTGTCCATCGTCCACCAAGTTATCTTGGTGGTTGTACCTGCTGCAGGATGTGCTGAACATGGTGCACCCAGTTGGACAGAGACTCTGCCATTTTCGGGGCCGGAATCCCTTCAAAGTCCGGATTCTGTTCGTAGCTGTCGGGCGGTGCCTCTGGCTCGTCCTCCTCTTCCTCTTCCCCAAACTGATAGAACCCCTTGGGACTGACCTGTGTGCCCGCAGAGATCCGGGCAATTTGAGCTCTCAGATAGTTTGTCTCATTGCCGGGGAAGGGCGGGTAGCTGGAGATCGGGTCCTCCAGCCGGCCAGTGAAGAACTTGCGGATGTTGCGGGCGGCGTTGATCTGCGCTGGGGTCACTGGAGGCAGCTTGACCCAGGGAAGGCCGGGCTCCTTGCACACATAGTACACACACTTGTTGGCCCCCGAGCCATTGGCCTCTTTTGGCACTGTAGGCGGGGGCTTGTAGGTGGATCGTGGCAGTGCATCCGCCTAAACGCCGGAGAACAGAAGATAAATGTAGAAAACGAGTAAAAGTAAAGATGGTTGAAATAAAATATGCAAACAAGTAAACGAAACTCAGGCTCACCTCTTCTGCCTCCTCCTTCTCCTCCTCTTCCTCATCATCACCATCATCTCTTGTCACATCTTCTCCCTCTTCATCCTCTGGTACTTCCTCCCCTTCCCTGTACTCAGCCTCAGCAACAATATAATTGCCGTCCGTGCCCAGGATCTTGCCCCATAGCCGGCATCGCTGCAGGGGCTGGGTCTCCACCAGCTGCTTGAGGGCAAGAAAGATCCTCTGCATCTCCTCTCTGCCCAGGCCCACCCCAGCCTGCTCCAGGTAGTAGCTTATCTCATTCACGTTAGGAAGAGGGCTTTCAATCTGAAGAGAGACAGACACCACAGTTTCAGTTTCACTCAGTTTAACGTTTGGCAACAACAACAACAACAACAACCACCACGTGTTTGAATGCCAATACCAGTTCGTCGTCTTGTTCGACCTCGTCTGCCTGTACAAAGAGCAATCTCTGCTTTTCGGCCAGGAGTTGTGCGGGGGTCTCCGGGGGTAGGTCTCTCAGGGTGCTCTGGGCGTCGGCCAGGAGTTCCCTCTTCACGCGGAAGCTCAAACCTTCGATCACGTCCACTGCGTTCTGTGGCCGCTCGTCCATCACCTTGGTCAGCAGACGTGCGAGGTGATCATAGCTGTGAAGAAAAACCCCAACAACGTTGACGGAGAAGTCAGACTAACACACACAAACTCCACGACACCTGAACCCGGTAGTTCTCACAGGTTACTTACAGGTTTATATTGCTTTTGGTGCTAGTTTTAAGCATGAAAGCCTTGAAAGAGGCCGCTGCGTGTTGCCTTTGATTAGTCACGTCTTGGTTCGCTTCTTGTTTCTCCATTTTCGGCAGAAGAAGAAGAAGAACAAGAAGAAGAAGGCTAGGGTGAAGTTAGTGGAAAGTCGAATGGTCCAATGCGAGGATCGATTAAATAGAAATGCGGCGCGGTGACGTTACAATGACTTCTCATTCAGACGCGGGTCCTTGTGCGTTGCTATGGTAAACAGCACGGTTGCTATGGTCGTGGGGGTTGAAGGGAGGAGCGTTGGACAAACATAACGTGTCATGTCATTTAGCTATAACAATATGCAAACTAATCATATGCACAACATAAACTATCATGAGGCTAATGCTGCATAACTACTCGTTTACAACCAATGTCTGCCACTTTTGCTAGTGTTAAATAATAATTGCTAGATCAGTTAAATAATTATTATTATCCCTCAGAGATACTGCTGTTTGATTGTTTCTCCAGCAGTGCTGGAAGTGTGTGTGACCTATTACATCTACTGTGGAGTGTGTGTTGTTCGTGGCCAGTTTCATCAGTCTCACCTGGCCCAGTTAGAGTGGGTGGGGCTGCACACCTGGGGTGCATTGGTCAATCAACACTCTGGAGCTACTAGTAGCCACGGCAACAGGCTCTATCTTCCAGCACTAACCCCGTCCCTGATGGGTGTGCCGGCCGCTAGTGGAGTCCAGCGGAGGGCCGGGGCGGCAGTGTGCAGTGATGGCTACAAGCAACCATCTGTGGCTAGCCGCCCCTGTAACCAGCCTGGAGCAGCCCAGGACCGGCCGCACCTCCACCAGCCAACACAGCAGCCAAAGGCCCCATGCTCCAGGAGGGAGATCATGCGTCGTCACCCTGGTGAAGGGAGGCCCTACCGAGGGCTGCTCCGGGCCCAGCTGCCGAACCTCTTCCCAGCCATCCAGACGGCCCAGCAATGGCCATTCCCAGAGACACCTCCACCAGCTAAGGCAGCAGCCTGAGTCTCTGGTCTCCAAGAGGGAGGGGGAGGGGGGTTGGCTGGCCACACTGGAGAGGTGTGGGGACAGTGGGGTTGTGGGTTGTTTTTTATATTGTAGGTATGGTAACCCTGTAAAGAGTCTGTTTGCTTAAGTGTGGCATGGTAACTGTGTGAAGAGAGTCCAGTTTATTGGTTTTTCTTTTTGGATGGGAGCGGGAGAGAGGGGTGGGTTTAAACAGCCTCACCTGGCCCAGGTACAGTCTGGGGTTGGTGGGGTAGCACCTGCTCTGATCTGTCATTCACTTTTCATGTCAACAATCTCTGCAATAAACCGGATCATTCAACATCTACCTGCGTCTTTGTGTAGGAACCCTTGAAAAGCCACATTCACAATGCATGTTTCACTGACAATGCTACATATACATATGCAAATATTATGACAATATTTTCGCCTTTGTGTCATGGTCTTTAACTCAATAGATGCAGCAGATGGCATCCAGACCGTTCCACTCAATATGTACAAATACGTTCAGTGTGTATTTACTTTTTTGTATTGCTCTGTAGTAATTCAAAGTGTTTCAGTGTCTTGAATTTTACATTGCAAAAGAAGTAGGGTGACAATAACAAAATAAGATAAAAAACTTTATTAACAAAATAGCTTTTTCAAAAGCTCCTGTATCGTACCCTTTAACATGATCAATTCTGAGTGAGAAATGATTTACTCTCCAGTTAAATCTAGAGAAAGTGACCTATAGGGATCTACAGGGCGAAAGTAAGTTCACAGTGAGTTTCACCAAGGATGTTATAGTAAAAATTGACAATTTGACAAATGTCCTTATTGTCGCTTTGGACAAAAGTGTCAACCAATGTAAAAATGACAAATAGTAAAACAGTAGTAACAGTTGTATTCTAAATTATTGATCTATAATCACTTACATCAATCATTTAGAATATATGAATGGATGTATAATGTGGTAGACAAATCATCAAAGTGTATCTAAACAAATATGTGTGTGCGTGCTTCGGTCACTGTAAAGACCATCTCTACACCATCGCTCTCCTCAAACATAGTGACGACTCTCCTCCAAACGGGGGTTCTCTCTCAAGTTCTTCATCTTGCGTACTGACCTGAATGCTCGGATGGCCAACACCGCACCAAACGGGAAAATAATCACTCCCAGAATCCCAAAGAGTCCTCCTGCTATATCAGCCCCGTTGTACTGGCACTTAAATCCCTGGTGACCTTTGTCCGCATACATCTGCTCTCTCTCTTTACAAATGGGACTATCGTACGTTTGCTGTATCTTGATGAAGTAGAAGGCCAGTGCCGGGATGTAGCCTAAACCAATGAGAGCGTTCACCAGGGCCTCGCCCAGCAGTGCAGGGGGCCATCGGTAAAACACCCGGAAAATACCCAACAGCAACATGGCGCAGGCGTAGGCCATCAACGCCCCGCCGCAAGCCATGGTGAAGGCGTATGGAGGCCTTTTCAGCTCATGGAAAAGCCGGTCCAGTTCCTTCACTCGATCTGCGGCAGCCCCGCTAAAGGCGTTTGCTCCACCATAATAATATTCATAGAGTCCTCCCAGACTGGCCAGGTCTCGGTAACCCCCATTGTTGCTGAATGGAACCCCGGCACAGATGACTAGAAGTAGATTCACAAACACCTCCAGGAGCTGGCAGAGACCTGGGATGGGAGACCAGCAGATGGTACATCTTCAAAGTGCGTTATAGAACATACAGGATTTTACAGATCAGAAACCAGGTTTGATGTCTACCATCTGAAAGAGATTAGGTATTCTCAAACCAATAGTTAATATCAATATTATGCTGGTACAAGTATCTAGATAGTTCATACAAAGAATAACAATTGACCTAGTTCTGATTGATCTATTATAGGCAAATTCTTTGTACACATTCATTTGCATAAAGTAGGCCTACACAGGTTAACCCGAGTGTTATTGAAGCAACAGCAGTAATTTTCTTAACTTCATACTACAAAGTATCATCATTCATGGAAAGATAACTTGCCTCTGCTTGACAAGATGTATTTGAGGTTGTAAAGAGCTTGTCTGTGGTCTTCATAGTCTTCTGTAAAAGGAACGACTGGTGTCTCTTGAGACCTACAAGAAATTACACGTTTACAGTGACATAACATCCATTCATTCAATTACTACTCATACTGATCGAGATTACACACATTGAAGATCTGTATATATACTACTTCTAGGCTGGTCTTACACTCTGGACGGTGCTTCTTGGCGGCTGTCTCTGTATGCATGTGGGTGCTCAGTCGTGTCCCTGTCCTGTTTTCTGGGTCTATGTTCTTTTTGCCTGGCTCTCCTGTCCTCGTAAACATACTCGGGAGGTCTACTACTCCTCTCTGCCATTGTCCGTCCCTGCAAAAACAAACAGAACAGGGAAACGAAGAGTTTGATTCAGAGCCGAAAAAAACCTATTTACGAATTATAGACTTACAGGCTCAGGGGCCCTAATTAGTTTTCTGACATACTGTGATACTTACAAGTGGCCCAAGTGAAAAATAGAAAACACTATAGGAGGTACACACCAACTACGTATCGAAATTAAACGAAGTAAGCCTAAAGTTCAGCGAAAAGCCCAACCTGTGGTTTTGTCTTGTTTTCGTCGAAGCTCCGCCCACTATAGCCTACCTGTTCTATGCCACGCCCAAGAATGTGTACTGGGAAGGTGTATTTTACAGTTCTACTATTATGTAAATGTAATCGAATGATTATGTTTACGATTGTGAGATCAACTATGATGAAAACTTAACGTAACATCGACCGGGTCTTTCTGGAACTGGCTATATATATTTTATATATATATGTATATATATATATATATCCATGATCAAATTACTAAATACTATATAGGAAGATCGGAATGCTAACAGGCATATATGACTAATTATTTCCGTATCTATGGTATAAAGGTATCAAGGTACAAGTGGAATCCTGGCATAGACATGTTCATCAATGAAACATGTCATGAAAGCCCCGCCCTCTCACGTCAAATCACGCTCATCCACCAGAGCCAGTGACACTTTGGCTGTACAAGAGAGCCTGAAAGTGTAAGTAAAGGGTAACAATAATAATAATAATAATAATAATAATAATAATAATAATAATGGTAAGAGGAAGTATTGCACATGATAAGTAACATTTCACTGCAAACCAATTGCATACTTGTTTATCACACCACATAAGCCACATAAGCGTGGTACAGCAACTGTATATTCAGAGCCAAGTCGATGTGGGTGTTTATTATTATTAATATTATTAATAATAATAATAATAATAATAATAATAATAATAATAATAAGTACGGCAGGCAGGATCTTCTGAGCACTGTCACCATCACCAAGACGCAACCAGTCAAACTCGTTTGACTACTCGCGCGCCAACCTGCGGTAATCTCGCGTTGTTTGGCGGTGACGCCCTCACGTGAGCGGGACTTTGGAAATCGTCGGGTTGACTTTTTTTTTTTTTCCGCACTGGAAATGGCGGTAGCGGAGGAGAGTCTCTGAAATGAACCGCGTTGCTTGAACACCACGTCCGTCCATTACTCTCCAAGCGGCGCGGACACTCGACGCGGACGTCCGAGCGGAGCGGGGGTATGACAGACACTAGGTGGACTCTCGCGGTTCTCAATGAATCCCTATCTGTGTCTTTATAGCAGCCGTCCACGTCTCTCGGCGGCTCCACGTTAGCTGTTCCGTGCACATTTAATCACGACCAGCCCGTGGCCACCTCGCCACCACACAGACAATAAACGTACGCGGGACTCTTGGCTTTAACGTGTTCCACCGCTCATCTCTTGGATTGTTTGATTTATAAATGCCCCAGTTTGTTGCTACAAGTTCCGGGGTTAAAGGCTACCTTACCTTACTTAGCTAGCCGCTACCGCTAGCATGCCCAGCAGTGTGACGGCACACAACGCCGCGTCCCGTCATAAACGATCACAGCGTAACTATCCTAAACCAGACGTCATGGCGAAACGTGTGAGCAGGACGGCGTTTGTTAGGTCGTGTTGGAGCTGGCGTTATGGAACACGACGTGACCTTGTGAGCTAGCGTGACTATTACATCTGGCGACACAAACGCGGCTTGCATGCGTTCTGTCGGTCGGACGCGTTAACCGGGGGGACTGTAAGGGCCCTCGCTGTTGTATGTACACGATCTGTCAGTGTTACTCAGCTGCTCAGGCTTTGTAGGCATGCGAGTTTTCGCCTAGCATCTGATGTCGTGTACGTCATGCGTATCTGCTGTTCACTCATACAAAACACCCATTGCCGAGTAGAGCTAAGAGATCTTTTGCGAAGTTCATGTCCATGAGTTGTGTCCTTCGCCTTGCCATGTGTCCCGATGTTTACAGGAGTCCATGTGGTCATTTGTGGTCATTTGTGGTTCATCGCGCCACTGGCGTCTTTAGGTAGATACTTGTACAGTGATATGTATATCTAAGGATCTTGGAGAGGCTAAACTTTTGACACATTTCCATATGAAGCTCTTTGTCACAACGACATTTCGTGCGAGTGGCTTAACGTCATTCGTGTCAACAAGGCAAATGTCATGCCATGTGGTTTCTCAGTGTCATGTGCTGCGCGGCATTTTACTTTAAATCCTTCATGTTGTTTCCCATTGTGGACGCAGAGGGCAGTAGTGCGTTCAATGTCCACTTCTAACACTTTAGTTACCGCCTACTACTTTTCATGGCAGCGTTTTGGCGAAATCAGTAGTTTCGGTTTTTATTTTATATTTTTGTCATTTAAAAACACGGGTCTGTTACTGATGATAATCAAATGTACTGTGGCTCGGGTTGGATGCATTGGAAAACAAAAGTATTATATTTTAGCGGATTAGAGCAATTTGGGTCATGCTCCCATAGACAATGATTAGTAAGCCTGCGTACGACACAGTTGCTCCGGACTGCCTTGACACCACTCTGCCCGAGGTTTAGCTGCCAAATCGGGTTTGATAGTTGGCAGTGTGGTTGTCTGCAGCTGTCATCCTTGCTTTGAGTGCAAACCAATCACAACTGTCCATACTAGAACATTGAGATTTTTGATTATCTTTTTCTATTATCTATTATTTTATATGAGAGTGTCTGTTGTCAGTAGTTGGAAATGTTGGATTGTTGGATAGCTGGTCATTTCAAAATGCTATACGCCTCGGTCTGCTTTCTTCCTTGTCAATGTGGGACCACCCTGTACTTTAAGGTTACTATGATAGGTATAATTCTATAGTTTTAAGTTGAATGAGATGATGGACAGTTGAGTGTGTTATTGCTTTAATTCTAATAGTGTTGTACATGGCTTGTTGTGTGTGACATGTGTGTTTGTGTGCAGTAAAAGATGCAGCACTTGACCGCGCGGGTGACCAGCAACCTGGTGCCGTTCCCAGGGGTCACTACAGATGCTCTTGGGGAGGATGAGATCATCCTGGACTCAGTGCTACAGGGGAAGTTCACCGTCGGTAAGACTACATTACCAATCTTGACATTGGTCTGTACTGCCTACATTCAACCAGGCCTCAACTGCCATATACTATATATACTGAATGATCTGATTTAAATGATTGTTTTTTAAAAGAAAAGCCCATTGTATTGAAAGTTGAATACAAGGAGCCAGAAAATACAAATACTTCCTGTATGACATGGGAACAGCGGTAGCTGTTGGCTAAAATGGCTTCTATATGCTTTCTTTGACACATGTGCCTTCTCCCTCCCCATGTGTGCAGGGCATAGGGGGGTGGCTTGGCTGACCTGTGGCCCCCAGCTGGAGGTGGTCCATGCGGTGACAGGGGAGCGTCTCTCTGCCTACTGCTTCAGTGGTGAAGGAGAGCATCCGCCCAACATCCTGGCTGTCCGGTATTTCAGCTGGCTCAAAAGGTAAGGGTGTTCTTATCAGAGTGCAGCAGTCTGTTGCTTAATAGTCCATTTATCATCACTCTCTCCTTACCAGGTGGTGGCAGTCCAGTCCAGCAATCACATTTTACTTTGTATTTCAGTAATGGGATCCTATTTTCTTATACTGTTGATAACAATATTGCAGGAATACTCAAATACTTTATTTCCGATTCATGAATTGCTGAATTTTCTGTGTTATTTTGGGCTGATGTTGGTCTCTATGTGGTGTGACCAGGTCAGGGCTGCTGGTGGGCCTGGAGGAAGTGGAGGGCAGCATGCTGTGTCTCTACGACCTCGGCCTCTCCCGGGTTGTCAAAGCTGTGGTTATACCGGGGCGGGTAAGATGTTGGGCCATCTATTGAGTATATTGAATGCAATATATGATTGCAATTAAAAGTATCAAATAAGGATATCTGGGTATGCACATAAGACACATAAATAAAAGTAACCCCTCAATATTGTTAAGAATAGTTGTTGTTTTTTTTACCCAAAATGTTGATTGTGACACCTAATAATAAACTGACTACTCTGTACATTTTGTTTGGCATGTGCTGTGTTTGTGCATCACAGATTACAGCCATTGAGCCGTTGGTGAGTTATGGTGGAGCCAGCACCTCCACGCAGCACCTCCACCAGAGTCTACGCTGGTTCTTTGGGATCGCCACTGTGGTAACGGACCTTGGTCATGTGTTGCTAGTGGACCTCTGTCTGGATGACTTGTCTTGCCGTCAGAGTGAACTGGAAGCCTCAGGTAAGGAGTGCCCAGGGTGACATGTAGGTTTTTAAGTGGTTCAACATGTTAATCTTTGTTTCCATCTTCTCTCATACTGTGTATGTTTTTTGCCCTCAAAATGCACCAATCACACTTGACAAGCTCGGGGCAAATTACATTTCTGTAATTGGCTTGAATGGACCTCCAGATGCAAGACTAAACCGTCTCATGATGTTCTCTTGGCTCAGACCTGGAGGTGGTCACCAAGTCTTCGGCAGACATCCCCAGGCTGAGGGAAGCCAGCAGCAGGCAGGGCAGACACCTGTGTCTGCAGCTCAGCGGGCCCAATGGGACCAAGGGCACAGCCCTGCAGTACCTCTCCAGGACCAACCAGATGGCAGTGGGCTTCTCTGACGGATACCTGCAGCTGTGGAACATGAAGACGCTTAAGAAGGAGTAGGTTTGCTTCTGTTCTACCAAAACCTTTTACAGGAATTGTTTTGTATGGAACTTCTGCGGCTACTGCTTTCTGGAAAATGATTTGGTCCATTATTTGGTATTTATCACAGTGTGCATATAGCATTTACCTCAGGAATTAAATGTTGTTATACTTTTTTTTGGTACTTTTTCTCTGTTCTGACGAAGTATGTTGTGGGTGTGTCCGTAGGTACCATTCCCAGCTGGAAGCAGGAAAGGTGCCCGTCTTTGCGTTCACCTTCCAGGAACCAGAAAATGACCCAAGGAACTGCTGCTACCTGTGGGCAGTCCAGTCAGCTCAGGATCTGTGAGTCTCACCACTGACTCACAGTGACTTGCAACATTTATTGCAATTTATACATTTTTTCAACTGCAAATGATATCCCATAAGGAAAAATGTGTCCACATCTGTTTTTATCTAATAAGAACGTTTTCAGACTGTTCATCTCACTTCAGTCATTTTTATTGCAGCAAATTTGTAAAGTAAAATTGTAAAGATTGCAAAGCATATAGACAAACCAAAAAAACTCACCAAAGCACCATCTTGTGGCCTGAAAAAGCAATTGATAAAAAAAAAGATCAACACTCTGCATCCGTGTATCTATACAATATTGATAGTGTTTTCCCCACCCTCCCCAGTGATGTGTCAATGTTTTATGGCCAGACAACTACAGTTGGGTGGAAAACGTACAGCTTCCGACTCAATTCAAACTATTTATTTAGTGGGTTAGACGTACAACATCACTTCCGGCATTCCTAATATATACCCCTATAACAGAAGTCTCTTGCCCAAGAGATCCTCATCGTAGAAGTCTCCTGGGATGGATATGTCATCTTTTTCATATACTCTAAATGAAAACTATGATGATGGTCTGGGAACGTCATCACTGTAACTTCATGGCTTACTAACTGGGCTCTACTGTGTCTTCCTCCGTGCAGTGAGGGAGATGTGGTGAGTCTGCATCTGCTGCAGCTGGCCTTCAGTGAGAGGAAATGTATGGCTTCTGGAAAGATTCTCTATGAGGTCAGTGGCTTCTACAGTGGAAGTTAATGTTTTATTTTGTTTGTGCTCATCGATATTTCAATGCAACTTGGATGTACACTGACTGAACCTTTTTCTTGGGGGAATTTTCCAAATGACAGATTTGTGTTGCTGTGTTGCTCAAGTAATCCCTCATGATCAGATCGTCCTGACTTATGTGTTACTGGTGTGTGGTGACCAGGGTCTGGAGTACTGTGAGGAGCGATACAGCCAGGACGTGAGCGGCGTGGCCTTCCCCCTGCGGGCCCAGGCCACCAGCACGCGACTGCTGAGCTGCCAGACCATCGAAAAGTTCCGGCCCCACCCTGACCGGGACGACAGCATGAACGAAGGTAGGAAGGCTAGGTCCACAAGTGAACCGGTCCACAAGTGATACCTAGCACAGCCACATACCAGATGAAGAGTCGTGGTGTTATGTGATGTTATCCTATGGTCTGAGTTACCAAAACAGCTCTACAAGTGCTCCATTGATATGCTCCAGAACAGCCATTGCATCACTGTTTTCATTTTAAAATCTGCACTTGTCTTTCTTTCTCTCGTGCGTGCATGTGTGTGTGTGTGTGTCTTACATCTATCATTATTTTCGTTAATCCGTCTCATCACTGTTTTCTGTTTGTGTTTTCCACCCTCAGTGGCGTCTCCAGACACAAGTGTCTCCATCTTCAGCTGGCAGGTGAAGGCCTACGGTGAGCGGAGGCCCACCACCAGCATCGGGGTCTTTGACATCAACTGCTGGTACCACGCACAGATGCCAGACTCCCTGAGGTACGACCCCAAGACCTCAATTACAGCTTACCATGTCATGATACCCATTAATAGTTTGATAGTCTTTTGTTGAATTTGTTGAATTAACGTGTGTGTGTGTGTGTGTGTGTGTGTGTGTGTGTGTGTGTGTGTGTGTGTGTGTGTGTGTGTGTGTGTGTGTGTGTGTGTGTGTGTGTGTGTGTGTGTGTGTGTGTGTGTGTGTGATTTGTTGTGCTAGAGCGGGAGAGTCTCTTCATAGCTGTCCATATTTGGCTGTTTGGTCTCTTGACCCAGTGGTGGAGATGGTGTCGCCACACCCCCTGCTGGACGTAGTGGTACATGACCGCAGCCTGAGCAGAGGGTTATCCTGTACCTGGCCACCATCGGAGCAGTTCTACAACCCCACGACATACAACTTTGGTAGGTTTAGAGCAAAGGAAAATGGCATTTAATGTGAGGGCTCGTTCTTCAAAGTTTCTTTTTCTTCATCATTTAAATAACATGATGCATGGAATATCGACAGCAAATATCAAATCAACAAATGCTGAATGCTCTTTTCAAATGTTGTTCCTAATTTTTCAGTATATTCCATGCTCTTCACTGCTGATCAAAATTGTGAAGTGTTTGTACTCGATATGTTAACCGATTCAAGACCAGCTGTAGTCATAAATGTATCCGCTCTTTTTTCCTGATGTTGCAGATGCTACCTGTTTGCTCAACTCTGGAATTGTTCACTTAACCTGCTCTGGCCATCAGAAAGAAGTAAGTATTTGTAAATTGCCTAGAGTTGAATATGAAACGTTTGTTGGTGAATTTGTGATGATCATGTGATTGTGTGTTATCACCTAGACGCTGCGCTTCCTGAAGAAAGGTGCTCCCTGCTCCAGTGACTTCATCTGCAGCACCTACACCCGCTGCTTGATGTCTGGCCTCATCTCCTCCCGCCAGGCCGGCGGTCACCACACTTCTCCCTCACAGGTAGCATCATTATCGCAGGTAGCATCATTATCGCAGGTAGCTTCATCATCGCAGGTAGCATCATCATCGCAGGTAGCATCATCATCGCAGGTAGCAGCATCATCGCAGGTAGCAGCATCATCATCGCAGGTAGCATCATCATCGCAGGTAGCATCATCATCGCAGGTAGCAGCATCATCATCGCAGGTAGCATCATCATCGCAGGTAGCATCATCATGCAGCATGCCTCTTTCAGTGTAATTCACTGAGTTGGATTTGCCTTCACTCTCAGGAGGAACAGCTGGACGCCATCTTGTGCACGGCGCTGGAGACCAGCTCTCTGGGACTCATCGTGGGCTTCATCAAGCAGTGGACGGCGGAGGGTATGGAAAGACATCTCGTATCAATTGGCCTCTTATCGGGTTTTGTCATTCAATTCAGTTTTGTACACCCCTTGTTGTCTTAGACAAATGTGTAAACCCTCCAGTACACGTTGTCCGGGTATTTAAACCACTCTCTTGCCTGTCCTGCTCTGCAGAGCAACCAGGTTCAGCCCTGAACCTGCGCTACATCCTCGAGTGGGCCTGGAACAAGGTCATCAACACCAAGGAGGAGCTCGACGGCATCTGTATGTTCAGGATCTTCACAGCACGACACTGCTTCTCTGCTTAGATCGTCCTATGTATTCATGTGTGTGTGTGTCTGTCTGTGTTTCTGTGTGTCTGTTTGTGTGTCCCAGGTGCCCCTCTGTTTGACGGCTCATCAAACTTCACGGACCCCCAGACACTGCAGCTGCTCCAGCACAGCCAGAGGCTTCTGGGCAACCTCAGCATCATCTTCCGCTGTCTGCTCAGCGAAGCCCAGGAGCTGACCGAGAGAGGTATACACACCCTGTATGTAAGCCCAGGAGCTGACCCAGAGAGGTATACACACCCTGTATATAAGCCCAGGAGCTTACCCAGGGGGCTTTTCCACCAAGGCGTTTTCAGGGCCGGTTCGGAGCCAGAGCCTAAAACGAAAAACTGGTTCGTTCTTGGCCCCAACTCTTTGCGGGGCCAGAGTTGAACCAACTAAGAACCGACTACGTCAGAGGCTGGGGGCGGGCTGGGGGCGGGATTAGCAAGTCCGCCAAAAACTTTCTGAGCTCCATTTCACAACAAACCCCGACAATGGAAGTGACTACTCCGATACAACCGCACCGATACCACTTTGGCAACGCAACGTTAACCTTGTAATATTCTTAGTCAAGGAATATTGAAATAAAGAGATGCAACCGAGTTGTCGTTTATGGATGTTTAATAGCAACTGCGCATGGTACCGAGCATGGGCGTAGAATTTAGTGGGGACGCTGGGGACATGTCCCCACCAATTAACGGAGCACCCCCCCCATCAGAACCACGAATTAACAGCGCACCCCCCCCCCCCCCCCCATCAGAACGGCGAATTAACAGCGCACCCCCCCCATCAGAACGGCGAATTAACAGCACCCCCCCCCCCCCCCAATCAGAACCGCGAATTAACAGCGCACCCCCCCCCATCAGAACCGCGAATTAACAGCGCACCCCCCCCCCCCATCAGAACCGCGAATTAACGGAGCAGCATTGTTTTTCTAAATACACATTTTGTTAACATGTCTGCTTCAGTATACTTAAAGAACAGAGAAACAAATAAGATTCAGTTTTTATTTGAGTTATGACAGAACAGGTAGTAACAAAATATACAATTACAAAAACAAGATCACTCGTATCGCGATGTAGTCCGCCACTGTTCTTGTTGTGCTCGCGTTGCTGGGAAGGCGGAGACTTATACAGACGTACAGTGACGTAATGACGTGGGGGCGGGTTGGCTCTCGAGGCTCTCTAGCCGGTGGAAAAGCAAACCGGTTCTTAAGTTGAACCAGCTCCGAACTGGCACTAGCACCAGCCCAGAACCAGTTCTCGGTTCACTTTGGTGGAAAAGTGGCCCCAGAGAGGTATACACACCCTGTATGTAAGCCCAGGAGCTGACCCAGAGAGGTATACACACCCTGTATATAAGCCCAGGGGCTTACCCAGAGAGGTATACACACCCTGTATGTAAGCCCAGGAGCTGACCAAGAGAGGTATACACACCCTGTATATAAGCCCAGGAGCTGACCCAGAGGGGTATACACACCCTGTATATAAGCCCAGGAGCTTACCCAGAGGGGTATACACACCCTGTATATAAGCCCAGGAGCTGACCCAAAGGGGTATACACACCCTGTATATAAGCACAGGCGCTGACCCAGAGAGGTATACACACTCTGTAATATAAGCCCAGGAGCTGACTGAGAGAGGTGTACACACCCTGTATATAAGCCCAGGAGCTGACCCAGAGAGGTATACACACCCTGTATATAAGCCCAGGAGCTGACACAGAGAGGTATACACACCCTGTATATAAGCCCAGGAGCTGACCCAGAGAGGTATACACACCCTGTATATAAGCCCAGGAGCTGACCCAGAGGGGTATACACACCCTGTATATAAGCCCAGGAGCTGACCTAGAGAGGTATACACACCCTGTATATAAGCCCAGGAGCTGACCCAGAGGGGTATACACACCCTGTATATAAGCCCAGGAGCTGACCCAGAGGGGTATACACACCCTGTATATAAGCCCAGGAGCTGATAGAGGTATACACACCCTGTATATAAGCCCAGGAGCTAACTTGGATAGGTATACACACCCTGTACTACTGGCTAACATACATATACAAGTCTTATTTCAGGTTCTTTTTTTAAGGATGGTAATGGAGCTGGAATGACTTCTTAGTTGGGCCGTGGTGTTTGACGGTGTGCTGTTGTGTGTTGTGCTGTTCAGGTTTGGTGGGACTGAAGAACAAGAACCTGGTGTCAAGCCTCATCTCCCATTATGCCCAGGTGGTCCTCTGGTTCTGCCGGACTGGACTCCTCCCAGAGGGATCGGGTACGTACAAAATCTTGAAATCCATGTATGCGATGGACAAATCAGGGAGTTTTACTCAATGGCAATGGTCGGATCTCAAGAGTTCAACTCAATCCCCTGAATTGATGTGCCTTTAGACGAGGATGCTCTCCAGATCTCCAGGCCCTTCTACACCCACGCACCCATCAGCAGCTACTACATCATCCGCCGTGAGGAGCTCACCAGGCTGGCCAAGTGAGAGCTCTCTCTGTCTCTCTTTCTGTGTCTCTGTGTCTCTCTGACTCTATAGGGCGTGGGTATTGTCCTTAATGCAACAGATGTATGGCATGGTAATAATTATGACAACTTTCATTATGATTTCCTCTCCCAATTTGTCCACAAAAGGTGGACAAAACATACAGTGGTTAAATCTAGCTCCATAGGCTTGGATATTAGGGTAGAAAATCTAGTGGTTATGAGAGTATTATACAATGGTCTGGGTCAGTGGTACTCAAATACAAATCTTAAAGGTCCACAAGCAACATTTTCAATAAGACAAAGGTTTGTTTATTCAGGTCAGTCAAGCTTCTAAACAATTATAATTAAATATAAAATATGAAATTAAATATTTCATATATAAAATATTATATACATTGTAATTAAAAATATATAGAAAATGTAATTAAATAAAACTATATAAATAAAACTAAATAAAAATTATATATTAAATTAAATAGGACCTACAAATCACCTTTTCCCCATCCCCCAACCGGTTCACACACCCAACCACCAAAAGTGCATCAAACAATCCCAAGAATCAAAGTCCAAATAAGTCCAGAACTATTGTACATTGTGTCAAACACTGTTGCTTAATGAGAGAAGTCTTTGAAGTTCAAAGTCTTTGAGGAGACTTTGAACTTAGACATAGATTTCTGCTTACGGCTTGATATGACAATTTCATCCATTGATTTTGTTTTCGTGGTTCTTGCCTCTGAATTTTGAGGAGAGCTTGCTTCAAAAGAACTCTTTTGTTTCATAGTGACACTTCAAATTGCCACTCTTCACAAGAGCTAGTGTTTCTTGGCATATTAGGCACATCGGTTTGGTGCTCGTTGGAGGGAGGATGAACGCATATTTTTCAGTCCATTCCTCTTTGTATTGCCGATTTTCACTGTCAAATTTTCTTTACCTGGCCACCTTTTAACATGCCATTTGAGATTGACTCATGTTTGATATCTAGGCTACTAACTGTCCCACTGTTCGCTTCGCTTGTATAAATAAAGTTGAAAATAAAAAAACGTGTCGCACCAAACGCATCGCTGTCATGGAGATGATGGGACACTGAATGTGATTCGACCAAACCGAAGCAGAGTAGACGTCCTCCTCAAACAGACAGTGGAGCAGTCGGACTGTCGGAGCACTGCTTGCAGTGGAGAAATTCGAGAATTTTAACTCGTTGAGTCGTGGAGATGTACATACATATGAAAAGTATAATTTGCTCAGAGTCCGGCGACAGTTGTGTGAATATTCTGATTGGCCAGCAGGTGTGGGTTAAGTTAAATCACTTCTGAAGTCCTCTGCCACCCAACCTGTAACCAGAGCAACATTAAAGGGCACAGCTTTCAAAGCACACACACATTGTGCACACACTCACACAGTGACGTGGAAGGATAAATGCAGGCGGCTCTGCAGATCCTCAGATCCACGTTGTGTCTCAGAGTCCCAACACGGCTCTTCGTGAACGTGTGGACTCTGCTTATCATTTCTCAATGTTCTTCACCACCACGCTGGATTAGAGTTGATGGCGACCACTTGCGCTCACCTAACCTACAGCTGACCATGCTCTTTGTTATATAATAGGAATATCAATCAGACCCATATAGGCTTCAAATGAGTGTACTTTGTGACTCGTTGTCATAGTGATGATATGTAAATCATAGTTAACCTCAAGGTTCAAACTGTTGTTTGTAGGATGTTGTCCATGGGTGTAAAGTGGTATTAATATGCTTGTTCAGGGGCAAGTGGTGTTCAGACTGCCTGATGATTGACGGCTTGGTGAGCCAATGTGGTGAGCGTCTGGTCAACCTGTGGAAGAGAGACGAAGGCGGCACGGGGCAGTACCCTCCTCCTACGTTACATGTAAGCATCTCTCCTGCCTGCCTTCTGGAAATCTGAAGCTTTCCATCTCCTCTCACAGAATGGCCTGTGTTGACCATGATGTGTTTCTCTCCTACCAATAGGCCCTGTTGGACATTTATCTCTTGGAGGATATTGACGAATCTGCCAAACACGCCATTGTATCCTTTTTGTTTCCACCCTATGAAAAGCCATGTTTTCCACCCCACATACCCGGCGTCATTTTAGTCCCAGGAAGACTTTTCAAGGAACTAAAAGTTTCCTTTTGTCAATTTTCGTCTGTTTTCCCCACTGCGGTCTGAAGACCTGCAAACATTAGGCAAATTAGTTGTCAGGTGTGATTTTCAATAGGCCTACTGTGTTTGTGTGTGTGTGAGCCTTGACACGGGGTGTGCAGGTAATCTACCTGTTGCTGGATGTAATGTACGCCTTCCGCAATAAAGGCGGGTCGTCTGTAGAGTCCTTCCCCGCAGCCTTCGCCATCCCCATCGGTCTCATGAAGCTGGTGCAGGGTCTCTGGCTGCTGGACCACCATGACCATCAGGTACACACACACACACATTTAGATTTAGGTACGCTTTTGGGCCAGTACCAGTGTCTTGAATCTAATGCAAGTGATTACCGGGAACCAGTGGAAGTCAGGGAAGAGGGGGGTTACATTTCGAATCAAACACCACACACACACAGTGAAATTCTGTGTTCTTCCACAAATGACCCCACCATGAAATCCTATGCATATACATTTGAGCAAAACCACATTGAAATTCAAATGTTTCCTGCTTTGCTTTTTCTCTTTTTTACTTGTTTCCAACTCATTTACGTTGGGGACCTCCTCTGCCCTCTCACATGATCAGAGCTCAGTGGAGCTGCTGCTGCACCCCACTACCTCCCAGTGTCACTTCAGCTGGCAGCACGACCGCGTGCTCCAGGCCCTGATGTGCCAGGGCCAGCACAATGTGGCCCTGCGGTACCTCCATGCCACCAAGCCCCCGCTCTCCTCCACCTCCCAGGCCAAGCTCTGCCTCTCCGTGCTGCTACACAACCGGTAGGGAACATCTAACTTAATACTAGCAGCATAAATGCATGTATCCACTCACAGTTGGGTTAGGATGGTGCAGATGTCGTAGAGAGCAATTCTACAAGATTGGCCACAGAGGTGATGTTGGCGCGGCAGCACAGTCATCCAGTACCACGGCATGGTTCGTTGCAGTTGGTGAAGGGGAGACTTTGATGTCCTCAATGGTGACAAGTAGGTCCATCTGAGGGCAGTCTTTCCCTGACATGAAGAGAAGCTTTTTCACGGGTGGATGAACTTTAGGGACATTAAGGTGAAGAGAGACCTGAAAGTGGGATAATATAAGAAGGAACGAATGACCCTGTAGGAGAGGACAACCACAGGTTGAAATCCTCAGGTGCTGAGCAGGTTGAGCCACCCCCTCCCACCACAGAGTGAGCTGGGCGCCGACGTTGCGACCGAGTGCCACCTCTGAGTATTGAGGTGTGTGTGGTCTGCCTTCCCTCCAGGTGCCTTGTGGAGGCGTGGGCCCTGCTGAGGCGGCACGCCACGCGCCTCAGCCTGGACGAGCTGATGGGCTTCCTGTTCGAGAGCTGCCAGGAGCTGGGCCTCATCCAGGAGCTGCTCAAGCTGCCCCTCAGTCTCACCGAGCAGGTAGGAGGAATGGGTGGATGGATTGATGGATGTGTGGATGTTTTCATAAAGGATTGGTCAAGTACCCTGGAAATCCAGAGTTCTCGCGAGAGCACAATTTGAATTTGCTCAGCGAGTCACTCTGGAAATCAGTGACATGCTCATTAGCAATTCCTGTTGTTCCGAACGTAAACCAATCACATCGGTGTATCTGATATAGGCGGGACAGAAGCAGGCTAAACAGATGACGTTAGTGCTGCGACGGAATCAGTCAGTAAACGTTACAAGATGGCTACGGATGAACACCAGTTGTTTGAAACGGCTTTGGCCGCTACAATAAAAGAGTTAAATTTGAGTATCTGTACAAACCAACTATTCTCATATTCTGCTTGCAAAAACGGCAAAAGTCGTTTAGTGGCTCCATTTCCATTAGGCTACATTTACGTCTCTGTCAAACTATTCTCCAAAACAAACTCGTTTCCGTCCTCTGGATACGTCACCCCGTGTATTCTTCTGATTGGTCGTAGTGTTATCCAATTGCGTGCAGTGATATTTTCAAACGCGTGCTTGGTGCCGCCCCTCGAGTTGGGCCATTTTCATTACTCATTACCAGACCTACAGCTTTCTAGATGTGGGTCTGGATTTCCAGGCTATCAGTGAAGGGAATGAGCTTGAGAAATGGGAAGTATTGTGTTTCTGGCCTGTTCTGCCCTGGCACAGAGCAAGGGGACCACACTGGACATTATGTTTACATTCACATGCTATTTCTGCTTTCCATTGTGTATGTTGCCCTGCAAAGTTTAAAGACCTTAACTTGCCAGAGTGTCACACAGAAAAACGACTAAGGTTTTACTGTTGCCCATTCCAATATCCTTTTAGGTAGATCTTTGGCAATCTGGCAGTTGTCTTTTTATAGTTATTTAATCCTGAGCGCAACTTGACCTTTGACCCTTATTTGGAAGTTAATGTGTTTTGCCTTTGTGTAGTCTACATAATAATAATGGCTCATGCCAAGGCAGAACGCTGTAACTTCTCACTTTGTTTATCACATTATGATAATATCTAGATTAAATCTAGTGGTATATAATGAGACTGTCCACTAATATAATATGAATGAGAATAATTCAATCAATTTGTTGTAGCTTTAGGAACCCCCGTTGAATAATTGTCAATATTGCAAGTTGCTTGAGTTGCCTTTCATCACTAGCCGACCGTCTAACCCTTAAATACTTTTCCGATGTGTCTTTTTGCAGGAGTGTTTAGAGAAGTTCCTGCAGGGTACAGGCGGTCTGCAGAACAGGGAGCTGCTGATGGTTCACTACCTGCAGCAGGCCAACTATATACCTGCTCTGCGGCTCAACCACAGCCTCAAGATGAACCTGGTGGTATGTGACACCAGGCACACAAACGCCACACGTTAGTATGCAGGCATATCCCAACTAAAGCTACGGTTCTTAATGGATTGTAGCCGGGTCGGTCTCGCTATTTTAGATTTTTCAATCACAGCCGTATCACACATCTTAAGCTATATTAACAATACATTTAGAAAATATAGCTTGAGGATCATACACAGCTTTGGTGATGATGCACTGTTCATGTTATGTTGTTACTTTATGCTTGACTTATAATGACATCTTCTGTCTCTCCAGAATGAGAGGGATTCGAAGTTGAAGGAGCGGGCGAACATCAGGAACGCTATTTTGGACCAATATGGTAAAGTTCTGCCCAGGGTTCAGAGGAGCCTGGCCATGGAGAGAGCCAAGCCCTACCACTACCCCACCACCATCCACAGAGAAGGTAATCCAGGGTTAACACACATCCATTAAACCCTGTGAGACGTGCTTCCATACCAGTACACTAACCAAACCATTCATGTCTCGCACACCCATGTTGTCGCACTAAACTGCGAATGCAAACTCAAAGTATGTAAAACCTTTTTCATTACAGTTAACCGACCTCAGCCACTGTCCACCATCGCCAAGCGCTCTGCCAACGACAAGGTGATGTCCAGGGCTGGCTTCATCAACAACGTTCTCACCAAGATCAAGGAGGTGTGGTTAAGCCATGGAGCCACGCCTCACTCATCCGCACTAAAGAGGTGAGCTGAAGGTCATCGTCATCAATAGTTTCACAGATGGTGAAAGTTCTCGTGGATGTTAATTCTAAATTGGGACACACACACACCCCTCACATTCACCCATTCATACACAGACGGTGGGGTCAACCATGCAAGGGCAGTTAGTTAGGTGACACATCACCATCAAAGAGATGGTGTTTTAGCAATGTCTTGCTAAGGAACACCTGGGTTTGTAGGAGCCAGGGATCAAACCAGCAACCTTTTGGTTGCCAGACAACCTGCTCTACCTCCTGAGCTACTGCCGCCCCATGTCTTTACTGGATTGCAACAAGAATTCAAAATCATGATGGAAACATAACTAACTTTTAGCCTTTTCTCCAACTATTTCTACCACCCAGCCCCAGGGAGCCAGAATCCCTGAGCCCCGATTCCAAGCCCTACTCAAACACCCTTACCGATCCATTCCTGGGAACGCCCATCGCATTGACTGCCAAAAGAAGGTCCAGGTACACAGAGGCACACAAAAACTTCCTGGCTCCACCTTGCTCGGTGGAGCCAGGGATTGAACCAGCAGCCTTCCAGTTGCCAGGCAACCGTGCTACTTCCTGAGCCGCTGCTGCCCAACTGATCAAAGCACTGAGGATGTTTTGACCACTGTAGTAGAAGATGATAAAAGTATATAATCTGGTTTGCTCATCACTCACGTTTAACCCTTTGTTTTGTGTGGACCAGGCTGGACTTGGTCTACCCCACGTGTCAGACCCCCCGGTCCCTCCTCAGCCCATTCAGGACCCCTGGCTCTGTGGTCCCAACCAAGAGCATCAGCAAGGCCCCTGAACACAGTCTGCTACAAACACCACAGGTCATCAAAGTGAGTCAGACAAAACGTTTTATTTTTTATGTGACTGGATAATCACTCATATTTGTTTCATGACCATGTGACGTTATTTTGATATAATGTATGAATCTGTGTCTTGATTATTTAGAAAATAATTATCTCACTGTTTGTCACTAGCTTTCACTTATCCTTTTTTGTGTGTTTAATAATGTATTTTCCCCCTTCCAATGTTCCCGTACCGTAACATCGATTTGCTTTGCGGTTTTGCCGTGTCAGCGTGCGCGGACGTTGGCGGTGTCGGGCAGTGTGTTCTCCGACTTCACGCCCCACTCCATCCTGCGCAGCAGCCTCAGACCCACACCCGTGGCCACGCCCTCTGCCTCGCCCGGCCGCTCCGTCACCCCGCCACTCCGCAGCAAGGAGAACCGCATCACCTTCATCGACGAGGCGGTGTCCCCCGAGATGGGGAAGGGGCCGGACCCGTGGAGCATTGGGGTAAGGCCCGGCACTAACCTGGAACCCAGGCGCCGTCGGTTCCGGAGGAGACTACAGTTCAGCCCCACCTGACCCAGTAGCTCGACAACGTTCAAAGGCTACGGTCCTGAAAGAGAAATGCTTAAAAGGCTTTTCAATAAATGCTTTGCACTATGATACTTTTGCCTCTTTTTACTTTTTCAGTAAGTGCATAGTAGTTGGAAATAAGATAAAATAGAACTTTATTAATCCCGAAGGAAATTCTTGACTATTCTTGATAGTGGGGTTTTTTCTTGCACACAGTTGCACTCCAAGGAGAATGTTCAAGATTTAAAATGTTTAATCGCCACATACACATACAGGATGTGCAGTGAAATGAAAAGTGGCGATGCCCAGTGGAATGTGCAGAATAATACAAACACGAATTTGAGGGATCAGAATATTTACAGAAAAAGTTGAATGTTGGTGGACACTACATTTTATGAATACATTTTTAGATTGAGAATATAGGAAGCCAAAGGGGAACTTGGCGGCTTTTTTAACCGGCTTTCATTTTTATGTGGGTCGAGTATGTTTTTTACTTTGCCTGCACCCAAATCTCCTCGCTACTTTTGTGTCTCCTTGTGACTCCTTTTGTGTCATCCGATGACTTACGCCAACACCGTCAAATGACATGATCCATGCATTCCGGATGTTATTTGCCAAGACACAAGGAGTAGAATTATTAACACATGACATACAAGAGGCACAATATCCATAATGGCTTTCGAATAAAGCTTCAGTTGTTTTGCATTTCTTCACCGCATGTTTACGTTTTTGGCCTTTTTTTTTAATTTTCTTTTTTTTTTTCTTTTTTTAGATGGCAGCTGACAGTGAAATAAGTCTGTTGACTAGAGGGTCCCCACTGCCCAGCTCTCTTAAGCACTGGACCTCTCAGTCTCCAGAGAGGGAGGAGGAGCCACCACCGCGGGTCAAGTTCATGCCCCCAGCGGGCGGCATTCCCTCACCAGTGCTCCTGGGCTCGGAAAGCGACTCGTCCTCAGTCCAGGGAGTCCCGGAAACCAAATCCTCGTTGACGTTGCCGCCGTGTTCGTTGCCGGGGCGACTGAGCCTGGGTTTGGAAACCAGCCTGACCTCTGTCCAATCGTCCGACTCCACCCTGGAGTTCCATGACGCCCCCCTCACCCACGACCCCGAGGAAGAGTTTCTTGATGCACGACTGGAGGAGGAAGATGAGAGCGAGTCGGCTAGTCAGGACAGCCAGCCTTGCCTGGAAACACAGGAACCAGTTTGCACCGAAGCAGATGATCTTCCTCTCGACAGGGATCAGGGAGCTGCTGAGGCCATCGTCTGTGATAATCTTGTAGAAGAAGCTCTTGAACAGCCCGAGCAGAACTCTGAGCTGTCTGACGTCACAGAACACCTGGAAGCACCCAAAGACGCTAAACCCTCGCAAGAACCTGCAGAGACATTGGAACACACAACAGGTGAGGCTTAAGTCATGGATGCAATTCATTAAACCTATTTTACAGTAAAATTATAAACTAAGTTAGATCACAATCTGTATATCTGCATAATATTTTCCATAGAACAGATGGGTATAATAAGTAATGATTTGGCAATGATGGGAATAAGGCTCAAGATCTTATAGGTGATAGGTTGATGCTTTTTCTGTACTCTGCTCTAGATCTGACAGAGTTTGTAGAGCGGCATCTGTTTGATGCCGATCCGTCATTTCGCCTGACCCGCTCTGGTATCCACGACACGTCCGAGCACTGGACCTCCATCGACAGGTATGTCTCGCTCTACAGCCTCAGAACCCCGTCCCAACATCGGCTTTACCTCACCGGTGTCATGTGTGTACAGTCACTGTTGGCATTTAACACCCTGGTAAAGCAAGTCTTATAGTCTCATTCCTACACAACGATATGTCTTCTGCACTCATGATACTGGTATTTAGAATGTTTTTTTAAAATAGTTCAGTTTGTGTTTATGTAGCATAGCTTGTACTACAATGCCACCAAAGTGGCTTTAGTTCGGGGCTCCTCCAAGGACACAGGTGGGTTGTAATCCGGTTTATTGCAAAGTAAAATGATCTGGAGCAGATGGTACATGTGTGCTAGCTAGCATGCTAGGCCTCCCTAGTGTGTGTGCTGGTGGCTGACAACCTACCAGGGCCAGGTGAGACTAATTAGGCCAGCTAGCCAGCAACCACATACCCCCAATACTGAATTGAGGCTGGGGAAAATCCCCCGCCTCAACCAACCAACCCACTCCCAAACAATTGCCAACAATAAAACTGGACTCTTAAAGGGTTGCCATACCAACAAGACATACATAAAAAATAAAAAAAACAAGGCTGCTGCCTTGGTTGGTGGAGGTTTCTTCTGGGTCGTCCAGATCCATCCCCGACATAGTCAGCCAAACCCTCTACCCTCCATCCTGGAGACTGGAGGTGCTGCCTTGACTGGCGGAGGTGTTGCTGGGTGTGGGAGTTGCCGGGCTGTCTGGGTGGGCTCGGTAGGGATTGGCAGCTAGGCTGTGGTGGAGCTCGTTGGAGTGGCCTGGAGCAGTAACCAGTAGGGGCACCCTCCACCAGGCGACGTAGCTGTTGTCCTACCTGGCAGAGGCATGGCTGGGTCTCGGGCCGCTCCAGGCTGGCTGCAGGGGTTGCCAGCAACCTGCGGTTGCGCCAGGTGGTCGTCGCCCCACCGATGTCCATTGCTGCCAATGCAGAAGAGGTTGTACTGGGAGGTGGCCGTGTGTTCTTTGTCCTGGAGGGCCCCACGTTGGGCGCTAATGGAGCATAGCTTGTGCTATAATGCCACCAAAGTGGCTTTAGTTCGGGGCTTCTCCAAGGACACGGGTAGGTTGTGGTGTTGTAATCCGGTTTATTGCCAAGTTGTATGAAATTACGCAGATGGTACATGCTCTCTAGCATGCTAGTGCTCCCCAGTGTGTATACTGGTGGCTGAATTAACCTGTGGTGCACTGATTGCCCAATGCACCACAGACTTGTAGCCCCCCCCAGATCGTAACAGGGCCAGGTGAGGCTAATTAGGCCAGTGGATTTTTTCAGTCGAGAATATTTGAAACCTGCTCTGCACTCTTGTCCCCACTTTCACAATGTGCTACATAATGTTGTCTAAGACATACAGATTTCACTAACTCCAGTAGTGAAGTTGATTGAATAATTTTTGTGGATTTTCCCCTGATGTCAGTGAGCCAGTGTGTGAGGCCCCAGAAGTGGCCAAACCTGTCGCTGAAGCCCCCACGTTGACCAGCCAGAAGTCTGTTACCTCCATCACCTCCTCAGAGCAGTCTGGCAGTGACTCCCATTGTGAGGACACAAACACACACACACACACACACACACACACACACACACACACACACACACACACACACACACACACACACACACTAATCCTCCCTTGCTGTTCTGGCTATCCAGGTGTTTTGGTGTCGTGCTAACATCCTGTTTCCACCTACAGCAGTGATGAGCGTGAGCGACAGTGAAGAACTCTCCAGCCCTGCCTCGGAGGAGGAGGAAGAGGAGGAGGATGAAGACGACGATGATGATGATGAGGAAGAGAGCTTGGATGAATCTGAAGAAGAAAAAGAGGAAGAGGAGGAGGACTCTGGCAGTGAGGTGGAGATCATTGAAGAGGTGCAGGGCAACAGGCCATCGGTCTCTCTCCACCCAGGATTCCCTGCTCCTATTTTCGAAGACGAGGAACTGCCCCACTTCCTGCCCAGGCCTTCATTGATCCCTGCTGAGGCAGAGCTGAAGGTAACCAGTTTCATCATACTGCTGTCAACAGGCTCTCTACAGGCCTATTTGGTTTAGTTAAATATACGAGCAGTAGCCCTGTACGAGCCCTGTATCTCTAATGATAAACATGTGCTTCTTTCTTTCAATAGATGGTAGGGGACGGAGAGGTTGTGATGGTGAGTCTTGGAGGAGTCGATGAAGCAGACAGTGGAAGCGACTTAACGGAGCTCAAACCTTCCACCACGCTATTGGTGCCCCTGGAGCTTGTGGAGAGCCACGGACACGGCCTTGTGGACAGTGCCCAGCTCGGCCTCACGGTGTTGGGGAATGAAAGCGAAAAAGACGACACCACCTCTGGAGGGCACAGCAGCTTCTCACTCATGTTGGAGATGGAGGAGGAAGTAGACCCTGATGCAGACACTCTACCCATGGAGGACCATCAACAGGCCCTTGAGCTTGCATTCCAAGGGATTAGAGATCAACTTGTTGCCCCATCAGAAGACCTGAATGAGCCGGAGATGCATGATTCCCCCTCAGAAGATCCACTAGATTTTTTACTGGCTGAAGATCCAGAGGTGGAGGCAGAAGACCCAGTGGTGGAGGCGGAAGATCCAGTGGTGGAGGCGGAAGATCCAGTGGTGGAGGCGGAAGATCCAGTGGTGGAGGCGGAGAACCCGGTGGTGGAGGCGGAGGACCCGGTGGTGGAGGGCGGAGGACCCTAGTGGTGTGAGGCGGAGGACCTGGTGGTGACGGAAGACCCGGTGGTGGCGGAAGACCCGGCGTGGAGAGCGAAGGCGG